>CM053032.1:24269577-24702379 GCA_028564925.1 Lithobates sylvaticus
CATCGCCATTGTAAGAGACACAGAAATTACGAATCGAAAAAAAAAAAAAAAAAGTTACGAATTTACGAATTTTTTCGTTCAATCCATTTGAGGCACGTTAAGCAGCGCCATTGTAAGAGACACGGAAAATTACCAATTCAACAAAAAGTTACGAATGTACGAATTTTTTCGTTCATTTTGATTTTTGTTGTTCCTGTTTTTGTTTTTCGGATTTTCTTCATGCGTAATTCGTTGTTTCTAATAAGTTTTTTTTCGGATTTTTGTTGTTTTCGGATTCGTTCGATTCGAACGATTCATATTCGTTAAAATTTTTAGCGAATCGTTCGTTCATTCGTACGAAAACGAATGAACGAAAATAACGAAAAAAACGAAAAAAACAAAACGAATTGCACATGTCTAATACACACGGTCACACAAAGTTGGTCGGAAATTGCGAACGTCAAGAACGCGGTGACGTACAGCGAGATGAGAAAAATGAAGTTCAATAGCCAGTGCGGCTCTTCTGCTTGATTCCGAGCATGCGTGGAACTTTGTGCGTCGGAATTGTGTACACACACTCTGAATTTTGTTGTCGGAAAATTTTGAGATCCAGATCTCAAATTTTGTGTGGCGGAAATTCCGACGGAAAATCTCTGATGGATCCTACACATGGTCGGAATTTCTGACAAAAAGCTCCCATCGAACATTTTCCGTTGGAAAATCCGACCGTGTGTACGGGGCATATGAGAGGATGATTTGGTTAGCAGGCTGGGCGTAAGTTGAGCTTGGAATTTCTTTGATTTTGTTTGTACAAATGTCCGTGCATCACATGACTTGAGTCCTGGGTAGGGGCCCGTCCATTTAGGGGGCGCATGGGCGCCGCCCCCCCCCATCCATGTGTCCGGCCCCTTTCAGGACGTCAGGCGCATGAATTACAATGTGGAGTGGGTGTTTTTTTTAACCCCTTACCCACTGGGCACTTAAACCCCCTTCCTAACCAGACCAATTTTCAGCTTTCGGTGCTCTCACAGTTTGAATGACAATTACTCAGTCATGCAACACTGTACCCAAATGAATTTTGTGTCCTTTTTTTCACACAAATAGAGCTTTCTTTTGGTGGTATTTAATCACTGCTGTTTTTTTTATTTTTTGCACTATAAATCAAAAAATACTGAAAATTCGGTAAAAATTTTTTTTTGTTTTTTATTAAAATTTATTGCAGAGTATTGGCGAGTATTGGCAGAGTATTGGCAGAGTATTGGCAGAGTATTGGCGAGTATTGGCAGAGTATTGGTGAGTATTGGTAGAGTATTGCACAGTGGTGGCAGAGTATTGCACAGTGCTGGCAGAGTATTGCACAGTGGTGGCAGAGTATTGCACAGTGCTGGCAGTGTATTGCACAGTGCTGGCAGAGTATTGCACAGTGGTGGCAGAGTATTGCACAGTGCTGGCAGAGTATTGCACAGTGGTGGCAGAGTATTGCACAGTGCTGGCAGTGCATTGCACAGTGCTGGCAGTGTATTGCACAGTGCTGGCAGAGTATTGCACAGTGCTGGCAGAGTATTGCACAGTGGTGGCAGAGTATTGCACAGTGCTGGCAGAGTATTGCACAGTGGTGGCAGAATATAGCACAGTGGTGGCAGAGTATTGCACAGTGGTGGCAGAGTATTGCACAGTGGTGGCAGAGTATTGCACAGTGCTGGCAGAGTATTGCACAGTGGTGGCAGAGTATTGCACAGTGCTGGCAGAGTATTGCACAGTGGTGGCAGAATATAGCACAGTGGTGGCAGAGTATTGCACAGTGGTGGCAGAATATAGCACAGTGGTGGCAGAGTATTGCACAGTGGTGGCAGAGTATTGCACAGTGGTGGCAGAGTATTGCACAGTGCTGGCAGTGTATTGCACAGTGCTGGCAGTGTAGCTGTCACTGACCAGCGCTGTGGGCACTACACATCCAGCCCATAGCACTGGTCCCATCTCTGCCCCTTTCCGCTTCTCCCCTCTCACTGTATCGATCGGTACAGAGAGGGGAGGGAGGAACCGGCGTCATGACGTAAAGCCGGTTTGTGTACATGTGATCATTCCGTCAGTTGACAGAGCGATCACGTGGTAAGCGGCCGCGGCGGTCACGGATGTTCCCGAGTGCGTGCCCCAGGGGGCACGCGGGAGCAAGTTTCTGGGAGGACGTCCGTAGGAATAAGCCGACCGCGCTGTAGCCGTATTTCGTATTTCGTCTATGGTCGGTATGTGGTTAAGCACCTGATTAGGGACAGAGGCTCTAATAGGCTTCAAAATATGGCAGGATCGGGGCGCATAGAATGCGAACGGAGCCCACCCTGGTGTGTTACAACAGAGAAACCGTTGTAACACTGATCCCTCTCCAGACCAATTAGGAAGCAGGTTTTCTGCGGAGATTCATGCTCACAGCCACACTCAGACTGGGAGAGGGAGCGAAAGCATTCTGATTCAAACAGGCACTCTCTCTTCTATATGTCCCTCTCCCTTCATAAAACTGCATACAGGTGGGAATGCAGATCGATGACCTCATCAGGGTGCTCCCGCCCCTCAATTGTCCTATCGGCAAGGCGGGCTGATGACCAGGCTGTATTAATGTAGAAAAGTGAGGTAACTGTCCGACAGGGCGGTCTAGTTAAGAAAACCGGCTGAACAAAATTAAAAAACATGCTGGCTGACCTGACAACAAAATTGTCACTTTTAATGATGTGCCTGCTTAAGAAGGAATCGTGCTTAGAAAAAAAAAAGAAGTGGAAAAAGAAATATACAGAAAAAAGTGTCGGATCTGAATTGCAGTTTATTAAAGATGCTAATTTAGGATCGAGGCATTAAAGGAATGAATACAACGCTCACATGGGAAAAAGCGCGGAAAACGCACCGCGGCTGCCGCTTCCAGGAAGTTTTACTTCCATTAAGCAACGTCTTGAAGGGTATGTAAAGAAACAAATTAAACACATCCCCCCAAAGCAAGAAACTCATCTGAACAGGGATTTTAGAAAAAGATAGAATGTTCTTTTCCGAGCGCAGTTCAATTTAATTTAAGAGGGATTTCCATTAAGAGAGAGAAAAAATATATATACGAGTATATACCTATACTGTGTATGCAATGAGTGCAATGACTCAAACTGAAGCCTTGGGGCGTGTGTAATAAAATCAACCTACCCACTCTGAACTTCTAAAATACAGAGGAAAGTTCTGCGCTATCCTGATCTAGGTATGCGATAACCACAATACATATTCTATTTCTGTGTATACTTCCACCAATAAGTATAAATCATATAATTAAGAATATTAAATATTAGAGAATTGTCCAATGCTCAAAGTGCCCTAGTGACAATAAAGTGATTGTGTGCAGCACTATATATTAGGGCTGTTACTGATAAAAAATTTCGTGTTCGATTAATCAATTTTTTTTAATCGATTAATCTCGATTAATTATAACGCACTTACAGATCCAACTACGTGAGTAGCGCCCGCATATGAAAACAGTAGTCAAACCACACATGTGATGTATCGCTGCGATCAGTAGAGCAAGAGCAATAATTCTAGCCCTAGACCTTCTCTGTAAAGCAAAACATGCAACCTGTAGAATTTTTTTAAACGTTGCCTATGGAGATTTTTGAGGGTAAATGTTTGACGCCATTCCACGAGCGGGCGCAACTTTGAAGCGTGACATGTTGGGTATCAATTTACTCAGCATAACATTATCTTTCACGATATATAAAACAATTGGACTAACTTTACTGTTGTCTTATTTTTTTATTCAAAAAAGTGATATTTTTTTCAAAAAAAGTGCACTTATAAGACTGCTGCGCAAAAACGGTGTGAAAAAAAGTATTGCAACGACTGCCATTTTATTCTCTAGGGTGTTAGAAAAAAAAACAATATATAATGTTTGGGGGTTCTAAGTAATTTTCTAGCAAAAAAAGAATGTTTTAAACATGTAAACACCTAAAATCCAAAACGAGGCTGGTCTTAAGTCCGACCGTGTGTATGCAACACCAGTGTCGGACAAAATCCGTCGGAAAAAATCCAACGGATTTTGTGGTCGGAATTTCCGACCGTGTGTATGGGGCATACACACGGTCGGAAATTCCGACCACAAAATCCGTTGGATTTTTTCCGACGGATTTTGTCCGACACTGGTGTTGCAAACACACGGTCGGACTTTGTTGTCGGAAAATTCGATCATTCTGAACGTGGTGACGTTCGTTGCGTACGACGGAACTACGTAGAGGCCAGTAGCCAATAGGTTTGGTCTCCTAATTTGATCTGAGCATGCCTGGCACTTTGTCCATCAGAATTCTCTACACACGATCGGAAAAAGTCCGATCGGATTTTGTTGTCGGGAAATTTGAGAGCAGGATTTCAAATTTTTTCCATCGGAAATTCCGACGGAAAAAGTCAGATGGAGCCCACACACGGTCGGATTTTCCGACAACATGGTCCGATCGGACATTCTCTGTCTGAATTTCCGACCGTGTGTACGGGGCATTAAAATGGTTAAATTTACAGCATTTTTTCCACACATGCCTAATGCCCCGTACACACGGTCGGATATTCCGATGGAAAAAGTCCGATCAGATTATGTTGTCGGAAAATCCGATTGCGTGTGGGCTCTAGCGGGCTTTTTCCGTCGAAAATTTGAGAGCAGGATCTAAAATTTTCCGACAACATAATCCAGTCGGACTTTGTCCGATCGTGTGTAGAGAATTCCAACACTGAAAGTGCCACTCATGCTCAGAAGAAATTTGGAGACGAAAGCTATTGGCTACTGACCTCTACGTAGTCCCGTCGTACGCGTTGTACGTCACCTCGTTCGTAACGGTCGGATCTTCCGACAACTTTGTCCGACCGTGTGTGTGCAACACAAGTTTCCGACAAAATCCGTTGGCAAAAAATCAGACAGATTTTGTAGTCGGAATGTCCGACCGTGTGTACGGGGCATAAAACTTTTGCACAGTCCTTTGTGTGGTGTATGTGAATTAAAGCCCACCTTCTTTGTCGCTGCACATATGCATTACATGGGTGGCAAGAGTGAAGAAGATCTGAATTCACATAATACACATAATTTGCTCATCCGAATGTCTTCCATTCTAGTAAGCAAATAAATAAATAAAAGACGTATGCTGCTTTCGGAAATAGAATGTCTCAATTCCAAATAAACACAGCGGCAGCCAGGCAGATTCGGGATCAGATACGCACTCCCGAAATGCCGATCCTTAAGGATATCTCCGCAGGCATGCCGGCATCATTCTAAATCTCGCAGATAAATTGGAGTGAGAGTTACCGTTTCATTGTCCTGCGAGAGACACAGTGCGCATTAAACCGTCAGCGCTGACAAAGGGGCTGCCTGTAATGATTCGAGGTGAAATCGTGTTCCAGGCGATGTTCTCGGCCCAGCCTGTAAAGGACAGAGGGCTAATCTGATTGTATGGAAAGCTACTTCGCATTCAGAGGGTTCACACAATTATGGGCTGCGTGTTTTTTTTTTTTCCTACCCTCTGATTGGCTGTGTGGGCGGAAACCCGCTGATCTGTGCGCTATATACGAAGAAGTAATGATCAGCAATGATACACAAGAAAGAGCTATATGTACGCTGTGCTTGCAGTACATTTACAGTTATTATTACAGGCATTTACATAGTGGTGGCAATTTATATTCTATACGATTACATCAGTCCCCGTTCCCAGAGGCTTTCAATCTAAGGTCCCTATTTCACATGCCTACGTACACATACTAGGGCCAATTTAGACAGGAGCCAATTAAGCTACCAGCATGTCTTTGGAGGGTGGGAGCAAACCCACACAAGCTCAGCCAGAACATGCAAACTCCATGCAGATGGTGTCCTTCTGACCAGGATTGGAACCAATGACTCTAGTGCTGCAAAGAAGGAGTGCTAACCAGTAACCACTAAACCACTTTGATGGGTGTTACCATAGGTGTGCGCAGCCTATTGCATTAGGGTGTGCACCCCAAAGCTCAAACACACATGCGTCTGTATAATGCATATATATATATATAAATATACACACGTATACACATACAGGTGCATCTAAAAAAAAATTGAGTCTATATATATATATATGTAAGGAAATGTATGTGGGACCACTCTTTAAGGTTATTGCAAGGAGTGTAGAGTTACCCTTTAAGATTTAATAATATTGTACAAAGAAAGTTTACCAAAAAATTGCTGAGAACCTTGTCAAGGACATATATTGCGTGGAACATTCTTAGAATTGTGATGTTGAGTCTGAAAGGCAGAAATATTATGAATATCTTGCAGATCAATATTGATTGTATAACAAAATGCTTCAATGTGATTGGTTGTTCATGGGGCGTTCTCCCTATGCACCCCCTTTTTTGATTATTGCATATACTCTGTAGAGCTGGAAATAAACTGTATTCTCCGACCAACCATATACTGTGTATGGTCTATGATTACCTGTCCGGACAGAGAGAGTTTTTTTCCATTGACCGTCAAAGTCCAGCTGAGGCAAAGAGGGGCTGAAACAGAGGACCTAACAATATATATATATATAGCAGTAGGGCAGTAGGCAGTGGCAGAACAAACATGTGTCTGTATAATGCACATATATATATATATATATACACACACACATATACACATACAGGTTCATCTAAAAAAAATGCACCTATATAATATATATATATATATAATATATATATATATATATATATATATATATATATATATATATATATAGCAGTAGGGCAGTGGCAGTAGAGCACAGCTTAGGACGGAGATTGGTGTCAATAGTTTATTTATTTTTTTAATTTATTTATTTTTACTTTTCATTTTGTTTTTTTTGTTAAAATAATTTTTTATTATTGTTTTTTTTACAATTTTTTCTAGGAGCCCCATTGGGGGGCTTTGGTGAAATATCAGGGGTCTATACAGACCCCTGATGTCTCACTTTTGAGACCAAGAATGGGAATGAGGACAGAGATTCCCCAGTCCCTTTCTCTGCAGCCAGGCAGCAGGGGGATACTGCATAACATTAGGGTGTGCCCAGGCACACCTGCCACCCTATGTGCGCACGCCTATGGGTGTTACTTATGGGATGGGTAAGTATATAACCGACATAACGTTTTGCCCAGGAAACTTGAACTCTAGGCAAATATTGAAGAGAAAAATAAATTCAGTTATGTAATCAGGAATACACCATTAAAGATAGTAGTACAAAATAGACATTGGATAGGAGTGGGATTTTGAAGGTGCTACACCAATTAACCAAACAGAACAGTTAAAATTCAGTAATCCACTTTAAAAATCCATAGAAAACTTCACAAAAATGTGAAAAATATAAAGATGGTATAAAGAGCGCAAGACCAAAAGTGAGTCCAAGGGATTTATTTATTTATTTTTATCAGAAAAGGATTTTATTAAGCCACAAAAAGCATACAGAATGATATCATCTTACAGCAGAGATATATTTTTACATAGTGAAAAATATAAAAAATATGCAATAGAATAAAGGAACATTTAGACACTCAACAGAGTGCAAGAAGTCATAAAGTGCAATAAATGTCTGTTTAGCGTCATTAACATATCAGGCAGGATCACAAAGACCAAAGAAGTTTTAATCGTTCATCAAATAATTTAATGAAGAAATCCAACGCATTTCCAGGGCTTTGTGTTAACCATAAATACAATGCATATAATATTCAAATAAGGTCAAACTTTATTAAAAAAAAAATCTTAGTTAAACTTACCGGTAACAGTATTTCTACGAGTCTTTCAGGACAGCACCTGGAGAGTGCAGCTCCACCCACTTCCCAGGAAACACTGCAGTTATTTCTTTAAAGCCGGGAAACTTCCACCATGGCCTCAGTCGTTATCGAGTACCACCAGCCATGATAAAATTATATAAGCAGAACATGGCAATAACATCATATTAACATTTATAACCAAGGGAGGGTAATCAGCGCTGTCCTGAAAGACTTGTAGAAATACCGTTACCGGTAACTCTAAGGTTTTCTCACCTCGTCTTTCAGGACAGCACCTGGAGATGAAAAGCGGGTACTTACTCCTAGAGTGGGACCAATGCCTGCAGGACCTTCCTGCCAAACGACTGCCCTGCTGCCGAGAGCAGGTCCATATACTGACAAGTGAAGGTGGAATAACTCGTCCATGTGGCCACCTTGCAGATTCGCCCTGGTGAAGCCCCCTGCTCGTTCCGCCCAGGACGTTGCTACAGTCCGAGTTGAATGGGCCACTACCTGCGGGGGGGTTCTACCTCCGCAGCCCTATCCGAAGCCACCTTCCAATCGTGCTTTTAGAAGCTCTGCAACCCTTACAAGACTCAGAAAGTAAAACAAATAGAGAATTTGGCCTTCTAAATTCTCTTGTAAGCTCCAGATAGCGTAAAACGCATCTCTTTACGTCTTTACGTCCAGACTATGAAAATCTCTCTTCTTAGGGCATGATGGAAATGGACAGAACGTTGGCAGAATTGTCTCTTGGGATCTGTGAAAAACTGAAGTAACCTTTGGCAAAAACCCCGGGTCTGTCCTCAGTACTACCCGATCTGGGAAAACTATCAATAAAGGCTCAATGATAGATAATGCCTGAAGTTCACTGACCCTTCTAGCCGAAGGTGACTGCTATCAGCAGTGATAGATTTATTGACCAAAATTTAATTGTAGCTTCTTCTGGTGGTTCAAAAGGTCTTCTAGTCAGACCCTGCAAAACAACTGATAAATCCCATTTGGGGAAAAACTCAAATGAAACCAGACTAGCCCAAGCTAGTGCCTTGAAAATCCTAATGATCAAAGGGTCTAGAGATAACCTTCTTTCTGGAAACACTGACAGTGAACTTTTAAGGTACTGGCTGCTAGACATGTGCAATTAGTTTCGTTCCGAATTAGTTTTTTAACAAATTTTGACAAATTCGTTAATTCGGAAATATCCGAATTAACGAAAATCCATTTAACAAATTTTTCCGAATATTCGTAAATTCAAATATTCGAAAATTTGTAAATTCGTACATTAGTAAATTCGTACATTTGCACATTCGTAAATTTGTATATTCGTAAATACGTACATTTGCACATTGGAAAATTCGTATATTCGCACATTCGTAAATTCGTACATTCACAAATTCGTACATTCATAAATTCGGAAATCTGAATTTATAATTAACTAATAATAACTTAACTATTACTATTAAATTATAGGTATTGTAATTTCCTTTTTAAATTTGGCTGTTAGTGAACGTAACAAATACAAATTTATCTTAAGTTACAAATTATCCGAAATAACGAATGCTGTATACAAACAAATGGAACGTAATGCATTAATAATAATAAATAACAATAATAATAATATTAAAAACGTATTATTATTATTATTTGTTATTGATTTGTTCCGTTCCATTTTGTTTAGATGCAGCGTTCGTTATTTCGGATAATTCGTAACTTCAGATAAATTCGTGTTCACTAACAGCCAAATTTGAAAGGAAATACAATACCTATAATTTAATAGTTAGTCACTATTTCAGATTTTATATTTTTTGGGTTTTCGGATTTTCGGATTTCCAAATTTTCTAATTTTCTAATTTACGAATGTACGAATATACAAATTTTCTAATTTATGAATGAACGTATTTACGCATTTACAAATGTACGAATGTACAAATGTTCGAATGTACGAATATACGAATGTACGAATTTACGAATGTGCGAATGAACGAATTTACTAATTGCGATCATAACGAATGACCCGAAAAACGAAAAAATTAAAAAAACGAATGAAACGAAAACGAAAATGAACGAATTTTTGGGCAGTGCACATGTCTACTGGCTGCCAAACCCTTCTTCATTCCATCGTGGAGAAATTTGAGAACAAAAATGTCTTTCTGTGAAGAGCAACTTTTTGACACACGCCAGGAATTAAAGTACTTCCACGTTTTAAAATAAATGGCCCTTTTGACTTTTTCCTGCTTTTTAGCAGGGTACAAACTAAACCTTCGGACAAAAAACCCTTTCTCCTCAGGATTTGCTCCTCAGAATCCAGGCTGCCAGCCTGAGGTGAGCCAAATCGGCATGCAGAAGGGGATCCTGAGTCAGCAGGTCCCTCTGAACCAGAAGCAACCAAAAGGGGTTTTCCGGTAGCTTTAATAGGATTGAAAACCAAGCTCTCTTGGGCCAATACGGAGCTACTAGAATGAGGGTCGTATTCTCTCCCTGTAGTTTCCAGAGCACTAAAGGGATCATCTGTACAGGGGGAAAGGCGTAACACAAGTGGAAGGTTCAGCGCTAATGCATCCAGACCAGCCGCTTGGCCCTGCCTGTTCAGGGAAAAGTAGACTGGAACTTTTGCATTCGCTTGGGATGCAAACAGGCCTACCTGGGGAACACCCCATCTGCCCACTATCCTCTGAAAAATCTCCACACTTAGACTCCATTCTGATTCTAGCACCCTTCTTCTGCTTAAGAAGTCTATCTGCTTTAGGCTGCCCTTCAGGTGTATTGCTGTTAGAGATGCCAAGTTGTCTTCTGCCCACGTCAGAATCTGTAAGGCCAAGGTTAGAAGACACTTGCTTCTTGTGCCCCCTTGCCTTCAGATGTATGCCACCGCCGTGGCGTTGTCTGACAACACCTGGATGTGTTTGGTCCCGGAGGCCCATAGGCCCATAGCCCCAGAGCAATGGCCCTTAATTCCCTACAGTTGGAGGACCTTCTGGATTCCTCCACTGTCCAGGACCCTTGGGCCATCCTGTTCTCCAGTTGTGCCCCCCACCCCCAGGAGCTTGCAACTGTTGTTAAAGCTTTTGCTTTGGGAAAGGTCCAGAACAGACCCTTGTTCAAATTCGCTTGCCTTCTCCACCACCATAACTTCCTCTTGATTGGAGAGGGAATCCTGATTTGTTTCTCCAGAGATTTTCCATTTGCCCAATTCTGTAGAATCGCCTGCTGGAGGTCTTTCGAATGGAGGCGGGCCCACTGAACAGCTTGGATTGAGGCTGTGAGAAGCCCCAGTGTGGGCATGGCTGCCTGAACTGTCACAGATAAATTTGTCTGTACTTTCCTTACTGCGGCCTACACCTTTAGCATTTTTTCCTCTGGGGTCACTTTTTTTAGCGGCGGGAGAGGCCCCCCTCCCGTCATGCTCCGGTACCCTCCGCAGCTTACCGGAACCATCAGCAGCGTTGGCGGTGATCAGATCTTCACCCTTGCTGGGCATGGAGATGAGTGAGGGGGAAGATGGCCCCCACCCGTCTCCATAACAATGCAGGACGGAAGCGACGTCAAAATTTCACTTCCGCCCATAGCTCTTAACAGCTCTCATGGCATGTCATACGACGCCCTCCTCTTCCCGGCCCCTCCAGGGAAGTGTCACTGGGCACCCGATGCGCGTGCCCGGTGGCCGCGATGTCCGCCGGGCACCCGCGATTGCCCGGTAACACAGCAGGACCATGGATCTGTGTATGTAAACACACAGATCCAAAGTCATGTCAGAGGAGAGGAGACCGATGGTGTGTTCTCAGTACAGAGGAACACCAATCGGTCTCCTCCCCTTGTGAGTCCCCTCCCCCTACAGTTAGAATCAATCCCAGGGAACATATTAACCCTATCAGCGCCCCTAGTGTTAACCCCTTCCCTGCCAGTCACATTTATACAGTAATCAATGCATTTTTATAGCACGGATCGCTGTATAAATGTGAATGGTCCCAAAAATGTGTCAAAAGTGTCCGATATGTCCGTCGCAATATTGCAGTCACGATAAAAATCGCAGATCGCCGCCATTACAAGTTAAAAAAAAATAATAATAAAAATGCTATAAATCTATCCTCTATTTTTTAGGCGCTATAACTTTTGTGCAAACCAATCAATATGCGCTTATTGCGATTTTTTTTTACCAAAAATATGTAGAAGAATACGTATCAGCCTAAAATGAGGAAAAAAAAAGTTTTTTTATATATTTTTTGGGGATATTTATTATAGCAAAAAGTAAAAAATATTGTTTTTTTTTTTTAAACTTGTCACTCTTCTTTTGTTTATAGTGCAAAAAATAAAAACGGCAGAGGTGATCAAATACCACCAAAAGAAAGCTCTATTTGTGGGGACAAAATTATAACAATTTCATTTGGGTACAGTGTTGTATGACCGCGCAATTGTCATTCAAAGTGTGACAGCGCTGAAAGCTGAAAAATGGCTTGGGCAGGAAGGGGGTGAAAATGCCCTGTATTGAGATGGTTAAAGGGACATTTAAAAAAAAAATATATATATTTTTTGAATGACAACATTTTTTTTAAAATTGAATTTTAGTGTAAATATGAGATGTGAGGTCTTTTTGACCCCAGATCTCATATTTAAGAGGTCCTGTCATGCTTTTTTTCTATTACAAGGGATGTTTACATTCCTTGTAATAGGAGTAAAAGTGACACAATTTTTTTTTTTAAAACTGTGTAAAAATAAAAGGTAAAATAAATAAGAAAACAAGAACATACTTTAAATGTGCCCCGTCCCGACGAGCTCGCGTGCAGAAGCGAACGCATATGTGAGTAGCTCCTGCATATGAAAACGGTGTTCAAACCACACATGTGAGGTATCGCCGCCATCGGTAGAGCGAGAGTAATAATTTTAAGGCATAGGAAACAATAGCAATGTATAAAGAAATAAAAATGTTTATTGGACAAATTCAATACATGAATAGAGCATTCAAAAAGTAAAAAATCATATATAATGATACAGAGTATACAGTGAGCCTTTGTGCGTCAACACGTTTCACCGTTAGGCTTCTTCAGGACACAATCAAGGTTTCAAAAGATAGCAGAGGTGAGAACGGATCTCATTGTCTAGAATAGAACATACTTGTTTTAAAATTCTGTAACTTTGTAACTCAAAACATGCAACCTGTAGAATTTTTTTAAACGTCGCCTATGGAGATTTTTAGGGTTAAAAGTTTGTCGCCATTCCACGAGCGGGTGCAATTTTGAAGCGTGACATGTTGGGTATCAATTTACTTTGTGTAACATTATCTTTCACAATATAAAAAAAAATTGGGTTAACTTTACTGTTGTCTTATTTTTTAATTAAAAAAAGTGTATTTTTTCCCTAAAAAAAGTGCGCTTGTAAGACCGTTGCGCAAATACGGTGTGACAGAAAGTATTGCACTGTCCGCTATTTTATTCTCTAGGGTGTTTAAAAAAAATGTATAATGTTTGGGGGGTTCTAAGTAATTTTCTAGCAAAAAAAAAAGTGTTTTTAACTTGTAAACAACAAATCTCAGAAAGAGGCTCGGTCCTTAAGTGGTTAAAGTAAAAAATCTTCTGCCTTTATGTGAAATAATTTGTATCTAATTATTATACAAAACTAAACAATCACGATCAGATGAGTAAACCATATTTAGACTCACACAGATCTAATTAAAAATTAACTGAAAATAGAATTAAAATAATTTTAGAATAAGAATAGGAATAAAATTGTTCAATCTAGAAAGGCATTTTTTTTTAAGTGCGTTATCTAATGATTATATTACCAGTTACAGATATAAAGTAATGAATAATTGGTCATGTGTACAGAGTTAAATTTTAATTCTACTACGGGAGGGTCCGAAATATGAATTTTTATGCATACAAATTTTGTACGAAATTTCGTTTACGAACTTCGGATCCGAATTCTGTTACAACAGAATCGGACAGAATCTTTGTTAATTACGATTATTCGTTATGATGAAGTTAAAAACCCAGGAAGTCATCACAGCACAGGGGTGGTGGGAGCCCCTCATAATAATAGATTCATCATAACGAACATTCGTAATTGTTACGAAAAGTTTCCGAACCTAATGAAAATTTGTATTTCATACGAATCCAAATTGAATTTCGGACACGAATTACGAAATACAAATTCATTTTAATACGAAATGGAACGGAACAAAACAAAACTAATTTATTGACGGCGCACATGTCTAAAACAGACTCAGCTGTGGGGAAAAAACTGACATTTAGACATCCTAGAGCAGTGATGGCTAACCTTGGCACCCAGATGTTTTGAAACTACATTTCCCATGATGCTCAACTACACTGCAGAGTGCATGAGCATTATGGGAAATGTAGTTCCAAAACATCTGGGGTGCCAAGGTTCGCCATCACTGTCCTAGAGTAACCTTCCTCAACCTTTTTACCCCAGGGAAACCATTGAAATTACTTTTGGGTCTCAGCAAAACTGTGCTTTTACTGTGATGTCAGAATACAACCACCCTAACAGATAGCGAAAAAGATCACTGATACCATTAAAGCTGGTTCTGCCAAATGGCATTGTCCCCAAGACTATGTCAGCGCCATCAGCTGGGAGGTCAGCCAGCCATAGCTCAAGGAACTTGTATTAACCTCCCTAGGGTTCCAGGGAAAGCTGGTTAAGAGTGGCTGCCCTAGAGGGCTTTTTGGGATGCCAATTAAACTGTAAAATCAAATCTACGGTCAAGTGGTGTTGGCCCTAGAACTATGTAAGCACCATCAGATGAGAGGTCAGCCAGCCATAGCTCAAGGAACTTTTCTTAACCTCCCTAGGGTTCCAGGGAACACTGGTTAAGAGTGGCTGCCCTAGAGGGCTTTTTGGGATGCCAATTAAACTGCAATATCGAATAGACATGTGCAATTCGTTTCGTTTTTTTTTTTACGTTTTCCGTTAAAATTCGTTATATTCGTTATCGTACGAATGAACGAACGATTCGCTAAAAATTTAAACGAATAACGAATTATCAAATCGAACGAATGCGAAAAACAACGAAAATCCGAAATAACCAAATTAGAAACAACGAAACTACGAAAGAAGAAAATCCGAAAAACTAAAACAGGAACAACGAAAATCAAAATGAACGAAAAAATTCGTACATTCGTAACTTTTTTTTTTTCCGATTCGTAATTTTCCGTGTCTCTTAAGCCCCATATACATGGTCGGATTTTCCGATGGATTCTGTCCTATCGGACAATGTTGTCGGAAATTCCGACCGTGTGTAGGCACCATCGGACAGTTTCCATCGGATTGTCCGACGGATCTCCTGCTCTAAAGATTTTCCGACAACAAAGTCCGATCACACCAATTCCAATCGTGTGTAGCGAATTCCGACGGACAAAGTGCCACGCATGCTCAGATCACATTAGAAGACCAAAGCTATTGGCTGCTAGCCTCTACGTAGTCCCGTCGTAGGCAACAAACGTCACCACGTTCAGAATGATCGGATTTTCTGACAACTTTGTCCGACCGTGTGTATGCAACACCAGTGTCGGACTAAATCCGTCGGACCAAATCCGATGGATTTGGTGGTTGGATTTTCCGACCGTGTGTATGGGGCTTTACAATGGCGCTGCTTAACGTGCTTCGAATGGATTGAACGAAAAAATTCGTACATTCGTAACTTTTTTTTTTTTTTGCGATTCCTAATTTTCCGTGTCTCTTACAATGGCGCTGCTTAACGTGCTTCGAATAAATTCATACATTCGTAAAAAAAAAAAATTGATTCGTAATTTTCCGTGTCTCTTACAATGTAATAATAGCATACACATTACATAAAATTATGAATTATGCTCCGATTACGAATCTACGAAAACAATGTTACGAAAGTACGAATAAATCAATCTTACGAAAGTACGAATGTAACTAAATCTACGAAAATACGAATGCGTCCGAATTTGGAATAAACGAAAAACGAATCAACGAAAAAAGAACTCTTACGAAAATACGAATCGTTACGAATACGAACACCGACGACTTACGAAATTACGAATCGTTACGAATCAACGGAAACGAACAGAAACGAAACGAAAATAAGCAAATTTTTCTATTGTGCACATGTCTAATATCGGATCTATGATCAAGTGGTGTTGGCCGTAGAACTATGTAAGCACCATCAGATGAGAGGTCAGCCAGCCACAGCTCAAGGAACTTTTATTAGCCTCCCTAGGGTTCCAGGGAACACTGGTTAAGAGTGGCTGCCCTAGAGGGCTTTTTGGGATGCCAATTAAACTGCAAAAACTAATCTCTGGTCAAGTGGTGTTGGCCCTAGAACTATGTAAGCACCATCAGATGAGAGGTCAGCCAGCCACAGCTCAAGGAACTTCCATCAACCTTTGGAGGAACCCTAGGATTCCAGGGAACACTGGTTAAATATGGCTGCCCTAGAGAGCCTCTTGGGATGCCAATTAAACTGAAACCCACGGAAATAATAGAAATACCATTGTTTAGAAAAACAACAGAAATCCCACAACAACAAGAGCTCACCATTCTGAGTTTTGTTATATAAAACTGCATTAACTACAGTAAGTGCCACAGACCAACCCGTCTGACAAAGGCAAAGTGAGTGAACCTCGCAGGATGCAGAGCTGTGCTAACAATTCACAGCTGGCCTGATTATTATTATTAGAACACAAGCAGGTACATAACGCTTTGTTTCTTTTTGGTGCAGGAACGGATCAAGCCGGCAGACAATGAAGAAATAAACAACTTGTACTTAGTTGCATAAGTAAAAAAAAATAAATAACATAATGAAACAAAATCTCAGCAGGCTTAGAGCTTGAATGGAAAGAGTAACGCTTTTGCGAAATGTTATTTTACAATTTTTTGTAAGTTTACAAGTTTGCAAACTGATGTTTTCTATAATTTTTAACTGTTTCTTTACTTTTTTTAGTTCTCAAGCAAAACATTTAAAGAAGTCTTTGACTTTGGATTGTTGCTCCTACTTTTTCTTTTCAATAGTTTTTATTTGAAGTACAATGAAACCTTGGTTTACGAGTAACGTGGTTAACGAGCGTTTTGAAAGACGAGCAACTTTTCTTTTTTAAATTTGGCATTTGGCCAGAGGTGCGGGGGCGGAGCCAATTGGAGCTGTTCGGAAATACTTGGAATGACTCGGAAATACTCGGAAATACTCCGTTCTCGAGTCTTTTTCCGGGGGTTTCCGAGCTGTCCCCGAGTATTTCCGAGGCTCTCCGGCGCCCCCCCACACCTGGCCAATTGCGGTATTGCATTTAAAAGTCAATGCGGAACAAATTATCTTCATTTTCATTGACTTCTATGCGGAAACTCAGATAGGAGATAGATAGGATAGTTATATGAATACATGTCCTTAAAGTGGAGGGCCACCCAAAAAAAAAAAAAAATTGCATTAAGAAAATAAAAAAAAATAAAATGTTTTTGCTTACCTGAAACGCTGTTGCTAGGCAGTCTTCTTAATCTGCCTCTTCCTATTCCGCGGAACTTCCTCCTCTTCGATAAACGTCCGATTTTGAATATTTATTGGATTTGTATAATAAAAGCCAAAATAAAATGGATCTTAAAAACATAGCAATGGGTGCCACTTGATATGCAAGCGATTTGGATTACAAGCATTCTCCTGGAACGGATTTTGCTCGTAATTCAAGGTTCCACTGTAATCAAATATGAATATAAGAAAATACAAAAAAGCCACATTGCATCCTAAACAATGACATTGAAACTTGGACAGTCTAATAACAGGTTAACTGTTGTGTGTGTCGCTCTAGAAATATAAAAAATATATCAACCAAAGATCATATCTTGAGATATAAATCTAGCGTAGTGTTAGAAAGAAAGCAGCTAAATGGTTCAGTTATTAAGAGACATAATATCCCCTTCAGGTAGAATTATGTCATTATCCTAGTAGGATTATCCTAGGTAGGAGATACCTTGTCCTAGTTATCCGAATACATGTCCTTAACCTTAAAGTGGATGTAAACCCCTAAATTTTTTTTTTTTTTTTGATGTCATAATGTAGAGAATAAGATTTCCTTTCATTTGAGCCCAGTCTTGCCACACAGATTTACTCAAGGCCTGAGCAATCCTTTTTTATTGTTCAGTTAGAGAAATCTTGACAAAGTCTTGAAAACGTTGTCAAAAACGCCCCCTTGCTGTGAGTGACAGGTGATTTACATATCTCATGCACTAGCCTGAGACAGGCACATCCTGTGTAAAAAGTTCACAATTCACATCCCCCTCCCCTCCCCTCCCCTCCAGCTCCCCCAGTTTTACTGTGTTTTGACTGGATGTTTCTCATCATGGGATGCAGTGAACAGTCAGCAGACTATAGACAGCCCCATACACACGGTCGGATTTTCCGATGGATTCTGTCCTATCAGACAATGTTGTCGGAAATTCCGACCGTGTGTAGGCACCATCGGACAGTTTCCATCGGATTGTCCGACGGACAAAGTCCTATCTCCTGCTGGATAGATTTTTTGACAACAAAGTCCGATCACACCAAATCCGATCGTGTGTAGCGAATTCCGACGGACAAAGTGCTACGCATGCTCAGATCACATTACAAGCCCAAAGCTATTGGCTACTAGCCTCTACGTAGTCCCGTCGTAGGCAAAAAACGTCACCACATTCAGAATGATCGGATTTTCCGACAACTTTGTCCGACCGTGTGTACGCAAAACCAACATCGGACAAAGTACGACGGACATGATCCGACAGACCTGGTCCTCGGATAATCCGAGCGTGTGTATGGGGCTTTAGGCTAGTGCATGAGATATGTAAATCACCTGTCACTCACAGCAAGGGGGCGTTTTTGACAGTTTTCAAGACTTTGTCAAGATTTCTCTAACTGAACAATAAAAGAGGATTGCTCGGGCCTCGAGTAAATCTGTGTGGCAAGACTGGGCTCAAATGAAAGGAAATCTTATCCACTTTAACTACTATCTTCAAAACAAATAAGAAGGATGGCCAAGAAAGAAGAACTTAGGAGGAGAGAGAAATATAAGAAGGACATAGAGATGAGGTAGAGACAGATAGTTAGAAAAAGGTTAAAGACGGCAGATTAGACCTCAGGGGGGGGGGGGGAGACTTACCGGGGTTGATGTATATATGTGCTTAACTGTTCCCACACTGTCTCAAATGTTTTAGAAGTGTCCATGAAAATGCTGACTGTCTTTTCCTGGGCTATTCTCCAAGAAATCTTTCATTTTGCTGCTTCCACTGACATCGACGGTTGCTTCCATGCTCGGGCCAAGGTCATTTTGGCTCCTAGCAGTATAAAGTCAATGAGTTTTTGAAGAGGCTTCGAGCCTTCAAGTGGCTTTCCATTCACCAAGGCGATTTCTTGGGGTTTTAGGGATTGCAAGGCCGGTGACCTTGCACTTTGCCCCTATTTTTTAGGTGTGTCCCATTCAAGCCTTATGCCGCGTACACATGATCGGATTATCTGGGGTACTTAGTTCGACGGACCAGGGTCCGGCGGACAATTCGATCATGTGTGGGCTCCAGCGGACTTTTTCTTCCCAAAAGTCCAGCGGACTTAGAAATAAGTTTTGACTCAAAATTATCCGCCGGTCGTCTGTGTGCTAGTCCGACGGACTAAAACCGACGCTAGGGCAGCTATTGGCTATGAACTTCCTTATTCTACGTCATCGCGTTCGAATCCGGTGGACTTTTGAAATGATCGCGTGGGGCAAAGTCCGTTCATTTCAAAGTCCGGCGGACCTCAGCAGCAAAGTCCGTCGGATTGTCCGCCGAAAAGTCCGATCATGTGTACGCGGTATTAGTGCACAGGAGCTGGAAGCCCTGCATTAGATTTGTTTTACCTGCCAGGCTCAGACATTGGGAAGGTGGCAGCTGTCAGAGGGGGTAAGTTCAGACCTGAGCAGAGAAGGTGGTGGGGATCAGCCTCCGTGCATTTATGGGGGGGGGGGGTATTGGGGAATTTTCGTGAAGTGAATATGTACTTCAAATGAAATGCCCAGTTCTGGCTGGAATCAAGACTAATTCAGAATCTTTTTCTGGTGAGAGGAAGAAGCATGTGCCCATGTGTCATTCAGCAATCTGTATAGTCTGATCTCTTCTGCTCAATTTTACAACAGTAAAATAAACCGGAGAATGTTTTGGAGCACAAATATAATATTTCGTATAAGTTTACTACCAAACAATAAGTATTACAAAAAAGCTATGTATTTAACCACTTCTGGACCGCCGCACGCCGATATACGTCCTAAATTTGAAGAGGAATATCGTTGTTATGGCAGCAGCTAGCAGCCATAACCCCGGTATCCTCTTCTTCGGCCGGCGGTCCGGTTTCCGATAATAGTGGTCTCTGCGGCGGATTCGCCGCAAGATCACTTTTATCGGCGGCGGGAGAGGGGCACCCCCTCCCGCCGCGCTCCTGTGCCCTCCGCCGCTTACCGGAGTCGTCGGCAGCGACAGAGGCGATTGGATTCTCTTCCATGCTGGGTATGCAGACGAGTGAGGGGAAGATGGCCCCCACCCATCTCCATATCATTGCAGGGCGGAAGCGACGTCAGAAGCCTATAGCTCTTAAAGGGCCATTTTTTTCTTGTATTTAAAAATAAATACATTTTTTCATTGCATTTTAGTCTAAATATGATATCTGAGGTCTTTTTGACCCCAGATCTCATATTTAAGAGGTCCTGTCAATCTTTTTTTCTATTACAATGGATGTTTACATTCCTTGTAATAGGAATAAAAGTGACACAATTTTTTTTTTAAAAAGAACAGTGTAAAAATAAAACATAAAAGGTAAAATAAATAAGAGAATTTTTTTTTTTAAACATGCACCGTCCCACAGAGCTTGCATGCAGAAGCGAACGCATACGTGAGTAGCGCCCGCATATGAAAACAGTGTTCAAACCACACATGTGAGGTATTGCCACGATCGGTAGAGCGAGAGAAATAGGCCTAGACCTCCTTTGTAGCTAAAAACATGCAACCTGTAGAACTTTTTAACCTCCCTGGCGGTATGATTCTGTCCGGAATTTTGTGCTGAAAGCGGTACAATTATTTTGCATGGAAATTTGGCGTTTTTATATTGTAGGCATGCAATTCTTATGAATAACTCACTTAAATCTGTCCGAACCAGAGTCTAGTAGACATCCCGGGTATGATAAAGTTTGAAACACAAAATCATAAATTATAATAAAATAAAAATATATATAAAAATGATTCAATAATGTAATCAAATCAAAAACACTGAAATTTGCTCAGTTGCAGAATAGTCGCTGTCATTAAATTTATTGTTTGATGATAAATTGTGATTCTAATTTTTTATCGGTGTTTTCTAGCTGGTCTAAAACCACTTTTGACATAAAGGGACACTTTTTGGTTGCTATGGACAATCTCCAGTTTCCAGGCAGAAAAAAAACTTTTTATTATATAAAATGACATGCAGGGCACTGGGCAGACCACTAGGGACAAAGGGGATGTGTATTTTTGGTATACAGTACTGTAATCTATAAGATTACAGTACTGTATGTGTTGTGTGTTTTTACACTTTTTTGAATTTGGCGCCGATCTCCGCTCCCGTGCGTCGGAACATCGCAGGGAACGGAGACCGGCCCTGTGTGAATCGAGCGAGCGGACGGCTCGCTCACACAGCGGGGAGACATCGCAGGATCCAGGGGAAAAGGTAAGTAACTTCCCCCCTGCATCCTGCAATGCAGCCCGAGTCTGGCTCGGGGTTACCGCTCCCAGCAGAAAAAACTGGACCCGAGCCAGACTCGGGAATACCGCCTAGGAGGTTAAACGTCGCCTATGGAGATTTTTAAGGGTAAAAGTTTGTCGCCATTCACGAGCGGGCGCAATTTTGAAGCGTGACATGTTGGGTATCAATTTACTCGGCGTAACATTATCTTTCACAATATAAAAAGAATTGGGCTAACTTCACTGTTGTCCTATTTTTTAATTCAAGAAAGTGTATTTTTTCGCAAAAAAATGCGCTTGTAAGACCGCTGCGCAAATACAGTGTGACAGAAAGTATTGCAACGACTGCCATTTTATTCTCTGGGGTGTTAGAAAAAGAAAAATGTATAATGTTTGGGTTTTTTAAGTAATGTTCTAGCTAGGGTTGCCACCTTTTCCTCAAGCCAAACCCGAACACTTTAGCGGCGCATGGTAAATTTGTTTGTGGTATACACTACAGGATTTTAAAGACCTGGAGGAGAGCAATAATGCGTCATGCTTAGTGTGGATGGTAACTACTGGTACCATCCACTGCTCTACTGACACCGTCCTCTGCTCTACTGACACCGTCCTCTGCCCTACTGACACCGTCCACTGCCCTACTGACACCATCCTCTGCCCTACTGACACCGTCCACTGCCCTACTGACACCGTCCTCTGCCCTACTGACACCGTCCACTGCCCTACTGACACCGTCCACTGCCCTACTGACACTGTCCTCTGCCCTACTGACACCGTCCACTGCCCTACTGACACCGTCCTCTGCCCTACTGACACCGTCCACTGCCCTACTGACACCGTCCTCTGCCCTACTGACACCGTCCACTGCCCTACTGACACCGTCCACTGCCCTACTGACACCGTCCACCTCCCTCCCCACAGACTCCCTTCCCTTATATCGCCCCCACCCCCTCAATTAGATCAGGGAACCCACCCATCAGTGTCCCCTGCCCCCCGAAAACCCCCCATTGGACTGCCTTACCGAGAGCCGCTTCAAGCCAGGAAGTGTGGGAGCCGAAGTTTGGGGGTGGAGCTCCTCTATTGTAGTGCTGTTTTCCTTCCTTCCATTGTGTGGGAGCCTTGGGGAGAAGTGTGTCGGCAAGACACAGGATTCAGGACACATCTGAACTGGTGCACTCACTCACAAGGCTGCTGTTAGTAATTATTGGGGCCCCATACAGCTATAATCATGGGGCCCCCATCCCCTGAGGAATTAAAGAGGTGGGGGAGGGAGGTGAGAAAGGGGAAGGTAAGAGGAGGAGGTGAGAGAGAAGCGGTGGTGAGGGGGGTGAGAGAGAGGAGGAGGTGAGAGGAAGGAGATTTTTAAGGGTAAAAGTTTGTCGCCATTCCACGAGCGGGCGCAATTTTGAAGCGTGACATGTTGGGTATCAATTTACTCGGCGTAACATTATCTTTCACAATATAAAAAGAATTGGGCTAACTTCACTGTTGTCCTATTTTTTAATTCAAGAAAGTGTATTTTTTCGCAAAAAAATGCGCTTGTAAGACCGCTGCGCAAATACAGTGTGACAGAAAGTATTGCAATGACTGCCATTTTATTCTCTGGGGTGTTAGAAAAAGAAAAATGTATAATGTTTGGGTTTTTTAAGTAATGTTCTAGCTAGGGTTGCCACCTTTTCCTCAAGCCAAACCCGAACACTTTAGCGGCGCATGGTAAATTTGTTTGTGGTATACACTACAGGATTTTAAAGACCTGGAGGAGAGCAATAATGCGTCATGCTTAGTGTGGATGGTAACTACTGGTACCATCCACTGCTCTACTGACACCGTCCTCTGCTCTACTGACACCGTCCTCTGCCCTACTGACACCGTCCACTGCCCTACTGACACCGTCCTCTGCCCTACTGACACCGTCCACTGCCCTACTGACACCGTCCACTGCCCTACTGACACCGTCCACTGCCCTACTGACACCGTCCTCTGCCCTACTGACACCGTCCACTGCCCTACTGACACCGTCCACTGCCCTACTGACACCGTCCTCTGCCCTACTGACACCGTCCTCTGCCCTACTGACACCGTCCTCTGCCCTACTGACACCGTCCACTGCCCTACTGACACCGTCCACTGCCCTACTGACACCGTCCTCTGCCCTACTGACACCGTCCACTGCCCTACTGACACCGTCCTCTGCCCTACTGACACCGTCCACTGCCCTACTGACACCGTCCTCTGCCCTACTGACACCGTCCACTGCCCTACTGACACCGTCCACTGCCCTACTGACACCGTCCACCTCCCTCCCCACAGACTCCCTTCCCTTATATCGGTCCCCCCCCTCAATTAGATCAGGGAACCCACCCATCAGTGTCCCCTGCCCCGAAAAACCCCCATTGGACTGCCTTACCGAGAGCCGCTTCAAGCCAGGAAGTGTGGGAGCCGTAGTTTGGGGGTGGAGCTCCTCTATTGTAGTGCTGTTTTCCTTCCTTCCATTGTGTGGGAGCCTTGGGGAGAAGTGTGTCGGCAAGACACAGGATTCAGGACACATCCGAACTGGTGCACTCACTCACAATGCTGCTGTTAGTAATTATTGGGGCCCCATACAGCTATAATCATGGGGCCCCCATCCCCTGAGGAATTAAAGAGGTGGGGAAGGGAGGTGAGAAAGGGGAAGGTAAGAGGAGGAGGTGAGAGAGAAGCGGTGGTGAGGGGGGTGAGAGAGAGGAGGAGGTGAGAGGAAGGGGGGAGGAGGCAGCAGAGACAGGGGGGTGGGGTGAGAGGGATGGGGATGATAGAGAGGGGGGTGGATGAGAGGCTGAAAGAGAGAGTGTGTGAGAGAGAAAAAGGGGAGCTGACACAGAGGAGGGGGGGTGTTACAGAGGAGGGGGGGTGACACAGAGGGGGGGATGACACAGAGGAGGGGGGGATGACACAGAGGAGGAGGGGGTGACACAGAGGAGGAGGGGGGTGACACAGAGGAGGAGGGGGGTGACACAGAGGAGGAGGGGGGTGACACAGAGGAGGAGGGGGGTGACACAGAGGAGGAGGGGGGGTGACACAGAGGAGGGGGGGGGGGGGGTGACACAGAGGAGGGGGGTGTTGCTGAGGAGGAGGGGGATGACACAGAGGAGGGGGGATGACAGAGGAGGGGGATGACACAGAGGAGGGGGGTGACACAGAGGAGGGGGGTGACACAGAGGAGGGGGGTGACACAGAGGAGGGGGGGGTGACACAGAGGAGGGGGTGTTACAGAGGAGGGGGGGGTGACACAGAGGAGGAGGGGGGGTGACACAGAGGAGGAGGGGGTGTTACAGAGGAGGGGGGGGGTGACACAGAGGAGGGGGGGGGGGTGACACAGAGGAGGGGGGGATGACACAGAGGAGGGGGGGATGACACAGAGGAGGGGGGGATGACACAGAGGAGGGTGGGGATGACACAGAGGAGGGGGGGATGACACAGAGAAGGGGGGGATGACACAGAGGAGGGGGGGGATGACACAGAGGAGGGGGGATGACACAGAGGAGGGGGGGGTGACACAGAGGAGGGGGGGATGACACAGAGGAGGGGGGGTGACACAGAGGAGGGGGGGGGGGATGACACAGAGGGGGGGGGGTGACACAGAGGAGGGGGGGGGAGGGGGGGGTGACACAGAGGAGGGGGGGGGGTGACACAGAGGAGGGGGGGGGGGTGACACAGAGGAGGGGGTGACACAGAGGAGGGGGGGTGTCACAGAGGAGGGGGTGACACAGAGGAGGGGGGTGTTACAGAGGAGGGGGGTGTTGCAGAGGAGGGGGGTGACACAGAGGAGGGGGGTGACACAGAGGAGGGGGGTGTTGCAGAGGAGGGGGGACACAGAGGAGGGGGTGACACAGAGGAGGGGGGGTGTTACAGAGGAGGGGGGGTGTTGCAGAGAAGGGGGGACACAGAGGAGGGGGGTGACACAGAGGGGGGGGTGACACAGAGGAGGGGGGGATGACACAGAGGGGGGGGGTGTTACAGAGGAGGGGGGGGACACAGAGGAGGGGGGACACAGAGGAGGGGGGTGTTGCAGAGGAGGGGGGGGTGACACAGAGGAGGGGGGTGACACAGAGGAGGGGGGGGGGGTGTTACAGAGGAGGGGGGGGTGTTACAGAGGAGGGGGGTGTTGCAGAGAGGAGGGGGGGGGGTGACACAGAGGAGGGGGGGGGGGGTGACACAGAGGAGGGGGGGGTGTTACAGAGGAGGGGGGGGTTACAGAGGAGGGGGGGGGTGGTGACACAGAGGAGGGGGGTGTTACAGAGGAGGGGGGGTGTTGCAGAGGAGGGGGGTGACACAGAGGAGGGGGGGGTGTTACAGAGGAGGGGGGGTGACACAGAGGAGGGGGGTGACACAGAGGAGGGGGGGGTGTTGCAGAGGAGGGGGGTGTTGCAGAGGAGGGGGGGTGACACAGAGGAGGGGGGTGACACAGAGGAGGGGGGTGTTGCAGAGGAGGGGGGTGACACAGAGGAGGGGGGGTGTTGCAGAGGAGGGGGGGGGGTGACACAGAGGAGGGGGGGGGGTGTTGCAGAGGAGGGGGGGTGTTACAGAGGAGGGGAGGGATATACACACTCAGATACATGCAAACAAACACTTAGATATATATATATTGCACATATACTCAATTATATACATATACACACACACTGAGATACACACAAACAGGCATAAATACACTTGACACAACATACTGTGAGATAAATACATACATATGAATGTAGTCTGGTAATGGGCAGCCAGCTTCTCTCCTCCCCTCTCTGTCCTCTCACACTCAGTGCAGCTCCTCCCTCTGCCCGCCCACACACATTCACAGCTCTCTCCACTAGATTTGTCTGTGAACAGTCCTGACAGGGCTCCAGTAGCCAGGACTAGAAGCAGAGCATCGGCAAATGCGGCCAGGAATTTCTGTATCCCTCCACAGAGAGAAACAAGTCCCTTGTAATTAGGGCTGTTTCCATCAAGACAGTTCCATATATGTAAAGATAGGTTACATTCTGATACATGTTATGGATCCTAAACTTTGATTAAGCTTCTATGGGGGTGTTATAAGTATTTTTGAGGGTGCCCTGGTGGCTGGTGTCAGGGTGACAGGCAGTCAGAAACCCGGGCAGAGGATGTAAAAACCGGACTGTCCGGGTGAATCCCGGACAGGTGGCAACCCTAGTCTAGCAAAAAAAACTGTTTTTAACTTGTAAACAACAAATCTCAAAAAGAGGTTCGGTCCTTAAGTGGTTAATTTAACGCAGATCTAAAGTTTCTCCTTTTTTAAATACAAAGACTCTGTAATTGCAAGTTAAAAATAGTACATGCCTGCAAGAATGTGTGTCTTGTGGCTTTCTTAATAATTAAATTAAATATTATATTAATAAATTAAATTAAAATTCATTTCCCAGCTTCTGCGCAGACATATCACAGGAGCAAGGAATCTCTGCGACTGCTGAGCTTGATCTCTGCTGGCTGCACAGCTCATAGCTCATTGGCTTTGTATACATTCCTTCCAGTATGTCATTATACTCCTATATTTTTAAGAAAAAGTGTGTAGCACCAAAAGTAAATGAACAGCAATGAAATGTGAATACTGTGTTATAAATGGACAGCACATTAAATAAAGTCCACAAAAGTGTTAAAGTGAAAAAAATGCTAAAGTGAAAAAAATAGATAATACCGTATTTATCGTCATATAACACGCACCCCAAGTTTAGGAGGGAATTAAAAAAAAAGTTTTAGGAGGGAAGTTTAAGGAAAAAAACAATAAATAAATGCCCATTAATGCAGCCTTGTCAGTGTCATCTGCAGCCTTCCATTGCAGCCTTGTCAGTCATTTGCAGCATTGTCAGTCATTTGCAGCCTTCCGTGTCATTTGCAGCCTTGTCAGTGTCTTTTTTCTTTTAAAAATGGCGCCGCCGAGATACAGAGCGGATGTCCTGTGTATTTCGGCGGCGCTCGGTAGTTCTTGACCGGCTTTCGGGTATTTTCGGCCGTTCCCGGCTATCTTCGGCCGTTCCCGGCTATCTTCGGCCGTTCTTGGCTATTTTCGGCTTTTCCGAAAGCCGACGAGGACGGCCGAGAACGGCCGAAGATAGCCGAGAACGGCCGAAGATACCCGATCCCCGCCGAGAACAGCAGAAAAGCTTCCAAACGGCGGAAAAGCTTCCAAACGTCGGGGGATCGGCGTATAACACGCACCCCCAATTTCCCCCTGATTTTAAGGGGAAAAAAGTGCATGTTATACGCCGATAAATACGGTAAGTCCAATCTTGGATGAAAATCAACAAAAAACAACCAATATAGTGAAAAATATAGTTTTAAATGCACAGTTCCATGATAGGATCAGCTATATAAACTTATTAGTGAAAAAAATAGTTCAGAGCAAAGATGTGCACAAAAATTTGGTGACTTGAAAAATGAAGAGGTGATCCAGTACAATGTTTCAGAATCATCCACCGCACCCCTGTGAAATGGACACTCGCTGGAAAAGCTGGCTGCCGTTGCAGCCGCAAACACGCACTCAGTGTAGATCCGTCATCTGTTGTGGGGAAGGCTGTTCAGCAACTCACACCATCTCACACTCGCACTCGGCCGTTCTCGGCTATCTTCGGCCGTTCTTGGCTATCTTCGGCTTTCCGAAAGTCGCCGAGGACGGCCGAGTGCGGCCGAAAATAGCCGAGAACGGCCGGAGATAGCCGAGAACGGCCGA
This sequence comes from Lithobates sylvaticus, assembly GCA_028564925.1. Classification (NCBI taxonomy): domain Eukaryota; kingdom Metazoa; phylum Chordata; class Amphibia; order Anura; family Ranidae; genus Lithobates; species Lithobates sylvaticus. The sequence continues at coordinate 24,297,698 of CM053032.1, forward strand.
AGATACCCGATCCCCGCCGAGAACAGGAGAAAAGCTTCCAAACGGCAGAAAAGCTTCCAAACGGCGGGGGATCGGCGTATAACACACACCCCCGATTTTCCCCTGAGTGCGTATTTCCCCCGCAAACACGCACTCAGTGTAGATCCGTCATCTGTTGTGTGGAAGGCTGTTCAGCAACTCACACCATCCAGATGTAGCTGCAGTAAATAAAGCTCAATCCTTTATTCATGGCGGTGTTCTTAGGCAAAATTGTGAGTGAGCTCCACTCCCTTGGCTGAGAAGCAACCCCACATATGAATGGTCTTAGGATGCTTTAGACCCTTTCACACCGAGCCGCCTATAGCATCGGCGGTAAAACGCTGCTATTTTTAGCGGCATTTTACCGTCGGATTTGGGGCGCATTTCGGCCGCTAGCGGGGCGCTTTTACCCCCGCTAGCGGCAGAGAAAGGGTTAAAACCGCCCCCAATACGCTGCAATAGTGGCGTTTTGCCGGCGGTATTACAGCGCTGCGCCATTGATATCAATGGGGAGCAGCGGTGGAGGAGCGGTAAACACACCCCTCCAAAGAAGCTGCTGGCAGGACTTTTCCTGACGTCCATGCCTCCGGCTTTCACACCGGAGACAATGGTGCAGCTGTTTTAGGGCGGATTGCAGGCGCTATTTCTAACGCTATAGTGCCTGCAAAACGCCCTTGGTGTGAAAGGGGTCTTACTGTTGGCATAACACAGGACTGATGGTAGCGCTCACCTTTTCTTCTCAAGGTTTTTTCCGGATGCCCCAAACAATCGGAAAGAGGATTCATCAGAGAAAATGACTTTACCCCAGTCCTCAGTAGTCCAATCCCTGTACCTTTTGCAGAATATCCGTCTGTCCCTGATGTTTTTCCTGGAGAGAAGTGGCTTCTTTGCTGCCCTTCTTAATACCAGGACATCCTCCAAAAGTCTTCTCCTCTCTGTACATGCCGATGTCCTCACACCTGCCTGCTGCCATTCCTGAGCAAGCTCTGCACTGGTGGTGCCCCAATCCCGCAGCTGAATCAACTGTAGAAGACGGTCCTGGCACTTGCTGGACTTTCTTGGGCACCCTGAAGCCTTCTTCACAGATGCAGTGGAAACATTTTTTAATTTTCATGGCAAAGAGGGACTCTGCAATTAATTGCAATTCATCTGATCACTTTTCAAAACATTCTGGAGTATAGGCAAATTGCCATCATAAAAACTGAGGCAGCAGACTTTTGGCCACGGCTTTATAAATTTATTTTATCGTCACAATAACGATGTTTATAAAGGTAATGTGCTAGGCTGGTGCACCCTCTTTCTTTGCTTTTTCTCTGTTTAGTTATTGGGACTCCCCCGGCCTTAAGAGGGCAGCAAGGCATGGTGACCGTTGTTATTTGAAGAGAGGATGAGTGAAGGTCTATTGGAGCCTGAACATTACACTTGAGTGCAAGAGGTTGTTTGTATCTGTCTTTAGATGGTAGCAGGGCCCTGATGAAGAGGGATGTTTCCCTGAAACGCGTAGGCAACTATCTATCATCTTTTTTTTCAAAGTATTTTCAGTAAAACAGAATGGAATGGACTCTTAAGACATGCAGTGCTTTATTATTTTCGTTTTACCAGGATTCCTGCTTAATGGTTCATTGCCAGTTATTTATTTCAGATACTTATATAGAACCGTCAATTTACGCAGCTCTTTACATATACATTGTACATTCACATCAGTCCCTGCCCTCAAGGAGCTTACAATCTAAAGTCCCTAACTCACATTCATACATACTAGGGACAATTTTTAGACAGGATCCAATTAGCCTACCAGCATGTCTTTGGAGTGTGGGAGGAAACCAGAGTAACCGGAGGAAACCCACGCAGGCACAGGTAGAACATGCAAACTCCAGGCAGGTAGCGTCGTGGTTGGGATTCGAACCAGCAACTCTTCTTACTGCTAGGCAAAAGGGCTACCCACTACACCACTGTGCTGCCCCAGTTAAAAAAGCTATCTCTTATGCCCCGTACACACGGTCGGATTTTCCAACGGAAAATGTCCTATCGGACAATGTTGTCGGAAATTCCGACCGTGTGTAGGCTCCATCGGACATTTTCCGTCAGATTTTCCGACGGACAAAGTTTTATCTCCTGCTCTCAAATTTTCCGACAACAAAGTCCTATCGGACTTTTTCTGATCGTGTGTAGAGAATTCCGACGGACAAAGTGCCACGCATGCTCAGATCACATTACAAGACCAAAGCTATTGGCTACTAGCCTCTACGTAGTCCCGTCGTACGCAACGAACGTCACCATGTTCAGAATGATCGGATTTTCCGACAACTTTGTCCGACCGTGTGTATGCAACACCACTGGTGGACAAAATCCGTCGGAAAAAATCTGATGGATTTTGTGGTCGGATTTTCCGACCGTGTGTACGGGGCATAAGTATAAAGTTTGAAGTTGACGCCATCCATTTAATGCAGCTATTAAGTATGTGCCACGAGACTCGCAGCTCCCTGATATTATTTAAATTTGTGCTTTATTTGTTCACTGCGACTCCTGATTACATGCATGGTTAGGCTTTCATTTATGCCGAAGTTAAGAAAAAAAAAAAAAAGACAACGAAAAAAAAAAAAAAAAAAAAAACTTACAACGTTATCCCTGCAATGTTTGATGCCCTGAGGGTCCTGCAGGAAATTAAAATAAAAATGAATCGTAATATATATGACATAAAGACTGGGAGAGGTGAGTCGGCAGGCTGCATTCCATGCAAATAGCGTGCTCTGTGCTGGGAACCAGGGTTACAATAGGCAGCATTAAAATGTATCAATGCCGTGGAAAGTGAACGGCGGGTAAAACGCTGGCGCTCCCGCGGTGCGCGTGGCCCCGGAAAATAATGTTTATTATTTAGTCGCGGCTTTGATTTCTCCCAAAAAGGTAGCTGGGGGGGGGGAGGGGGGGCTGTTTAGAATTGTAGAATTGTAAGATGCTTAGAGTAATTATGGGAGAAGTGGAGTTCATCTTGGGTCTTCATTCCCCCCACCAGCGGTTTATTAAAGTCAGGTGGCACGCTGGGTTGGAACGCCGTTTCCATGGATACCCAGCACCCCATGTAACCAACTGAATGCATGAAATGAGGGTGTCGCTGAGATCAGAGTTACAGGTTGAAGACTGCTTAATGGGAACACCTAAGATGAACTCCATATCTCCCATAATTACTCCACTTCAACGCCCCCCCCAGAATAAAAAAAAATATATATGTATATGTATATATATATATATTTATGTATATGTGTGTGTGTGTGTATATATATATATGTATATATATATATGTGTGTGTATGTATATAGATAGACATATAGATATAGATATATGTATATACAGTGGTGTGAAAAAGTGTTTGCCCCCTTTCTCATTTCCTGTTCCTTTGCATGTTTGTCACACTTAAGTGTTTCGGAACATCAAACCAATTTAAACAATAGTCAAGGACAACACAAGTAAACACAAAATGCAATTTGTAAATGAAGGTGTTTATTATTAAAGGTGAAAAAAAATCCAAACCATCATGGCCCTGTGTGAAAAAGTGATTGCCCCCCTTGTTAAAACATACTATAACTGTGGTTGTCCACACCTGAGTTCAATTTCTCTAGCCACACCCAGGCCTGATTATTGCCACACCTGTTCACAATCAAGGCATCACTAAATAGGAGCTGCTTGACACAGTAAGGTCCACCAGAAGATCCTTAAAAGCTACACATCATGCCGAGACCCAAAGAAATTCAGGAACAATTGAGAAAGAAAGTAATTGAGATCTATCCGTCTGGAAAGGGTTATAAAGCCATTTCCAAAGCTTTGGGAATCCAGCGAACCACAGTGAGAGCCATTATCCACAAATGGCGAAGACATGGAACAGTGGTGAACCTCCCAGGAGTGGCCGGCCGCCCAAAATTACCCCAAGAGCGCAGCGACGACTCATCCAAGAGGTCACAAAAGACCCCACAACAACGTCCAAGGAACTGCAGGCCTCACTTGCCTCAGTTAAGGTCAGCGTTCATGCCTCCACCATCAGGAAAAGACTGGGCAAAAATGGCCTGCATGGCAGAGTTCCAAGGAGAAAACCACTGCTGAGCAAAAAGAACATCAAAGCTCGTCTCAATTTCTCCTCAATTTCTCTTGATGATCCCCAAGACTTTTGGGACAACATTCTGTGGACCGATGAGACAAAAGTGGAACTCTTTGGAAGGTGTGTGTCCAAGTATATCTGGCGTAGAAGGAACACTGCATTTCAGAAAAAGAACATTATACCAACAGTAAAATATGGTGGTGGTAGTGTGATGGTCTGGGGTTGTTTTGCTGCTTCAGGACCTGGAAGACTTGCCGTGATAAAAGGAACTATGAATTCTGCTGTCTATCAAGAGATCCTGAAGGAGAATGTCCGACCATCTGTTCGTGTACTCAAGCTGAAACGAACTTGGGTTCTGCAGCAGGACAATGATCCTAAACACACCAGCAAGTCCACCACCGAATGGCTGAAGAAAAACAAAATGAAGACTTTGGAGTGGCCTAGCCAAAGTCCTGACCTGAATCCTATTGAGATGTTGTGGTATGACCTTAAAAAGGCCGTTCATGCTCGAAAACCCTCTAATGTAACTGAATTAGGACAATTCTGCAAAGATGAGTGGGCCAAAATTCCTCCAGGACGCTGTAAAAGCCTCATTGCACGTTATCACAAACGCTTGGTTGCAGTTGTTGCTGCTAAGGGTGGCCCAACCAGTTATTAGGTTTAGGGGGCAATCACTTTTTCACACAGGGCCATGATGGTTTGGATTTTTTTTCACCTTTAATAATAAACACCTTCATTTACAAATTGCATTTTGTGTTTACTTGTGTTGTCCTTGACTATTGTTTAAATTGGTTTGATGTTCCGAAACACTTAAAGTGGTTGTATACCCATTTGAAAAAAAAAAATTGGGGTTATCTACCTGCAAGACAAAGTCATAATGAGCTAGTATGACTAGCATACTAGCTCATTATGCATCACTTACCTTAGATCGGGGCCCCCGACGCCGTGTTCTTCTCCCCCTCCGGCCGCATCCATAGCTACACAGATACCCTTCCGGGTATCGCCGCTCCGGCCAATCACAGCGCCGCTGCGGCGCTGTGATTGGCCAGAGCGGCGAGGACGTCGCTCCGCGCATGCGCGCGGGACACTTCAACTGCGGCTCACCGCAGTTGAAGATGGGGATTAACCCTGTAAATGCACCGTTGTCTATGGCGCGCATGCGCCGTAGACAACGTTGTAAAACGTTCTTTTAAAATATCTCCTAAACCGTGCAGGTTTAGGAGATATTTCTTGTACCTACAGGTAAGCCTTAATCTAGGCTTACCTGTAGGTGCAAGTTAATTTTTAGGGTATACAACCACTTTAAGTGTGACAAACATGCAAAGGAACAGGAAATGAGGAAGGGGGCAAACACTTTTTCACACCACTGTATATATATATACATATATATATATATATATATATAAAATATATATATGTGTATGTGTATATATATATATATATATATATATATATATATATATATATATATATATATATATATATATATATATATATATATATATATATATATATATATATATATATATATATATATGCAGTATATATAATTATAGATATTTTATTTTATTTTAAACAACATTGCGATTTTATCACAACAGCTCTTGATATGACTCTGCATCTGCAGGGTACTCTTTTGTGAGTTTTATGCGTCACCCTAAAGTTACTTAACCACTTCAGCCCCAGAAGGTTTTGCCCACTTCCTGACCGGGCCATTTTTTGCGATACAGCACTGCGTCGCTTTAACTGACAATTGCGCGGTCGTGCGGCGATGTTAGTTAAATTTGTTTCATTTGTTTAATTCGTTTTCGGAATTCGTATTGTGTATTCATTTTTGAAATCGATTCGAAAAGTTTTTGAATCGTTTTCGAATTGTTTTTCGAATAGTTTTCGAATTCAAATAGTTTTCCAATTTCCAAAAAGAATAAAATAGAATAGAAAATGAAGGAATAGAATAGAATATTCTATTACTTTATTTTCTATTCTATTTTATTCTCTTTGGAAAATGGAAAACTATTCAAAAAGTTTTCGAATTCGAATTTGAAAAGTTTTCGATTTGGAAACTATTTGAAAAGTGTTAGAAAATTATTCGAAAACTATTGGAATTCGAATTTCGTCTGATTTATTTTATTTTTTCGTTATTTCGGATTCGTTTAACCACTTCAGCCCCGGAAGATTTGGCTGCTGAATGACCGGGCCATTTATTGCGATTCGGCACTGCGTAGTTTTAACTGACAATTACGCGGTCGTGCGACGCTGTACCCAAACAAAATTGACGTCCTTTTTTTTCCCACAAATAGAGCTTTCTTTTGCTGCCATTTGATCGCCCCTGCGGTTTTTATTTTTTGCACTATAAACAAAAAAATAGCAACAATTTTGAAAAAAACACAATATTTTTTTAACTTTTTGCTATAATAAATATCCCCCAAAAATATATAAAAAAACACATTTTTTCCTCAGTTTAGGCCGATATGTATTCTTCTACATATTTTTGGTAAAATTTTTTTCGCAATAAGCGTATATTGATGGTTTGCGCAAAAGTATACTTCTACAAAATAGGGGGTAGTTTTATGGCATTTTTATTATTATTTTTTGTTATTAGTAATGGCAGCGATCTGCGATTTTAATCGTGACTGCGACCTTATGGTGGACAGATCGGACACTTTTGACACTATTTTGGGACCATTGTCATTTATACAGCGATCAGTGCTATAAAAATGCACTGCTTACTGTGTAAATGACACTGGCAGGGAAGGGGTTAACCACTAGGAGAGATGAAGGGGTTAAGTGTGTCCTAGGGAGTGATTTTAACTGTGGGAGGACTGGGCTACAAGTGACAAGACAGTGATCACTGCTCCCGATGACAGGGAGCGGTAGATCTCTGTCCTGTCACAAGCCAGAACGGGGAATGCATCTCCCCGTTCTGCCTCTACGTGAAAAGATCGTGGGCACCCGGCGGACATCGAGTCCGCGGGACCCGTGGGTGCGATCACGGAGCACACGATGGGCGCGTGCCGGCACGGCGGCAGATACAAAGGGACGTACAGGTACGCCCATTTGCGCAGCCGTGCCATTCTGCCGACATAAATGTACATGCAGCGGTCGGCAAGCGGTTAATCGTTGCTGCGGTTTTTATTTTTTGCGCTATAAACAAAAAAATAACGACAATTTTGAAAGAAAAAAAATATATATATTTTTTACTTTCTGCTATAATAGATATCCTGCTACATATTTTTGGTAAAACAAAATCACGTATATTGATTTGTTTGCGCAAAAATTATAACATTTACAAACTACGGGATAGATTTAGGGACTTTTATTTATTTTTTTACTAGCGGCGATCTGCGATTTTTAGTGGGACTGACAAATTGTGGCGGACAAATGGGACACTAATGCAGCGTACACACGATCTGACTTTTCGGCGGACCGGAATCCGTTGGACAATTCGATCGTGCGTGGGCTCCAGCGGACTTTTCTTTCCCAAAAGTCCGACGGACCTAGAAATAAAATCTTTCCGATGGACTCGAGTCCGGTCAAAAAATCCGGTCGGCTGTGTGCTAGTCCGACGGACGAAAAACCACCGCTAGGGCAGCTTTTGGCTACTGGCTATGAACTTCCTTATTCTACGACATCACGTTCGAATCCGTCTGCCTTTTGGAGTGATCGTGTGTGGGCAAGCCCGTTCATTTGAAAGTCCGGCGGACCTCCGCTGCAAAGTCTGTCAAACAGTCTGCTTGTGTGTACGTGGCCTAAGTGACACTTTTTGGTGACCAGTGACACCAATACAGTGATCAGTGCTATAAAAATGCACTGATCAATGTATTATTGGCACTGGCAAGGAAGGGGTTAAAACTAGGGGAGATCAAGGGGTTAAGTGTGTTCCTTGGGAGGTGTTTCTAACTGTAGGGGGGGGGGGGGGGGGTGGATTCACTGGAGGAAAAGAGAGATTGTGATTTAGCTTAGCTGAAACACGATCTCTCACTTTTCCTCCCTGACAGATCAGCAGTGTGCTTTGTTTACATCGAACGATCAACGGGTGCAATCACAGCCGCGGGAGCGGCACGCCAGGCGCGTGCCCCCTAAACCACGTGCCCCCTAAACCGCGTACCTGTACGTGATTTTGCGCACCCGGGCCGCCCTGCCGCAGTAAATTTACGTGGGGTGGTCCAGAAGCGGGTAAAGCGGAGCTCCAGCCCCCCACATGGAAAAATGACCTGTCCTGGAATCCAGAGACATCGGCACCCCAGCCGATGTTCCCATCGGCTCTCCGGTGCTGCCGCCGCCATTCCTTGTAAGGGAAACCAGCAGTGAAGCCTTGCAGCTTTACAGCTGATTCCCTAGTGCTCAAGTGTGAAGCGCGCTGCGCTTTCTGAATGGCCCGGCGGCGGGGGAAGACGGAGGAGAGGCCGAACTTCTGACGTTACACACCGCAGCGAGGTCCAACAGAAGCAGGGACAGGTACCTGTCAAAAACAGGTACCCGCTCCCCCCCGAAAGGTGCCAAATGTGGCACCGGAGGGGGGGAGGAGACACTTTTGGGTGGAACTCTGCTTTAAAGCAGAACTCCAGCCAAAAATGACAAGATGAAAATCAACAACCCTTAACCGCTTCCCGACCGGCGCACGCCAATGTACGTCGGCAGAATGGCACGGACAGGCATAAGGGCGTATATATAAGTCCCTTTTTAAATGCATCGGGAGCACTCCGGGAGCGGGGCGCTCCCGCGCCAGTCGGGACCCCCGTGAGGCCGGTCGCGGGTCCCGCGGACTCGATTGCTGCGGGGACACCCGCGATCGTCTCTCACGGGAAGGCTGAACGGGGAGATGCGGAAATTAACAGCATCTCCCCGTTCTGCCTAGCAACTAGTGACGTCGCTCTCTGCTCCCTGTGATTTGAGCAGAGATCAGCATTCACTAGCTGACAGCCACGCCCCCCACAGTAAGAAACACACCCCTAGGCATACTTAACCCCTACACTGCCACCTAGTGGTTAACCCCTTTACTGCCAGTGTCATTTATACAGGAATCAATGCATTTAAATAGCATTGATTGCTGTATAAATGACAATGGTCCCAAAAATGTGTCAAAAATGTCCGATGTGTCCGCCATAATGTCGTAGTCACAATAAAAATCTCTGATCGCCACCATTACTAATAAAAAAAAAATTATTAATAAAAATGCTATAAAACTATCCCCTTGTAAACGCTATAACTTCTGCGCAAACCAATCAATAATCGCTTATTGCAATTTTTTTTTACCAAAAATATGTAGAAGAATACCGTATTTATCGGCGTATAACACGCACCGGCGTATAACACGCACCCCAAGTTTAGGAGGGAATTTTAAGGAAAAAAAGTTTTAGGAGAGAAGTTTAGGGAAAAAAAAAAACTTACATTTAAGCGTCATTGCAGCCTTGCCCAGCGTCATTTGCAGCTTGCCCAGCGTCATTTGCAGCTTGCCCAGCGTCATTTGCAGCTTGCCCAGCGTCATTTGCAGCCTTTCCCAGCGTCATTTGCAGCCTTTCCCAGCGTCATTTGCAGCCTTTCCCAGCGTCATTTGCAGCCTTTCCCAGCGTCATTTGCAGCCTTTCCCAGCATCATTTGCAGCCTTTCCCAGCGTCATTTGCAGCCTTTCCCAGCGTCATTTGCAGCCTTTCCCAGCATCATTTGCAGCCTGCCCAGCGGCATTTGCAGCCTTTCCCAGCGTCATTTGCAACCTGCCCAGCGTCATTTGCAACCTGCCCAGCGTCATTTGCAACCTGCCCAGCGTCATTTGCAACCTGCCCAGCGTCATTTGTAACTTGCCCAGCGTCATTTGTAACTTGCCCGGCGTCATTTGTAACTTGCCCGGCGTCATTTGTAGCTTGCCCGGCGTCATTTGCAGCTTGCTAGTGTCATTTGCGGCTTGCTATCGTTTAAATTTCCCGCCGCGAGAAATACCGCGCATGCGCGGCCGAAAAAGACCGAACCGCGGCCGAAAAAGGCCGAAGTGTGGCCGAAAAAGACCGAGCCGACTGTTTAGCTCCGCTCGGAGTCCCGCCTCCCTGCTGGTTCGGGAGCGAGCGCAGGGAGGCGGGACTACGAGCGGAGCTGAACAGCCGGCTTCGGTCTTTTTCGGCCGCGCTTCGGCTTTTTCCGGCCTTTTTCGGCCGCGGTTCGGCCTTTTTCGGCCGCGGTCGCCATTTTTCGGCGCCGCAACCGATTTTTGTCATTTTTTTTTTTTGGGTATCGGCGTATAACACGCACCCACGACTTTCCCCCGATTTTAAGGGGGAAAAAGTGCGTGTTATACGCCGATAAATACGGTACGTATCGGCCTAAACTGAGGAAAAAATATTTTTTTTTTTATATATTTTTGGGGGATATTTATTATAGCAAAAAAAAAAAGAGAATGCGTTTTTTTTTCAAAATTGTCGCTCTTTTTTGTTTATAGCGCAAAAAATAAAAACCGCAGGGGCGATCAAATACCACCAAAAGAAAGCTCTACTTGTGGAAAAAAAGACGCCAATTTTGTTTGGGAGCCATGTCGCACGGCCGCGCAATTGTCAGTTAAAGCGACGCAGTGCCGAATCGCAAAAAGGGGCCTGGTCCTTTGGCTGCAAATTGGTCCGGTCTGAAAGTGGTTAAAAGGTCAAATAACAAAACAAAACCAAATTATGTGACCAGACTGGACTGGATTAAAAATAGGTAAGGTTTTTTTTTTTTTTACACAGGGTATGCAGGATACGCTGAAGGAGGAGGAGGGAGGCAACATTTTCAAGTGTAGGTAAAGTTAGGTATCGCCACCATTTTAAAGTGTTACTAAACCCCGGACTCTGCATTCACTATATCTGGTCTCCCACAGTACACAGAACATGGAAATGCAATTATTTTAGTAAATATAAATGGCTAAATACCTTTTCTCATCAGCAGTATATAGCAGTCTTGTGACTTCTATCAGTGTCTGGTTAAAGCTTGTAGGAGGAGTTTTCATTCTCTTCTGACTGTCCTATGAGGCTGTAGGACCCCTGACCCTCTGTCTGGACAGTGCTGATTGGTCCTGTGCTGATCACATGCCCCTGCCCAAGAAAAAAAAAAAAAAAGCTCTCTAGCAATACACACCAAACTGAGCATGTGCAGAGTGCCCCCAAGGCTCTGTTCTATCAGGAGATGGATTGGGGACAGTGGAAGAAGGGGAGGATCAGAGAAGACAGGATCAAACTGCCTTTTTACACAATGCAGAGGATTAACCCCTTAAGTTCCACAGTGAGTATAACAAGCATGCTTTACTGCATATACACACTGATTGTACTGTGTGGGTTTAGTAACACTTTGTAATTAAAATAGAAAAATGCCATGTTTATTGGGCATATCCTAGTCCTGGGTCAGTCAGGATGAAACTTTTCAGTAGATAATACTGCCTGGTATGGAGAGATCCAGAGAACAACAGGAAAACGGGGCAAACTCCCATTTTGCAGCAAACAGGACTTCCATGTGGAAACTGATTGAGTGAATGACTTATGTGAGACCATTATCAGCAGATGGAGCCTAAAGCAACATAACCTGCCAGATTGTCGGGTTATATTCAGAATAGTGAAAATGGCAATTACATGGACAAGTATGATAAAACAAAGGGAAGGAAGGAGAGGGAGAAAGAAGGGAGGGAAGAGAGGAAGGAAGGGGAGAGAGGTAGGAAGGAAGGAATGGAAGAGAGGAAGGAAGGGGAGAGAGGAAGGAAGAGGAGAGAGGTAGGAAGAAGGGAAGAGAGGAAGGAAGGGGAGAGGGGAAGGAAGGGGAGAGAGGAAGGAAGGGGAGAGGGGAAGGAAGGAAGGAAGGGGAGAGGGGAAGGAAGGGGAGAGGAAGGAAGGGGAGAGGGGAAGGAAGGAAGGAAGGGCAGAGAGGAAGGAAGGGGAGAGGGGAAGGAAGGAAGGAAGGGAGAGAGAGGAAGGAAGGGGAGAGGGGAAGGAAGAGGAGAGAGGAAGGAAGGGAAGAGAGGAAGGAAGGGGAGAGCGGAAGGAAGAGGAGAGAGGTAGGAAGGAAGGAAGGGAATAGAGGAAGTAAGGGGACGGAAGAGGAGAGAGGTAGGAAGGAAGGGAAGAGAGGAAGGAAGGGGAGAGGGGAAGGAAGGGGAGAGAGGTAGGAAGGAAGGAAGGGAAGAGAGGAAGGAAGGGGAGAGAGGAAGGAAGGGACGAGAGGAAGGGAGAGGGGAAGGAAGGGGAGAGAGGAAAGAAGGGGAAGGAAGGGGAGAGAGGAAGGAAGAGGAGAGAGGTAGGAAGGAAGAAAGGGAAGAGAGAAAGGAAGGGGAGAGGGGAAGGAAGGGGAGAGAGGAAGGAAGAGGAGAGAGGTAGGAAGGAAGGAAGGGAAGAAAGGAAGGAAGGGGAGAGGGGAAGGAAGGGAAGAGAGGTAGGGAGGGGAGAGAGGAAGGAAGGAAGGGAAGAGAGGAAGGAAGGAAGGAAAGAAGGGGAGAGGGGAAGGAAGGAAGGGTAATGGGGATGGAAGGAAGGGGAGTGGGGAAGTCAAGCCAGGAAGGAAGAATTAAAGGAGTATTAAACCCAGAAGCAAACATACAGTGGTGTGAAAAAGTGTTTGCCCCCTTCCTCATTTCCTGTTCCTTTGCATGTTTGTCACACTTAAGTGTTTCGGAACATCAAACCAATTTAAACAATAGTCAAGGACAACACAAGTAAACACAAAATGCAATTTGTAAATGAAGGTGTTTATTATTAAAGGTGAAAAAAAATCCAAACCATCATGGCCCTGTGTGAAAAAGTGATTGCCCCCTAAACCTAATAACTGGTTGGGCCACCCTTAGCAGCAACAACTGCAACCAAGCGTTTGCGATAACGTGCAATGAGGCTTTTACAGCGTCCTGGAGGAATTTTGGCCCACTCATCTTTGCAGAATTGTCCTAATTCAGTTACATTAGAGGGTTTTCGAGCATGAACGGCCTTTTTAAGGTCATACCACAACATCTCAATAGGATTCAGGTCAGGACTTTGGCTAGGCCACTCCAAAGTCTTCATTTTGTTTTTCTTCAGCCATTCGGTGGTGGACTTGCTGGTGTGTTTAGGATCATTGTCCTGCTGCAGAACCCAAGTTCGTTTCAGCTTGAGTACACGAACAGATGGGCGGACATTCTCCTTCAGGATCTCTTGGTAGACAGCAGAATTCATAGTTCCTTTTATCACGGCAAGTCTTCCAGGTCCTGAAGCAGCAAAACAGCCCCAGACCATCACACTACCACCACCATATTTTACTGTTGGTATAATGTTCTTTTTCTGAAATGCAGTGTTCCTTCTACGCCAGATATACTTGGACACACACCTTCCAAAGAGTTCCACTTTTGTCTCATCGGTCCACAGAATGTTGTCCCAAAAGTCTTGGGGATCATCAAGATGTGTTGTGGAGAAATTGAGACGAGCTTTGATGTTCTTTTTGCTCAGCAGTGGTTTTCTCCTTGGAACTCTGCCATGCAGGCCATTTTTGCCCAGTCTTTTCCTGATGGTGGAGGCATGAACGCTGACCTTAACTGAGGCAAGTGAGGCCTGCAGTTCCTTGGACGTTGTTGTGGGGTCTTTTGTGACCTCTTGGATGAGTCGTCGCTGCGCTCTTGGGGTAATTTTGGGCGGCCGGCCACTCCTGGGAAGGTTCACCACTGTTCCATGTCTTCGCCATTTGTGGATAATGGCTCTCACTGTGGTTCGCTGGATTCCCAAAGCTTTGGAAATGGCTTTATAACCCTTTCCAGACTGATAGATCTCAATTACTTTCTTTCTCAATTGTTCCTGAATTTCTTTGGGTCTCGGCATGATGTGTAGCTTTTAAGGATCTTCTGGTGGACCTTACTGTGTCAAGCAGCTCCTATTTAAGTGATGCCTTGATTGTGAACAGGTGTGGCAATAATCAGGCCTGGGTGTGGCTAGAGAAATTGAACTCAGGTGTGGACAACCACAGTTATAGTATGTTTTAACAAGGGGGGCAATCACTTTTTCACACAGGGCCATGATGGTTTGGATTTTTTTTCACCTTTAATAATAAACACCTTCATTTACAAATTGCATTTTGTGTTTACTTGTGTTGTCCTTGACTATTGTTTAAATTAGTTTGATGTTCCGAAACACTTAAGTGTGACAAACATGCAAAGGAACAGGAAATGAGGAAGGGGGCAAACACTTTTTCACACCACTGTATATTATAGTGCAGCCTACCAGTCCTTAGATGTAATGGCTGCACTAGTTTTCTTTTTTATGCGTTCCTTCTTTTTTCACCTGGTGATCCTGCAGATGTAGCAGTTAAGAGGGTTTAACTACCCTTTAACACTGACAGGGGTGCTTACAATGATTGTTTCCTGTGTGTCCTAGGTGGGAGGAAGAGAAAGCTAATAGGAGAGGAAGAGGAGAGGTAGAGAAGAGGGGAGGAGAGGAAGAAGAGAGGAAAGGAAAAAGAGAGGAGAGGGTATGGGATGTGAGGAGAGGAGAAGCAGACGAAGAAGAAGAGGAGGAAGAGAGAAGAGAAGGAAAGGAGAGGAAGAGTAGATAAAGAAGAGAGGAAGAGGAGAAGAAGAGAGGAAAAGTAGAGGAATAGGAGAGGAAGAGTAGAAAATAGAAAGAGGAAAAGTGATTAAGAGAAGAGGAGAGGAAGACATGTAGAAGAGTAAAGAGAAGAGGATGAGGAAGAAGAAGAGAGGAGAGGAAGACAAGAAGAAAAGTGGATGAAGAAGAGAGGAAGAAGAGCAGAGAGGAAGACAAGAGGAAGAGTAGATGAAGAATAGAGGAAGAAGGGAGGGAGAGGAGAGGAGAGGAAGAGAAGAGGAGAGGAATACAAGTAGAAGAGTAAAGAGAAGAGGACGAGGAAGAAGAAGAGAGGAGAGGAAGAGAAGAGGAGAGGAAGACAAGAAGAAAAGTAGATGAAGAAGAGAGAAAGACGAGAGGAGAGGAAGACAAGAGGAAGAGTAGGTGAAGAAGAGGGGAAGAAGGGAGGAAGAGAGAGAGGAGAGGAAGAGAAGTGATTAGGAGAAGAGGAGAGGAAGACAAGTAGAAGAGTAAAGAGAAGAGGACGAGGAAGAAGAAGAGAGGAGAGGAAGAGAAGAGGAGAGGAAGACAAGAAGAAAAGTAGATGAAGAATAGAGGAAGAGGAGAGGAGAGGAAGACAAGAGGAAGAGTAGATGAAGAAGAGAGGAAGGAGGGGAGAGGAGAGGAAGAGAAGAGGAGAGGAAGACAAGTAGAAGAGTAAAGAGAAGAGGACGAGGAAGAAGAAGAGAGGAGAGGAAGACGAGAAGAAAAGTAGATGAATAAGAGAATAAGAGGAGAGGAGAGGAAGACAAGTAGAAGAGTAGGTGAAGAAGAGGGGAAGAAGGGAGGAAGAGGAGAGGAGAGGAAGAGAAGTGATTAGGAGAAGAGGAGAGGAAGACAAGTAGAAGAGTAAAGAGAAGAGGATGAGGAACAAGAAGAGAGGAGAGGAAGAGAAGAGAAGAGAAGAGGAGAGGAAGACAAGTAGAAGAGTAAAGAGAAGAGGATGAGGAAGAAGAAGAGAGGAGAGGAAGACAAGAGGAGAGGAAGACAAGAAGAAAAGTAGATGAAGAAGAGAGGAAGAGGAGAGGAGAGGAAGACAAGAGGAAGAATAGATGAAGAAGAGAGGAAGCGGGAGGAGTGGGAGAGGAGCAGAGAGGAAGAAGAAGAAGATAGGAGAGGGAGAGGAGAGAAGATTAGAGAAAGAGGAGAGGGGAAGAAAGGAGAGGAAGACAAGAAGAGAGGAACAAGAAAGGAAGAGTAGATTAAAAAGAGAGGAGAGGAGAGGAAGAGGAAGGAAAATGCAAGGAAAAGGACAGAAGGAAAGGGGGTGGGCGAGGTTGGGGGTGGGGAGGAACCTCGCAGCCTGTTTAATCAGCATGTGTGTTCTATATTGATGAACTAAACTATATTTTGTTACTCTGCATGTATACAAATCAGTTAGTCATATCATTTTAATTATGCATCTTGGTGCCTCCAGGCTGTTGGATCTATTAGAGAGCAGTGACTTACAAAGTAATCACTTTTTGGGTTGCTCAGTTATGGCTTGTTCTTTACTGTATAATTAAAAAGAGTCCCTGCGAGATACTTAATTGTTCCATGTTACTTTCTTGATCTGACCTACAGGGAGCAGGATTCCGGAGAGAGGGATGATGGGAAATGCCGCTGGTCAAGGTGATGGGGTGACACACATTATCTATCATAATAAGACAGCCTGGGGACACTATTTAGCAATGCAGAATGTAAACTAAAAATTCAGTGGACAGAATGACTTGGAGTATATTAAAAAAAAATAAAAAATAACACAAAAAGCAGCTACTACCACTAAAAACTGCATTTCAGAATGATTATTAGAGCCTGAAATATAGACAGCTAAAGTTATATGCCTTTCTTGGCTTACCCCACAGGTAAACTATTGTGCATTTCTCCTGAATGTTTTGCCGCTGTACTTATTTTGCCCACTAGAGAGCTCACCCCTCTTATAGCACAAATTGAAATCAGCATGTAAGCAGGGGTTAGGACCCTTTTAGGGCGACCCTAAATATATATATTTTTTTTACTAGTAATGACGGCGATCAGCAATTTTTATCGTGACTGCGACATCATGGCGGACAGATCGGACACTTTTGGCACGATTTTGGGACCATTCACATTTATACAGCAATCAGTGCAATTAAAAATGCATTGATTACTGTGTAAATGGGACTGGCAGTGAAGGAGTTAACCACTAGGTTGGCGCTGTAGGGGTTAAGTGTGTCCTAGGGAGTGATTCTAACTGTGGGGGGGAGGGGCTGTGTGTGACACATCACTGATCACCGCTCTCCGATTACAGGGAGCTGTGATCAGTGTCCTGTCTCTAGGCAGGGCACTGTTGCCACCATCACTGTGGATACACTTTACCCATTGCTTTTTTTCTTTACGGTTCTTTAACCACTTACTTACTGGGCACTCCTGGTTTACATTAGCATTTCCCTGTTCTTCCTCTCCGTGAGACGATCGCGGGTATGCCCACGGACATCGAGTCCACGGGACGTGCGATCACACTCGCGGAGGTCGCGGTGGGCACGTGCGCCCGCAAACCGCTTCTTAAAGGGCAACGTGCAGGTACGTTAATCTGCCTGTACGTGCCCTTCTGCTGACGTATATCGGTGTGAGCCAATCGGCAAGCAGTTATAGCGGTAGTTCCGCCATTTTTTTTTTTAAAAGTCAGCAGCTACAAATACTGCAGCTGCTGGCTTTTAAAATATGGACACTTACCCGTCCAGCGCGCCCGCGATGTCGGCACCCGAAAGCCAATCTGTCGATTGGTCTCTGGTGCTGCCCCCGCCATCTTTGGTATGGGAATCAGGAAGTGAAGCCCTGCGGCTTCACTTCATGGTTCCCTACTGCGCATGCGCGAGTCGCGCTGCGCAATAAGGACGCTCCCTGCTGTCTCTGGGATCCGTGTGTTTCCCAGCAGACAGCGGGGGGGGTTGACAGGAAGTGGCTTAAATACCCGCAGATTCTGCAGCTATCTATACCCAGAAGTGGGTGCAGATACCTGTATTATACAGATATCTGTACCCCCCTCCCCCCTGAAAGGTGCCATTGTGGCCCCGGAGGGGGGGAAGGTTTACGATGAGCGGAAGTTCCACTTTAGGGTGGAGCTCCTCTTTAACCACTTAAGCCCCGGACCAATTGGCAGCCGCTTTAACTGACAATTGCGCGGTCGTGCGACGTGGCTCCCAAACAAAATTGGTGTCCTTTTTTTCCCACAAATAGAGCTTTCTTTTGGTGGTATTTGATCGCCCCTGCGGTTTTTATTTTTTGCGCTATAAACAAAAATAGAACAATTTTGAAAAAAATGCAATATCTTTAGCTTTTTGCTATAATAAATATTCCCAAAAATATATAAAAAAAAAACATTTTTTTTCCTCAGTTTAGGCCAATACGTATTCTTCTACATATTTTTGGTAAAAAAAAAATCGCAATAAGCGATTATTGTTCGGTTTGCGCAGAAGTTATAGCGTTTACAAGATAGGGGATAGTTTTATAGCATTTTTATTAATAATTTTTTTTTATTAGTAATGGCGGCGATCTGCGATTTTTTTATTGTGACTGCGACATTATGGCGGACACATCGGACATTTTTGACACATTTTTGGGACCATTGTCATTTATACAGCAATCAATGCTATTTAAATGCATTGATTCCTGTATAAATGACACTGGCAGTGAAGGGGTTAACCACAAGTGGGCAGTGTAGGGGTTAAGTGTGCCTAGGGGTGTGTTTCTTACTGTGGGGGGGGGCGTGGCTGTCAGCTAGTGAATGCTGATCTCTGCTCCAATCACAGGGAGCAGAGATCGGCGTCACTAGTTGCTAGGCAGAACGGGGAGATACTGTTTATCTCGGCATCTCCCCGTTCATCCTTCCCGTGAGACGATCGCGGGGGTCCCCGCGGCGATCGAGTCCGCGGGGCCCGCGACCGGACTCATGGGGGTCCCGACCGGCGGGAGCGCGCCGCTCCCGGCGCGCTCCCGATGGCACGGACAGCCATTAAGGAGGGACTTATATATACGCCCTCCTGCCTGTACGTGCCATTCTGCCGACGTATATCGTCGTGCGCCGGTCGGCAAGTGGTTAAAGGGCAACGTGCAGGTACCTTAATCTGCCTGTACGTGCCCTTCTGCTGACGTATATCGGTGTGAGCCAATCGGCAAGCGGTTATAGCGGTAGTTCCGCCATTTTTTTTTTTTTTAAAGTCAGCAGCTACAAATACTGCAGCTGCTGGCTTTTAAAATATGGACACTTACCCGTCCAGCGCGCCCGCGATGTCGGCACCCGAAAGCCAATCTGTCGATTGGCTCTCGGGTGCTGCCGCCGCCATCTTGGTTATGGGAATCAGGAAGTGAAGCCTTGCGGCTTCACTTCCCGGTTCCCTACTGCGCATGCGCGAGTCGCGCTGCACAATAAGGATGCTCCCTGCTGCCTCTGGGATCCGTGTGTTTCCCAGCAGACAGTGGGGGGGGGGGGGGGGGGGGGTTGACAGGAAGTGGCTTAAATACCCGCAGATTCTGCGGCTATCTATACCCAGAAGTGGGTGCAGATACCTGTATTATACAGATATCTGTACCCCCCTGAAAGGTGCCATTGTGGCACCGGAGGGGGGGAAGGTTTCCGATGAGCGGAAGTTCCACTTTAGGGTGGAGCTCCTCTTTAAGGGCTGATTTACTAAAGGTTAATAGACGGTGCACTTTGCAGTTGCTCCACAGCTTAGTAAATGAGCAGAAGCTCTGCTGGCTTTCATCATCCAATCATATGCAAGCAAAAATGTAGTTTTTTTTTTGTTTTCCTTGCGCGTGATTGGGTATTCTTTGTAAAGTCAAGCCTTGCGTCATTTACTAAGCTCTGGAGAAACTGCACTTTGCAAAGTGCACAGTCTATTTGCCTTTAGTCGATGAACCCCTTTAAGTCTTGTGCATGAAGCTCATAATAAATATGTACTGAGTGGATCTTCTGATGGAGGCTCTTCTTCCTACAGATCCTTTGCAGTTTAATGATTGATTTTCTTCGTTCTCTAATACTAAGCACTTCCTAATGTTTCCCGACGATATGAATAGTCAGGTTTACATGAAACACTCAGTACTCCATTCCTTATGCAATCCAATAATCTTTATACTGTGTGACCTCCGCCTGACCCCCCCCTCGATGCGTCATAAATTCTGCGCACATTGCCAGAATCCTTTCTCTCTGGGATGCTGTATGTTTGACTTCCAACATGGCTTATTTATTGAAAACATCAATTTTGAATCAGCGCAGCATTGCAGCCTCTTCTCCGGAACCCATGACAGCTCTATAAAGAGATTGGAGGCTCATCCGTTCCCATTCCCCCCTCCACCATACATCTTCTCCATTCACGGGAGAACTCCACTCTGCATAAGTACCGCCAGCAAACCGAATCTCAGGATGGGGGGAGCTCCCCTTTTGGGAGGTTCACAGCAGGTTGATATAGGGAACAGGAGGATAAGGAAGGGGCATTGTGTGTAATGGCTGGTCTTTTCAGGACATACCGTATATACTTGAGTATAAGTTGACCCGAATATAAGCCGAGGCACTTAATTTTACCACAAAAAACTGGGAAAACGTATTGACTCGAGTATAAGCCTAGGGTGGGAAAATGCAGCAGCTACTGGGTAAGCAATGCCCATCTGCAGCCTCACTGTGCCCATTTGCAGCCTCACTGTGCCCATTTGCAGCCTCAATGTGCCCATTTGCCACCTCACTGTGCCCATCTGCAGCCTCACTGTGCCCATCACTGCAGCCTCATTGTGCCCATCTGCAGCCTCATTGTGCCCATTTGCAGCCTCATTGTGCCCATTTTCAGCCTCACTGTGCCCATTTTTAGCCTCACTGTGCCCATTTGCAGCCTCATTGTGCCCATTTCAGGACATACCATATATACTTGAGTATAAGCTGACCCGAATATAAGCCGAGGCACTTAATTTTACCACAAAAAACTGGGAAAACGTATTGACTTGAGTATAAGCCTAGGGTGAGAAATGCGCAGCTACTGTAAGTGGAAAAGAGGGTCAACAATGCCCATTTGCAGTCTCACTGACAAAAGTCGTAAAAGTCATACTGTCAATTCTCATTTCCAAGGATATACAATATTATGAAATATTCTGGTGAAAAAACGAATTTTTGGGTGGAATTCCGCTTTAAGAACCACCAAAATCCTGCTTAAAATTGCCTTCCCCATTGATGAATGCACGTATTTCACTAAATTGAATTAAATGTGAAAATATGCTGAAATGTCCCCAATTTCTTCCAACATTTTAGCAAAGCAAAAACTTCCAACTTCACGGATTCCTATTCTTTACAGGTTACATGTTGCAGACCCCACACTTTACCCATTGCTTTTTTTTTATGGTTCTTTAACCTCTTGCTTACTGGGCACTTAAACCCCCCTCCTGCCCAGACCAATTTTCATCTTTCAGCGCTGACGCACTTTGAATGACAATTGCGCGGTCATACAACACTGTACACAAATTAAATTTTTATCATTTTTTTCCCATAAATAGAGCTTTCTTTTGGTGGTATTTGATCACCTCTGCGGTTTTTATTTTTTGTTAAAAAAAATTAAAAATACCAAATTAATTTTTTTTTTTTTTTTTTTATATTTTTTTATATTTTGTTACAAAATTTTGCAAACAGGTCATTTTTCTCCTTCATTGATGTACACTGATGAGGCGGCACTGATGGGCACCGATAGGTGGCAGTGATGGGCACTGATGGGTGGCAGTGATGGACACTGATGGGTGATAATAATGGGCACTGATCGGCACTGGTTGGTTACACTGATATGCCCCGTACACACGGTCGGAATTTCCGATGGAAACAGTCCGATGGGAGCTTTTCATCGGATTTTCCGACCGTGTGTATGCCCATCGGGCTTTTTCCGTCGGAATTTCCGATGGACTTTAGATTGAGAACCTGTTCTTAATTTTTACGACGGAAAACCTTTCTCTTGGATTTTCCGATCGTGTGTATGCAATTCCGACACGCAAAATTCCGACGCATGCTCGGAAACAATTCGACGCATGCTCGGAAGCATTAAACTTCCCTTTTATAGTGCAGTCGAACGTTTTTTAAGGCGCGGTGTTATTGACCGTCGGAATTTGGTGTGACCGTGTGTAGACAAGACAGTTTGAGCGAAATTCCGTCGAAATTCCGACGGGAAAACCATCAGAGCTTTTTCCGACGAGAATTCCGACCGCGTGTACGCGGCATTACAAACAGGACGAAGGATTTCTAGGAAGGTCTTTCTCTTGGCTTCTCACAATGTCCCCCCCCCCGGCGCAGGAATCTTTATAAATAGACTGAAGCGTTAAGAGATTTTCCGTTGAATGCATTCCAATAAAGCTTGTATTTTATTTTTGGTGCCATTGAAAAAAAAAAAAAAAGGTATCCACATTCATAGATCTTCCTCAAAGGCCGCGCATGAATTTCAGATGGATTTTATCCCGCAGTGGCTGGAGGCGATGTAGCAATCCATTATAACTTGTCATCCCATCTTCATGTGGACTAACTGGGACTCTCCTCCGTAGAATGTTATTAGTCGGATCCTCACACCGCAGAGAATTTCTCAATCTTGTCCGTCCGACTCTCACACTTATTATGCTAAATTATGCAGAGAGAGCGCAGGACTCAGGGGATCCGTCCTATTGGTGGCTCCAGACTTTTGTAGGGCGGAAGTGTGAGAAGGCCACTTCATCGTCTTACTGTTCTCCACCTTCCAACGATCAGGCGATCGTCTGCTAGGGAAATGAAAGGACATGTCCACTCAAATGTGATACAGTAAACCCCCCTCCATCGCTGGGGTTACGTTCCAGACCCACCCGCGAAAAGTGAAAAACCGTAAAATAGAAAGACCCTATTTAAATACACCCTAGGCATGTTTTGTTAATTTTTGAATAGCGTTTAAAGGTCTTTAAACACACTTTTACGCAATAGAAACACATAAAAGATAGAGCGAGAGATCAAGAGGATTTTTAAAACATAAAAATATTGTCTTAACAGTACAGTAAAAAATACATAAGAGTACATAACTGCAAAATGGTGAAATATTAGTGCAATATCAGAATAACAGGTCCTAATTAAAATAGCGCGATATACCGGGACCGCAAAAACTGAACCGCGATATAGCGGGGGTTTACTGTATATCCGTTTTTGGTGGATGCTGGAGAGTTAAAGAGACACTAAACAATATCCTTATTCTTTAACTGCTTCAGTCCCGGAAGAGTTTACCCCCCTTCCTGACCAGAGCACTTTTTTGCGATTTGATGAAGCACTATTCCTCCCACTGATACCAATGATGGGGTACTATTCCTCCCACTGTTACCAATGATGGGGCACTATTCCTCCCAATGATACCAATGATGGGGCACTATTCCTCCCACTAACACCAATGATGGGGTACTATTCTTCCTATTGACACCAATGATGGGGCACTATTCCTACCACTGATACCAATGATGGGGTACTATTTCTTCCACTGATACCAATGATGGGGCACTATTTCTTCCACTGATACCAATGATGGGGCACTATTTCTCCCACTGATACCAACGATGGGGTACTATTCCTCCCACTGATACCAATGATGGGGCACTATTTCTCCCACTGATACCAATGATGGGGTACTATTCCTCCCACCAACGATGGGGCACTATTTCTCTCACTGATACCAATGATGGGGCACTATTCCTCCCACTGATACCAATGATGGGGTACTATTCCTCCCAATGATACCAATGATGGGGCACTATTCCTCCCACTAACACCAATGATAGGGTACTATTCTTCCTATTGACACCAATGATGGGACACTATTCCTACCACTAATACCAATGATGGGGTACTATTTCTTCCACTGATACCAATGATGGGGCACTATTTCTTCCACTGATACCAACGATGGGGCACTATTCCTCCCACTAACACCAATGATGGGGTACTATTCTTCCCATTGACACCAATGATGGGGCACTATTCCTTCCACTGATACCAATGATGGGGCACTATTCCTACCACTGATACCAATGATGGGGCACTATTTATTCCACTGATACCAACGATGGGGCACTATTCCTCCCACTAACACCAATGAGGGGGGTACTATTTTTCCCATTGACACCAATGATGGGGCACTATTCCTTCCACTGATACCAATGATGGGGCACTATTCCTACCACTGATACCAATAATGGGGCACTATTCTTTCCACTGACACCAATGATATTGCACTATTATTCTGCGTACACACGATCGGACATTCCGACAACAAAATCCACGTTTTTTTTTTCTGACGGATGTTGGCTCAAACTTGTCTTACACGCGGTCACACAAAGTTGGTCGGAAATTCCGATCGCCAAGAACGAGGTGACGCACAACACGTACGACGAGCCGAGAAAAATGAAGTTCAATAGCCAGTGCGGCTCTTCTGCTTGGTTCCGAGCATGTGTGGAACTTTGTGCGTTGGAATTGTCTACACACGATCGGAATTTACGTGGACGGATCTTGTTGTTGGAAAATTTGCAATCCAGATCTCAAATTTTGTTTGTTCAAAATTCCGACGGAAAATGTCCGATGGAGCCTACACACGGTCGGAATTTCCGACAACCAGCTCCCGTCGAACATTTGTTGTCGGAAATTCCGATCGTGTGTACGGGGTAGACATGTGCACAACAAAAAAATTTGTTTATTTTCGTTTCATTCTTTTCGTTTCCGTTGATTCGTAACGATTCGTAAATTCGTACGTCGTCGGTGTTCGTATTCGTAACGATTCGTATTTTCGTTAGAGTTATTTTTTCCGTTGATTCATTTTCCCGTTAGTTTAATTTTCGTTTATTCGAAATTCGGAAGCATTCGTATTTATTCGTACTTTCGTAACTTTCGCAACATTCGTAATCGGGGCATAATTCATGATTTTATGTAATGTGTATGCTATTATTACATTTTAAGAGACAGGGAAAATTACGAATCGAAAAAAAAGTTACGAATGTACGAATTTTTTCGTTCAATCCATTCGAAGCACGTTAAGCAGCGCCATTGTAAGAGACACGGACAATTATGAATCGGAAAAAAAAAAAAAAAAAGTTACGAATGTACGAATTTTTTCGTTCAATCCATTCGAAGCACGTTAAGCAGCGCCATTGTAAGACACGGAAAATTACGAATCGAAAAAAAAAGTTACGAATGTACAAATTTTTTCGTCCAATCCATTCGAAGCACGTTAAGCAGCGCCATTGTAAGAGACACGGAAAATTACGAATCGAAAAAAAAAAAAAAGTTACCAATGTACGAATTTTTTCGTTCAATCCATTCGAGGCATGTTAAGCAGCGCCATTGTAAGGGACACGGAAAATTACCAATTCAACAAAAAAAAAAAAAGTTACGAATGTACAAATTTTTTCGTTCATTTTGATTTTCGTTGTTCCTGTTTTCGTTTTTCGGATTTTCTTCTTTCGTAGATTCGTTGTTTCTAATTTTTTTTTTTCAGATTTTCGTTGTTTTCGGATTCGTTCGATTCGAACGATTCGTTATTCGTTAAAATTTTTAGCAAATCGTTAACGATAACGAATGAACGAAAATAACGAAAACGAAAAAAAAAAAAAACGAATTGCACATGTCTAGTACGGGGCATTAGAGTGTCAGGAAGGTATATCCGGCCCTACCAGTAGCATTACGGTAGAAGCTCGATCCTCGCATCTATACACAGTGATTTATCTTGATTAATTTGTGCTGTTACATTGTAGCCTCACCAGCCGCACACCTTTGATAATACAACAAATGATTTAATTGAGTCTATTGACGCCTTGAATACCGGGCACTCTGCAAAATTGCAAGTCCCACCCCGCTTTATCTGGGGGACGGGAGGTAATTTCCTTCTTGAATTGCACCTTATTAGGAGCTGCCTGTTGTGTTCACTTTCAAATTAGAATATTTTCCATTTTAACTTTCGCCGGCGACCCCACAATCGCCTCTGCGGAGAGAGATTCAGACGTGCCCATTGCACGGTCTTCGGTAGCTGGATTAAGGATTGATTGGCTTTAATGTGGTGACATTTTTTATCTTACACATTATCAATCACAGCGTCTCTATCTCTTTATTTGTCAATACTGGTTTGTGCTGTGCTGGAGGAGCTCATCATATGGCGTTCTGCTGTGCAAACGCGCCACTGAAAGGACGATTCCAGCAGCTCTTATACTCCTACTGGTCCATAGAGTACATCTCCGGGCAGAATTCCCAAATTCAAAACTCTTCGCCCCCCGTACACACGGTCGCAAATTCCGACCACAAAATCTGTCAGATTTTTTCCGACGGATTTTGTCTGACACTGGTGTTGCATACACACGGTCGGACAAAGTTGTCGGAAAAGCCGATCATTCTGAACGTGGTGATGTTCGTTGCGTACGACGGGACTACGTAGAGGCTAGTAGCCAATAGCTTTGGCCTCGTAATTTGATCTAAAAATGCATGGCACTTTGTCCGTCGGAATTCTCTACACACGATCGGAAAAAGTCCGATCGGATTTTGTTGTCGGAAAATTTGAGAGCAGGATCTCAATTTTTTTTCTGTCGGAAACTTCGACGGAAAAAGTCCGATGGAGCCCACACATGGTCGGATTTTCCGACAACATGGTCCGATCGGACATTTTCCGTCGGAATTTCTGACCGTGTGTAGGGGGGCTTCAAGTGCAAAGCACTTGGGGTCAGGGGCCTATAGGAGTCCCTTTTACCTGGAGAGTGTTCAAGCTACATACATGGGAGAGTTCCCTTTCCTGTGGGGTCACTTTGATTGGATAACCCCTGGCAAGAAACCCAAAGGCACACTGTGATAGGTTGATGGAAGTTTCAGGTTGGGTTCACATCTAAGCCAAATGCGGCTCACAGCAGGAGTCCGGTGCGTCTCCATTCACCGTTTCAGGTCCGATTTCAGCCTGAATTTTGGTGCTGAATTCGAACCTGAAACGGTCCAAAAGACGCACAGGACTCCGGCGCAATTCGCACCGGAGACGTATTAACTCCATAGAGAGCCAGTCACAATCTCCTGCTTATGCAAATTGGATGCAAGGATTGCATGAATACAGGGATTCAGGAATTGGTGCAGGAGACCACAGACAAGCTACCTAAAAATAATATGGTTTAAAGTAAACTTTACTTTAATGCTGTTTTTTTTTAACCGCTTGCCGACCAGCCGCCGTCATTATACGGCAGCAGGTCGGCACGGCGATCCCGCTAACCGTCGTAGCTATATGTTGGCTCGTGGGATCGGGATAGCAGGCGCGCGCACGCACACCCGCTGCACAGCAGGGGTGCCAATCCTCCTGCGCCGGCGGTCGCGATGACCGCCGGCCATGAGCGATCACAAGCACGAGGAACAGAACATGGAAGTGTGTGTGTAAACACACAAATCCATGTTCTGCTCTGAGAGGAGAGACAGATCGTGTGTTCCTATTGGCTAGGAACCACGATCTGTCACTTCCTCTAGTCAGTCCCCTCCCCCTTTAGTTAGAATCACCTCCCAGGGAACACAATTAACCCCTTGTTTGCCCCCTAGTGTTAACCCCTTCACTGCCAGTGACATTTTTACAGTAATTAATGCATTTTTATAGCACTGATCGCTGTATAAATGCCAATGGTCCCAAAAAGCGTGTCAAAATTGGCCGTCGTGTCATGATAAAAATCGCAGATCGCCGACATTACTAGTAAAAAAAAAATAATAATAATAAAAATGCTATAAATCTATCCCCTATTTTGTAGACGCTATAACTTTTGCGCAAACCAATCAATATACCCTTATTATATATAGTATACATATCGGCCTAAACTGAGAAAAAGTAGCTTTTTTTAAAAAAAAATGGGGTTATTTATTACAGCAAAAAGTACAAAATATTGTGTTTTTTTCAAAATTGACGCTCTTTTTTTGTTTATAGCGCAAAAAAATAAAAACCTCAGAAACAATCAAATACCACCAAAAGAAAGCTCTATTTGTGGGGAAAAAAGGACGTCAATTTTGTTTGGGTGCAACGCCGCCCGACCGCGCAATTGTCAGTTAAATCGGCGCAGTGCTGAATCGCAAAAGATTGGCCCGATCATTCAACAGCCAGATCTTTCGGGGCTGTAGTGGTTAATTTACATAAATTTACAATTTATTTTATTATTTATTTTAAATTAATATTTTATTTTATTATTTTATTTTAAAATATTTAAACTGATCTATTATGTATTTCTTTTTTTTCATCTATAAGAAATCCTTATTTTACAAATAAACATTGGGTGCTCCATTAGTCACTCCTCTCTAGCCACTTGATCTCCAGAAGGTTTACCCCCCCCCCCTCCCCTTCCTGACCAGGCCATTTTTCGAGATATATCACTGTGTTATTTTAACTGACAATTGCACGGTCATGCAACGCTGTACCTGAATAAAATTTATGTTTTTTTTTTCCAACTAATATAGCCTCCTTTTGGTGTTATTTGATCACATCTGTGGTTTATATTTTTTGTGCTATAAACAAAAAAGACAAACAATTTTTTAAAAAAATAAATAAATAATTACTTTCTGGTATAAAATATATCCAATAAAAAGATAAAAAAAAAAAAAAAATCAAATTTATTCGTCAATTTAGGCCAATGTGTATTCTGCTACATATTTTTCTGGATTTTTCTTTTGCATTGGTACATGTCACCCAGGGCACTGAACACCCCACTCATGGCTATTTTGTTTTTACATACACCCCCTTGCCTGCATTGGTACATGTTCCCCAGGGTACTACCATGGATTCTTTTTTACAGCCCCTTGCCTGTTGCCTGCCATTTTTTTTTTTAATTATTTAACAGATTGGGCTCCCTTTGATTTGAGTGGGGTTCAGGCTTGGCATTCAAAGCTCTTAGAAGTCCTTTATATAAAAAATAAAAATCCACCAAAGATGTCCATTGTTATAAATTTACCGTCAATCGTGATGCCTGTCAATGCTGACTCACCAAAAAAAAAAAACAGACGATCAGCCACACACGATTGATTCCCACTGGTAGCACTAGCTGAATGACAGTTCTCCAAGCTGGTATTGGGTATATAAAGGAACGGGGGCAGGGATAGTGATGATGACTTCATTGCCCAAATGTGACCATGGCCATGTTATTCCCTACCCATTTGCTTACGTGGCCGGGGATTAGATGGTTGGTCCTGTTACAAAAATATATGTATTTTCTATGCACCTCAGCGCCATCTTGTGGCCATAATGCATTTTTTACTACTGATAATCAACCAATGCAGCGCAACTACTATTAATAAACATCCATTCCTTGGTAAGGATCATAGAAAAAGTCCAAAAAACAATCTTAACTCTGGTGACAACGATGTGGAACACGGAAAAGAAACACCTGGGGTGATAAACCCCCACCACAAAAATAGAGACTGGCCTCTCACCTCAGACTTTTGACCCCTGAGTGAACAGGATGGTCTAATAGGCTTGTCCCACCATGAGGTATACGTGCTCAGAGGCATCATGTCCTGATAAGTAGATAAGATGCCGGGTAACATATAAATGAAGCAAAGGATACTAATAGTGCTCTCTGCTTGAACTTGTTAAACTTTTATTCCATGTAGATAAAAACACTCACATAAAAACACTTGAATATCGCATTTATAGGTTACACTCACACACAAACAGAGATGTACACAAACGGCTCACACTCGAGCCAGGATAGCGGTGGGTGACATTATTAGAAACAGCTCCACCTCCCGTACGCGTTACGTCCTACGGGACTTCGTCAGTGGGGTGGGGCTGCCGAGTCAGATTAAGGAAAGCCGTTACCATAGGGACTGGAGATGTTTGCAAAACATGGCGCACCAAACTCAGTCTCACTTAGGTATGGAAAACAATAATCCTACAGCGCCACAAGCTGGGGCAAAGAGACCTAACACCGGTGCAATGTTAATAACATTGTAAAAATACCCAAAAAAGGACATCCAGTAGGAAATGCCCCTAAGGAATCAAATATATGCAAGAAGGTATGTAATTAAAAAAGATAAAAAATGTATATGAATAAAATGAATAAAATGCCACCCACAGCTATCCATCACATTATATCAATTATGCAAATACTACAAAATATGTATAAAACCATAAAGCAATTCATAAAAAGTTCTAAAAAGGTACCTGTCAGAAATGAAGCAAATCAAACTCTACATTTAACCCTATCGGAGCCAGTACCTTTGTTTACTACTACCCATTTGCAGCACCCTCTAGGTTGCTAGATGTGTACAGATAGGTTTTTTGGTTAGGTTAAGAAAATGTAAGCAGGCTTGGCAGGCAGCCAGCCAGTCAAGCCTGTGTGTGTGTTTTGATCTGGGTTGGGAGTGACTTAGGCAGGGCTGGGTGACTCACAGCATCACAGAGATCTCCCCTCTCTTTCCAGAATGTGCTGGAAGTTTCTGGAAAGGAAGGAGAAGAGGAGAGGTGGAGCTGTCTGGAGTAGTCTGAGGAGCCCTGGCCAATCCCCAATCTGCATTGGCAGAGGGCAGGCCCCCTCAAATACTCAGGGTCAGCCCAGTTGGGAAGGAGTTGTTAGGGTGGAAGCTGGAGATGGAGTGTAATGCCCTGTACACACGGTCGGAAAATCTGACGGAAAAGGTCCGATCCCATTATATTGTCGGAAAATCCGATCGTGTGTGGGCTCTGTCTGACTTTTTCAGTCGGAAATTCCGCCGGAAAAAATTTGAGAGCAGGATCTCAAATTTTCCGACAACAAAATCCGATCAGACTTTGTCCGATCGTTTGTAGATAATTCCGATCGGACAAAGTGCCACGCATTCTCAGATCTAATTACGAGACCAAAGCTATTGGCTACTAGCCTGAACGTATTCCCGCCGTAACGACAACTTTGTCCGACCGTGTGTATGCAACACCAGTTTCGCACAAAATCCGTCGGAAAAAATCTGACGGATTTTGTGGTCGGAATGTCTTAGGCTGTCGTGGCTTTGGAGGGAGCTCCCCAGTCGGGGGCAGTGACCTTGGGCCTGGGCTCAGTTGTGGACAGGATCTTCTACATCATACAGAGGTGTCGTGGAAAGGAGGCACGGGACCAAGTTGTGGACAGCAGGAGAGCACTGCCAGGCAAGTATTCAGGGAGGAACAAGTCGCAGCCAGGAGGGCTGGTGAGTGAAACACAGTCAGGAGGACTGGGGAGGCATGCCTGAGAGGGCTGGGAGATTGAGGTCTGGAATGGGTGCAGAGCCAGAGATGTGGACTGTGTTGTCACGGGCAGTGGGTAGAGGCAGCTGCAGCCAGGGGGGCTGGTGGGTGAAACAGTCAGGAGGACTGAGGAGGCACGCCTGAGAGGGCTGGGAGATTGAGGTCTGGGAAGGGTGCAGAGCCAAACGTGTGGACTGTGGTGTCATGGGCAGTGGGTAGAGGCAGCTGTAGCCAGGAGGGCTGGCAGGGCCTGAAGATGTGGTGCATCCAAGTTAAATCCCCTCAATAAAAATACAAAGCAAAGTTCAAGGACTGCCTGAGTGTGATTGGAAACTGTGTGCCAGGGTGAGAGATGGACCACAACCCTCAGCAGCCCCTACAAGGGTGGTACCGCTACAGATTAAAAAAAGAACATTCGTTCAGAGGAGAAAAAAAACCTAAAGCATGAATGTATGTAAATTCACTGGACAAATAGCTATGCAGATTTTTTATAAATAGACCACCAAGTCTAACCCAAACCTTCCCCCCAACAAGGTGCAGTCAAAGTCTAAAGCCCCATACACACGGTCAGATTTTCCGATGGAAAATGTCCTATCGGACAATGTTGTCGGAAATTCTGACCGTGTGTGGGCTCCATCGGATTTTTTCCGTCGGATTTTCCGACGAACAAAGTTTTATCTCCTGCTCTCAAATTTTCCGACAACAAAGTCCTGTGTGTAGCGAATTCAGACGGACAAAGTGCCACGCATGCTCAGATCACATTACAAGACCAAAGCTATTGGCTACTAGCCTCTACGTAGTCCCGTCGTATGCAACAAACGTCACTACGTTCAGAATGATCGGATTTTCCGACAACTTTGTCCGACCGTGTGTATGCAACACCAGTGTCGGAAAAAATCCATCGGAAAAAATCTGATGGATTTTGTGGTCGGATTTTCCGACCGTGTGTACGGGGCATTAGGATCTAGTCCTAACAGGACCGCTTTGCTGATAAATGTCCTTTCCTCGTATCCCAGTTCTCATTATCCACACCTGGACTCCAAGACTGTCACCGACAACTGGCGGATCCGAGAGAAGGAAAAGCAACAAATTATCTCTTTCACGTTTGTCAATCCATTGAATAATAAAAACTGCTGTGTCAAGACATGCAAATAATATTAGCAGGAGAGGGTAACCTGCTCGGGGACAAGCAATCATCTATATTGGAATATTTATCATCCTGTTTAGTAAGAGATCCTTCAACATTTCACTCACTTTAATAAAGTCACTCTGCGTGATTGTCAGGAAAAGTAAATTGGTTTCTCAAAGGGAAGAAATATTCTCATATTTTTTCTTAAGTTCCAAGTCCGCCTTTCCCAGTGGAGGACCTAGAGGACCATGGAGTTCCTCCAAAGCTTGCTAGGGGTTGCAAGAGCCATGAACTATTTATCTCTCTCAGTAGCCAAAGGCATCAATAATCGTTTTAGCTGTAAAGCTGGCTTTACACATTATACCACTTTATTGTACAATTTCCCTTTAGATTAACCAAAACCATATGATATGAGGTCAAACCTAAACACTTTCAAATTTGTATGCAATCAGGCAGACCCTTGCACTACATAGTTGAAGGTAAATCTTATGCCGCGTACACACGATCAGAATTCTCGTCGGAAAAAACTCTGACGGTTTTTCCGACGGAATTCTGACGGAATTCCGCTCAAGCTGTCTTGCCTACACACGGTCACACCAAATTCCGACAGTCAATAACACAGCGGCATAAAACACGTTCGACAGCACTATAAAAGGGAAGTTTAATGCTTCCGAGCATGCGTCAAATTGTTTCCGAGCATGCGTCGGAATTTTGCGTGTCGGAATTGCATACACACAATCGGAAGATCCGATAGAAAGGTTTTCCGTCGGAAAAATTGAGAATAGGTTCTCAATTGAAAGTCCGTTGGAAATTCCGACAGAAAAAGACCGTTGGGCATACACACGGTCGGAAAATCCGATGAAAAGCTCCCATCGGACTGTTTCCATCGGAAATTCCGACCGTGTGTACGCCGCATAAAAGTTGAACAAGAAAATTATATAATGTGTAGCCAGGTTTAGAGGGGGCAGAATTTCCACTGATGATAATGTAAGCGTCCTTGTGTCACAACTTGTTGATATAGGAGGGTCCTTCTCCTATTGGCCACTGTTCTGTTTCAAATGCCACTTTATGCATTGACATACCCCCATAGACCCAGTTTGACACCATCCACAGGCAGCTTAACTCTTTATTAAGACTCAGAAGTTGAACACAACACAATTTTACATCAGACAAGTGCAGTACAGGCAGGACCGGTGCCACAATAAGGCAGCTCAGGCGATGGTGGCCGCATGAGGGCCCCTTAGTCCTGAAGGGAACACATGGAAGGAGGGTGAGGGTGACCAGCTGAAACTAAGTGATGGGGGGGGGGGATAAGAGGATACTGTATGTCCTAGGGCACAGGTTTTAAACACAAGGCCCGCGGGCCGAATCTGTCCATCTCCCATGGGGGGAAGCGTGATCGGTTGTGGTGTTTTTTTGCCGCCCCCACCAAAATATTGAGCACCACCGGCCATAAGAAATGTATTCATGCAGACTTGCAAAGTTATTGGAAGGTCCACTTTAAAGCCTCATACACACGGTCGGATTTTCGCATGGATTCTGTCCGATCGGACAATGTTGTCGAAAAATCCGACCGTGTGTATGCACCATCGGACAGTGTACGTCGGATTGTCCGACGGACAAAGTCCTATCTCCTGCTGGATAGATTTTTGGACAACAAGGTCCGATCACACCAAATCCGATCGTGTGTATGGTAGTCCGACGGACAAAGTGCTACGCATGCTCAGATCACATTAGAAGACCAAAGCTATTGGCTACTAGCCTCTACGTAGTCCCGTCGTAGGCAACAAACGTCACCACGTTCAGAATGATCGGATTTTCCGACAACTTTGTCCGACCGTGTGTACGCAAAACCAACATCGGACAAAGTACGACGGACATGATCCGACGGACCTGGTCCTCGGAAAATCAGCGCGTGTGTATGAGGCTTAAGACTTATGCCCCGTACACACGGTCGGAAATTCCGACCACAAAATCCGTCTGATTTTTTCCGACGGATTTTGTCCGACACTGGTGTTGCATACACACGGTCGGACAAAGTTGTCGGAAAATCCGATCATCCTGAGCGTGGTGACGTTCGTTGCGTACGATGGGACTACGTAGAGGCTAGTAGCCAATAGCTTTGGTCTTGTAATGTGATCTGAGCATGCGTGGCACTTTGTCTGTCGGAATTCGCTACACACGATCGGAAAAAGTCCGATAGGACTTTGTTGTCGTAAAATTTGAGAGCAGGAGATAAAACTTTGTCCGTCGGAAAATCCGACGAAAAAAGTCCAATGGAGTCGGAATACACACGGTCGGAATTTCCAAAAACATTGTCCGATAGGACATTTTCCGTCGGAAAATCCGACCGTGTGTACGGGGCATTAGATGAAGGTCGGGTCATATTTCAGGATCTATGCATGGAAAAGTCTATATAGTCCCTAATGCCACGTACACACGATCGTAATTCTCGTCGGAAAAAGCTCTGATGGTTTTCCCCGTCGGAATTCCGACGGAATTCCGCTCAAACTGTCTTGCCTACACACGGTCACACCAAATTCCGACAGTCAATAACACCGCGACATACAACACGTTCAATGGCACTATAAAAGGGAAGTTTAATGCTTCCGAGCATGCGTCAAATTGTTTCCGAGCATGCGTCGGAATTTTGCGTGTCGGAATTGCATACACACGAGCGGAATAGAAAGTATAGAATAGAAAGTTTTTCCGTCTGAAAAATTGAGAACATGCTTTCAAATTTTTGCTGGTGGGAATTCGGCCAGCAAAATTTCGATGGAGCATACACACGGTCGGATTTTCCGATGAAAAGCTCTCATCGGTCTTTTGCTGGCCGAAATTCCGATCGTGTGTACGTGGCATAAGAGTTTAAAAACTCTTGCTCAAAATGATATTACCGGGCCGCAGTGCGCCTCTTGTTTGGCAGGCAGGCGCTCGTTCCTGTGTAGGGAGGGGAAGGTGAAATTCTTCTTTCTTGGAATTGACTGATAATTACCCGGTGATCACGCCTGGCTGGTCCCATCTTCCTCCTTCAACTTCTATCCAGAGGGTCACAGTGGTTTAAATAAACTTATCGCTTTTTCGGGGGTCCTTGTATTGGCCGGAATGGCAGAAGCATTAATCAGCTCATTGATTTGCGCTCCTGATTATTGTATCCTCCAGTCATTTATCATATTCTACACTTTCACTCAATGATCTCAAAGCGAGGTCCTGTACGCCTTAAAGTGATTGCGTCACCTGCAGATGGCTGGCAGGGCAGACATATTGCTGACGAGGCCAGAACTCTTTCCAGAGCAAGGTACTTCAATGTGAATCTGTAAGTAATCATTGCTAATCCTTTTATTTATTTATTTCCATCATCTCCTGCACAACTTTTCAGAGAGACATATTCAAAGAGCTGGGACCAAGTAACAATGTAGCAGCCACAGTGGACTCTGGGCTGACACTCTAAAGCAGCCATTCTCAGCTAGGGTTCCAGGGGATCTTAGGGTACCTTCATAGAGTTTTCTAGGCACCTCCCATATGATGGTGCCTAGATAGTTCCATGTCCACCAATGTAGGGGCATTCTTCCCACTGACCACAATGTAGGGAGCATTCTTCTGACTAACCACCAATGGAAGGGGCATTCTTCCCACTGACCACCAATGTAAGGGGCATTGTTCCCATTGACCACCAATGTACGTGAAGCATTGTTCCCACTGACCACCAATGTAAGGGGGGATTCTTCCCACTAGTCACCAATGTAAGGGGGGGGACATCCTTCCATCTAGGCACCACTGTAAGGGGGGGGGGGTTTCTCAGTACTCCGAACCACCAATGTGAGGGGGACATTTTTCCCACTGGCTACCATTCTTCGTACTAGCCACCAATGTAAAGGGGGAATTCTTCCTACTAGCCACCAATGCATAGGGGACATCTTTCCTTCTAGGCACCAATGTAAGGGGGGGAGGGGGCATTCTTCTTACTAGCCACCAGTGTAATGGGGACATTCTTCCCACTGGCTACCATTCTTCTCACTGGCCACCAATGTAAAGGGGCATTCTTCCTACTGGCCACCAATGTAGGGGGGGGGGGTTCCTCCACTGGCTACCAATGTAATGAGGGGCATTCTTCCTACTGGCCCCCAATGTAAGGGGGGATTTTCCCCCACTGGCTACCAATGTAATGGGGGGGGGGCATTCTTCCTCCTGGCCCCCAATGTAAGTGGGGCCGGGGGGGAATTCTTCTCACTGGCTACCAATGTAAGTTGGGCAATCCTCCTATTGACCACCAATGTAAGGGGGGCATTCTTCCCACTAGCCACCTATGTAAGGGGGTCATTCTTCTCACTAGCCACTAATGTAAAGGATGCATTCTTCCCATTGCCCACCAATATTAGGAGGATATTTCCATTGACCCTTAATGAAAAGGTTGAGAAAGGCTGCTCTATAGTATTAAGGCTAAGAATTTTTAAATAAACAAAACTGTGCAGCATGAAAAATTGTCAGCAAGCATGAATCAGAGTGAGACAGAAGTACAGTTAAATCACACTTGTTTAATAATAAAAAAAGGTAAACACAGTAAACGTAGTCAAAACATAGCCAGAGTTTCAGGAACCAGAACAGACAGTCAGACAAGCCAAAACGTCAGGGAGCCAGAGATCTGCGTAGTAGAACAGCAAGCAGGATATGTAGCCAGAAGGAATGTAAGCCAAGCAAGTCTTTAACAGGAACACAGTAGAGCGTCTCTAGAGATGTGACCAAGGCGAAGGCAGAGATCATCTGGGCTGGACGGCTTAATTAAGCAGGACTAACGAGCAGGATGTCATCAACAGGTGAGTCACTGTGGAGAGATAGGAGCTGGCAATTAGCCGACAGCTGAGCTGCCAGCTCAGAGAAGAAAGGGCTGAGCCCAGCCCTGACAAAAATAAATCCTGTGCATGGAAAAAGTAATGATGATCCATGGTAATGAGTATAAAAAACAAAAAACACACATTGTGTAACACTGTATCGTGGGTTTATTGTAAAAACATGAAGTAGACAATCAAAAAAGTTCCATAAAATTCTAGTATCCTTCAGTTATAAAAACAACAATGTGCAGTAATTCCAGGAGCGTCACCAACACGTTTCGTCCGCATGGACACCCTAGGTGATGTCCAATCAGACGAAACGCGTTGTGTGACTCATTATACACCATGCAGTTCGTCTTCTGATGTTGGAACCTCTCTTCTGATACTGGAAGTGGCCTACTCTCAGATCATCGACCTTATATGCTGAAGGTTTCCCCTCACAAATGCCTATTTGACTCCTATGCTGTACAGTATATGAGTCCACCAATGCTGGTAAGCGTGCCAACCTTATCTTTTGTTTACACACTCGATCAAGTTTGCTATCACCAGGAGAAGTGTGAGAGACTTTTTCCATGCACAGGATTTATTTTTCATGCTGCACAGTTTTGTTTATTCAAGAATTCTTTCAAATTTTTTGATTCATTCATCTTTTGAACATTCACTTTGAACTTGAATTTGTTCATATACCTCATATATTGTTATATTCATTTATACAATATTGTTGGTTCTATTATATTCACTTTTTTTTCACAGTCTTTTAGATTTTGTCACCATTTGGAGCGCCACTTTATTATTGTTTTTTTTATGCTCTATAGCAGGGATATGCAATTAGCGGACCTCCAGCTGTTGCAAAACTACAAGTCCCATCATACCTCTGTCTCTGGGTGTCATGCTTGTGGCTGTCAGAGTCTTGCTATGCCTCATGGGACTTGTAGTTCTGCAACAGCTGGAGGTCCGCTAATTGCATATCCTAGCTCTATAGTATTCCCCTTTTCTCAAGGAAAGATTATGTAGAGAGGTGAGGGGTGGAGCTGGGTCAGCACAGACAGTAATTAGACACTCTAATGCCGCGTACACAGGGCCAGAATTTCCGATGGAAACAGTCTGATGGGAGCTTTTCATCGGATTTTCCAACCGTGTGTATGCCCATCTGTCTTTTTCTGTCTGCATTTCCGACGGACTTTAGATTGAGAGCCTGTTCTCAGGTCCGCTGATAGTCCAGTACAACTGGCCCTGTTGTACCGGGCCCGGCCAGCAGGGGGGCCCGGCAACCTGAACAGATAGCTAATTAATGCAAAAGAAATAATAAAATCCTTTAGCCATCGTCCATCCGACGCCAAGGCAATTGCAACCACCATCCACCCCCCAACCCATGCCCCCCCCCCCCCCCCGTTTACTTTTTATGTTTTTTTTGGTAGCACTGTAACTTCTGTGTGCTAGTATGTGGCGGCAGGGGGAGGAACTATTTCTTCTATTTCGGGCGCGGAAGAGGCATTCTTCTGCGCCCGCTCCTCATGCTGGCTAAAGTCACAGCCAGCGTGTCCTTTATATTGCCTTTCCTGGCATCGTGCAGTGATTCCTCTCACTCCGTGTGAGAGAAGCAGTGAGGCGAGCGGCGGCGGCAGAAGAAGAAGCAGCTGCTGGCATCCAACAGGAAAAGTTTGTGTGGCCCCCCAGAATCAGGGAGGAAGTGACTCGGCCGTCTAACACAGGTGTGTGTGCTTGCTTAGGGGGGGTGGATTATTGATCTACTACTACTGCAGCAGCCAACATCTATACATTATGGCATTGGCGGCATGGGTGGCACTGTCTGCAGGTAGCACATGCGTTATGGCCCATAACGCATGTGCTGCCTGCAGAGACAGTGCCACCCATGCCACAAATGCCGTAATGTGCTGCAGAGACAGTGCCACCCATGCCGCCAATGCCATATTGTGCTGCAGACAGTGCCACGAACGATTTGCAAAAAATTTTAACGAATTGTTCGAATCGAACGAAACCCGAAAACAACGAAAATCCGAAAAAAAATAATTAGAAACAACGAATCTACGAAAGAAGAAAATCCGAAAAACGAAAACAGGAACAACGAAAATCAAAATGAAACAAAAAATTTGTACATTCGTAACTTTTTTTTTTTTGTTGAATTGGTAATTTTCCGTGTCTCTTACAATGGCGCTGCTTAACGTGCCTTGAGTGGATTGAATGAAAAAATTTGTACATTCGTAACTTTTTTTTTCGATTAGTAATTTTCCGTGTCTCTTAAAATGTAATAATAGCATACACATTACATAAAATTATGAATTATGCTCTGATTACGAATCTACGAATGTTACGAAAGTACGAATAAATACGAATGCGTCCGAATTTCGGATAAACGAAAATTAAACGAAAATTTTTACGGAAAAACAAATCAACGAAAAAAATAACTCTTATGAAAATACGAATCGTTGCGAATACGAACACCAACGACTTACGAATTTACGAATCGCTACGAATACGAACACCGACGACTTACGAATTTACGAATCGTTACGAATCAACGGAAACGAAAAAAACAAAACGAAAATAAACAAATTT
This sequence comes from Lithobates sylvaticus, assembly GCA_028564925.1. Taxonomy (NCBI): domain Eukaryota; kingdom Metazoa; phylum Chordata; class Amphibia; order Anura; family Ranidae; genus Lithobates; species Lithobates sylvaticus. Next base: position 24,337,063 of record CM053032.1, read on the forward strand.
TTTTGTTGTGCACATGTCTAAATGCCATATTGTGCTGCAGACAGTGCCCCCCATTCCGCCAATGGAATAATGCCATTGGCAGCATGGGTGACACTGTCTCTGCAGGCAGCACATGCATTAGTGACATAGGTGGCACTGTCTGCAGCACATTAAGGCATTGGCAGCGTGGATGAGAAAAATTGTAGACAAACCTGCACTTTGTTTCCGGGCGGGGTCTGGGAGGGGCCAGGGGTGGGACTGAAGGTGGGACCAGGGGCGGGACCAGAGGGGAGCCGAAGGGGGCCCCGTCAGGTAGGCATGATTTCTATCAGCGGCCCTGCCTGTTCTTAATTTTACCGACGGAAAACCTTTCTATCGGATTTTCCGATCATGTGTATGCAATTCCGACACGCAAAATTCCGACGCATGCTCTTAAAAAATTTGACGCAAACTCGGAAGCATTAAACTTCCGTTTTATAGTGCCGTCGAACGTGTTGTATGTCGCGGTGTTATTGACGGTCGGAATTTGGTGTGACCGTGTCTAGGCAAGGCGGTTTGAGCGAAATTCCGTCGGAATTCCGACGGGAAAACCATCAGAGCTTTTTCCGACAAGAATTCCAATCGTGTGTACGCGGCATTAGAAGAGGATAATGACAAATTGACTCTACTAAAGTAATTACATTTTCTAGCACGTTTAGAGGGAGATTGCAAGTCATTAAAAAATAATTTATGGGAAGGAAAAATGTTGAAAAAAAGAATCTTAAAAAAAAAAATATGAAAACTTCTGTGCTTTTTATTGCGTCGGTGACAGGGTCTCTTTAGGCTGCCCTGATGCTCTTCAGCTGTGGCAAGGCAGGCTTTATTCCCTCTCTGCATTTCAAAGCCTAATTTGCAATTTTGACTGTTGAAACCATTTTAAGAAATGCACATTTTAATGAATCTTTTCCCGAATAATCCAAAAAGCCTCTCATCCACTTACAGCGATTCCCTTTCTAATGTGGCGACTTTCAGCGACCCGCTGAGTTTTTTTTTTTTTTCCTCTGCCACCTAGGCTCGCGTGCAGAATAGCGACAAAAAAAAAAAATGGAGCATTGTATGCGGGGAAAAAAAAAAAATGAAGAGCGAGATCAAGGCGTCCAGGACAACCGAGGAACCCGCGGGATTCCGCCACAAAAATCAGCTCTTCCTCTCTCGAGCCATTAATAAGTTAATAACTTATCAGTGATTCAAGCTTAACACCTGGAGGCAGACAAGACGCCTTGTTCTCGCAACCGCTAAAGTCTATTGTAATTCCTTTATCATCTCTTATTATTTTTGCTAAGCTGTTGCCGGCTCACCCGGGACCCACAGATGTTACGGCATTACAAAAGACTACAAGAACTACAAAACTCCCAGCAACGGGCGGCTAAAGAGCTGACTCGCCAGAATTAATGATAAAAGGCTCATTCAACGCGCGCGGGATGGGGAGATTTTTCTGGCGCTTAATTGAAGACGTTTTCAAAGTGAAAAGTAAGCGGTTAAAGGAGCACTCCAGGCAAAGATCTGGTAACTTAGACCCCTTTCACACTGGGGCGGTTTTCAGGCGGTACAGCGCTAAAAATAGCGCCTGTACACCGCCTGAAAAAAACGGCCCCATTCACTCCAGTGTGAAAGCCGGCGGGCTTTCACACTGGAGCGGTGCGCTAGCAGGACGGCAAAAAAAGTCCTGCTAGCAGCATCTTTGGAGCGGGATAGGAGCGGTGTATTCACCGCTCCTATAACGCTCCTTCCCATTGATTTGAATGGGACACCGCAGTAATACCGCGGCAAAACCGCCGCAAGCGCCGCTACGGCGGCACTCTGCGGGGGATTTTAATCCGTTTTCGGCCGCTTGCAGGGGGTAAAACCGCACCGCGAGCGGCCGAATCCCGCGGGCGAAACGACGGTAAAGCAGCGCTAAATATAGCGCTGCTTTACCGTCACCGCGGCTGCCGCCCCAGTGTGAAAGGGGCCTTAGGCCCCATTTCCACTTGCGTGTTCCTGCCTGTGTTTTTTTTTTTTATGCATGCTTTTCATGCGTTAACACGTGTCGCAACTAGGGCTGCCCGTTCATTTGAATAATCTGCCCTAGGTGCCACAAATGCCCCAAAGTAGTTCAAGAAGCTTTTCAGTGGTGGAGCATTGGGCGTTTATTCAGTGGCGCGTTTTGTCATGCGACAAACGCACAGCAAAACACGCATCTCCAAATCGCGCTTAGTGTGCCATTAACAATTAACCACTTCAGCTCTAGAAGATTTACTCCCCTATATGACCAGGCCATTTTTTTTGCGATACGGCACTGCGTTACTTTACCCACTTGAAGACCAGGTCTTTTTCTGACACTTAGGCCCCTTTCACACTGGGGCGGGGAGCCTCGGTGACGGTAAAGCAGCGCTATATTTAGCGTTGCTTTAACGTTGTTTTAGCCGCGGTATTCGGCCGTTCGCGGTGCGGTTTTATTCCCTGCGAGCGGCCGAAAAGCGCTTTGCGGCGGTATTGCCGCGGTATTACCGCGGTGTCCCATTGAAATCAATGGGTAGGAGCGGTATAGGAGCGGTGAATACACCGCTCCTATACCGCTGCAAATATGATGCTAGCAGGACTTTTTTTACCGTCCGGCTAGTGCACCGCTCCAGTGTGAAAGCCCGCCGGCTTTCACACTGGAGTGAATGGGGCCGGTTTTTTCAGGCGGTGTACAGGCGCTATTTTTAGCGCTGTACCGCCTGAAAACCGCCCCAGTGTGAAAGGGGCCTTACTGCTTACAAGTTTAAGCCCCCGTACACACGGTCGGAAATTCCGACCACAAAATCCGTCGGACTTTTTCCGACGGAATTTGTCCGACACTGGTGTTGCATACACACGGTCGGACAAAGTTGTCGGAAAATCCGATCATTCTGAACGTGGTGACGTTCGTTGCGTACGACAAAACTACGTAGAGGCTAGTAGCCAATAGCTTTGGTCTCGTAATTTGATCTGAGCATGCGTGGCACTTTGTCCGTCTGAATTCCCTACACACGATCGGAAAAAGTCTGATCGAATTTTGTTGTCGGAAAATTTGAGAGCAGATCTCAAATTTTTTCCGTCTGAGTTTCCGACGGAAAAAGTCTGATGAAGCCCACACACGGCCGGATTTTCCGACAACATGGTCCGATCGGATATTTTCCGTCGGAATTTCCGACCGTGTGTACGGGGCATAAGGGGTTATAAAGGTTCGTGTTTTTTCACCTTAATGCATCCTATTTTGATAGATAAAAAGTGCAATTTATATACAACTCTATAGATCAGACCGAAATGAGGGACAAATGAGGAGGAATGAGGGACAGAGGGACATTGCTCCAAATCAGGGACAGTCCCTCCAAATCAGGGACAGTTGCGAGCTATGCAACAGCTGACAGGCATTCAGGAGACGCTTCTGACTGTTTTTTTATTTTTTTATTGCTGAACTGCAATTTTACATTGCTAGAGCTACAACCAAGAGCTGAGAATTTGTCTCGCCGTTACTGTGCGGCCTCATTGAACTCAAGGGCAGGTTTGACAGGTAGTGCTGCCTTATCAAACTCTGCGGCTCGAGTTAAAAATGCAGCGGCTGCGGTGCTTTGCTTCGAGGCCACGGCATTTTTAACTCGAGCCGCAGAGTTTGAGCTCTGCCTGGCTGTATTGTTTAGGATTTCTGTGGGTAGCCAGGGGGGTTGGTAAAAACCTACCGCTGTCCGCGTGAAAAAAACCCTAGGCAAAGCAGGGGCCTTGCTCCTCTGTTCAGCTGATGCAGTTTCCTGAAATCTCGGTTGCGGCAGGCCGGCTGAAACCTGAAATTAGGCTTACAGTGGGGGTCGGGGGTTTTTCTGTAGACCTTTTGTTTACACTTGAAGACCAGGCTTTTTCTGGCACTCTTTGTTTACAAGTTTAAATCAGTATTTTTTGGTAGAAAATTACTTATAACCCCCAAAAATTATAATTTTTTTTTTTTTCATTCAGCAGAGACCTTAAGGAATAAAATAGTGATTGTCACATTTTTTTATGTCACACGGTATTTGCGCAGCGTTTTTTCAAACGCAATTTTTTTTTTAAGGAAAAAATACATTTAATTTATAAAAAAAAAAAAAAAAAAAAAACAACACAATATATACCCAAATTTTTTTGTAAAATATGAAAGATGATGTTACGCGGGGTAAATAGATATCTAACATGTCACACTCGTGGAATGATGACAAACGATGGTATTTAAATAGGTGACAAATAAAATGGTGATTGTTGCAATTTTTTGTCACACGGTATTTTCGCTGTGGTTTTTCAAACAAAATCTATTTGGAAAAAATACATTTAATTAATAAAAAAAACACAATATATACCCCAATTTTTTTGTAAAATGTGAAAGATGATGTTACGCCGGGTAAATAGATATCTAACATGTCACACTTAAAAAGTGCGCACACTCGTGGAATGAAGACAAACTACGGTATTTAAAAATATTCATAGGTGACAAATATAATGGTGATTGTTGCAATTTTTTTTGTCACACGGTATTTTCGCAGCGGTTTTTCAAACAAAATCTATTTGTAAAAAATACATTTAATTAATAAAAAAAAAAAAAAAACACAATATATACCCCAATTTTTTTGTAAAAAAAAAAAAAAAAAAAAAAAACAATATATACCCCAATTTTTTTGTAAAATGTGAAAGATGATGTTACGCCAAGTAAATAGATACCTAACATGTTCCACTTGAAAATTGCGCACGCTCCTGGAATGATGACAAACTACAGTACTTAAAAATCTCCATAGGCAACGTTTTAAATTCCTTTACACGCTAAAATTATTGCTCTCACTCTAACATTCGCGGTGATACATTACATGTGTGGTGCGAACAGAGTTTACATATGTGTGCGCGACTTACGTATGTGTTCGCTTCTGCACACGAGCACGGAGGGATGGGGGGTGCTTTACATTTTTTTAATTATTTATTTTACTTTTACACTGTCCCTTTAAATTTTTTCTTTTCACTTTTATTCCTATTACAAGAAATGTAAACATCCCTTGTAATAGAATTAAAGTGGAGGGCCACCCTAAAAAAAATAAAAATAAAAAAAAAAGAGCATTAATATTCTTAAAAAAATAAAAAAATAAAACATTTGAAAAAAATATTTTTTTTTACCTTATCCGAAATCCATGTTGCTAGGCAGTCTTCCTAATCTGCCTCCTTCCTACTCCGCGGTGTTGTTCGGTGATCTTCGGTCTTCTGTCCTCCTCCGCGTTGTCTTCTGGGTAATGGGGCGCGCTGTCTTCTGGGAACTGTGTGTTCCCTAACACAGCGCGTCCCATTCACAAAGCGCCGCACGACTCGCGCATGCACAGTAGGAAACGGGCAGTGCAGCCGTAAGGCTCCACTGCCTGTTTCCCTTAGTGAGGATGGCGGTGCTGGGACCGGAGCGCCGAGGGGCATGTCGGCCTCGGCGTCAGACATCGCGGGCACCCTGGGAGGGTAAGTGTACTTATTAAAAGTCAGCAGCTACTTTTTTTTTTAGCTGCTGACTTTTAAAAAAAAAATTTTTTACAGCTGAAACACCCCTTTAAGGAGGACAGGTCCTCTTTATGGAGAGATCTGGGGTCAAAAAGACCCCAAATCTCTCCTTTACCCTTAAAAGCAAAAGCAAAAAAAAAATTTGTTGACACTTTGACTTTAAAAAACAAACAAAAAACATGTCTTTGAGCCCGAGAACCGGAAGTGATGTCAGAGGTCGTTCTGACGAGAAGTATCCCCCCCCATCGGATAGTGTCCACCCTATACTGCGCAGGCGCAGCACTTGCGCAGTACGGAGGACAAAGGAGACGCCGAAAGTCCCTGAAGATGAATGGCGCCTGCGCAGTTAATAGTACCTTCTGCCCTGAGGCCAGGTTCAAGGCCCACCATCCAAGTGGACAAATGATGTAAAACAGCACTTTGTAACAGGCCCCTCACTGGCTCGCTTCACTTGCCGCGATTCGGGCACAGCCTCGTTTCGCTCTGCATATTTTTATTCTAACTCTGTGTCCACTTGGATGGTGGGGCTTGAACCTGGAGTCAGGGCAGAAGGTACTATTAAGTGCGCAGGTGCCGTTCATCTTCGGAGACTTTCAGCGTCTCCTTTGTCCTCTGTACTGCACAAGCGCAGTACAGGGCTGACACTGTCCGATGGGGGACAGTTCTCGACAAGACACCGGTCTTCCAAGGGCATAGAGCTGAGTGGGGGCCCTCACTCGACTTCCTGCCTGGCCATTGGCTGCTTTGGATCAGTTCAGGGTTTACCGACGGCTCAGGTGAGCTCCGAAACTACCAGGAAGTGGCGGGAGGGTCCCGCCGCCTAGAAAAGTGAACCTCTGCTGCCGGGATCATTCTTATCTAAAAGCCGGCCGCCTAAGGGAAAAAACAATACCGGTTATATGGTATTTAGCTGCTGCCATAACCCCGGTTTTTAACATCAAAATCATGATGTACATTCCCAGTTAGGCGGTCGGCAAGTGGTTAAAAAAAATATATATATTTACTTCCACTCTGGACCGGAAGCGATGTCATGATGTCGCTCTGGTCCTCCAAGGCCATAGAGGCAATCAAAGTGTATCTACTCTTTGATCGCCTATGGGAGCAGCCGGCCGCACCGTTGAATCCGTCTAAAACACCAGCAAGCTCCAGAAGGGTGGGTACGTCCCCTTCCGCTGCTTCAGAAAGCATTCCAGCGGCTCATGAGCCTCTCAAAGACGCTCGGAAAGTGGTTAAGGAAGATCTCCAAATACTGCCTAAATCCATTCATCATGTGTATTCTTCCTGGAATCTTGGTGTACTTTGTGTATTTCTTCCAGATCTGTGCAGTAACATTGCTCCCAACTGTCCCTGATTTAGAGGGACTGTCCCTGATTTGGAGCAATGTCCCTCTGTCCCTCATTCCTCCTCATTTATCCCCCATTTTGGTCTGATCTATATAGTTGTATATAAAATGCACTTTTCATCTATCAAAAAGTGTTTTCCAGCCCTAAACCTTTCATCTGATATCTAAATTGCCATAATTTGTGAATTACAAGAGCCAATATAAAGGAATAGTAGTGGTAAAAAAAAGCACTTGTGGGTTTAACCGATCTTGTTTTTTTTTTGTACAATTCTCCTTTAAGGGGGCGTGACAAGGGGTGTGTCCTATGCCTGCATACTTTTGCTGATAGGTGTCCCTCATTCCCATCCCAAAAAGTTGGGAGGTATGCAGTAATCCAGTGTGAGACTTCCTGTAATAAAGACCGCTCATTGATGCTCTCTCTCCTTGTGCAGGGGGACTGGTCTTGTCTCCAGGGCCGCTTTTTCCACTGGGCATGCTGGGCAGTTGCCCGGGGGCCCCACTTGTCTGGAGGGCCCCATCCAGGGCTGATCCTCAGCGCTGCAATCTGCTGCTTAAATTGACTGACTGCACTGGTTGCTCACTTCGCCGGCCGGCATCTAGCTTGCAACCAGTGACGTCAATCAGAGGCCGTGGCCGCCCCAGCATTCATAGCGCACCGCGGCTGCCCCAGTGGCTAGTGAACAGGCTCCGCCCACCTCTTCTATGTTCTTCAGACAGCATGGAGAGGGAGCAGAGCAGAAAGACGGCCCTTGATAGCTGGCGCTGCCTTGCTGTTGTGAGTGACACACTGTACTGCACCAGGCCGGCGGCCTCAAGTAAGTCTAACAATGTCTACTTAAGTAAGTTCAAGTTGTGCATCAAATACAGCCACTGTCTGTGCCCCTCAAAAGCTGCCACTGTGCCCATCAAACAGCCACTGTGCCCATCAAAGCTGCCACTGTGCCCATCAAACACAGCCACTGTGCCCATCAAAAGCTGCCACTGTGCCCATCAAAAGCTGCCACTGTGCCCATTAAACGCAGCCACTATGCCCATCAAATGCTGCCACTGTGCCCAAACGCTGCCGCTGTGCCCATCAAACGCTGCCACTGTGCCCATCAAACTCGTGTTATATTGTCTAAACGCTGTGTTAATGTTTAAACACTGATTTTGTTGGAAGTACCAATAAATATAGCCTTATTGATAATTTGCATTTTTATTCTCGTGCCTGATCCTGTAGACAGGGCCACAGTGCACTGTATTGCCCGGGGGCCTATAATGCTCTTAAGATGGCCCTGCTTGTCTCCGCCCCCTCCTGTAGTTTTCTGTAGGCAGCCTATAGTGGGTGGAGTCTGCTGGGCCCCTCCCACAGCTTTGCACTCTGCACAGCAGTGGCGGCTGGTGGTAAAATAAATTTGGGGGCGGCGAACAGTGCACCCACACACCCCCGGTCTGATTGGTTGGTCAGGTCATCAGGAGCACCGGCACTTACCCCATCTATGGCGGGCAGCGCTTCACCTGGGCGACAGGTGGCAGCTTCTTCTTCCCCTGCTCTCCTCCTCGGCATCATGGGCGGTGGCTTCCCCTTCCCCTGCTCTCCTCCTCTGCATCATGGGTGGTGGCTTCCCTTCCCCTGCTCTCCTCCGCAGGCATCATGGGCGGTGGCTTCCCCTTCCCCAGCTCTCCTCCGCAGGCATCATGGTCGCTGGCTTCCCCTTCCCCTGCTCTACTCCGCAGGCATCATGGCAGCTTCCGCCATACGTCTCCTCCATCCTCCTCAGTGGCCAATTGGAACGCTTCTCCTTTCGGCCAATAGGGGATCGGGTCTCAGGACCGCTTTCGTTATGGCTGAGAGAAGAATCAGTGTGACAATAGCAAATATTAATTCGCTATTGTCATACAACTGACAACTGGGTGGGCTCAGGGCGCAGTGCTCTGTGCCCCGAGCACACCCTTTTTTGAAGCCTATTAGAGCCTCAGGCTCCAATCACATGCTTAAAAAAGATAAACCCTGATTGGAATCCTTGCGTCCGGCGCCCCACATGTAGATCAGGGGGGTGGTGGGTGGAGCCTCTGCACCTCTTAAGGACGGGCAGCCTCTGCTGCACAGGTTATGTACAGCACAGTGATGTCACCGCTACATTTACAAGGTAATATTTGGAGCTGCAGAGGCATCTGGTGCCCATAAAGTGGATTTATATCCTTTGTGGTTATAGATAGTTAAAAGAAAGTTTAGCTTTAAATACGATTCTCTGGAATTCTGTTTACTCGCCGCCGATGCGGTGTGTGAAATGCGTCAGCCTGCCCTGTGATCGCTGAGCTCTTGACACATTGTAACTGCGCACGGCGCGCTCCTTTGTATGTTAATCAATACGGCAGAATCGTCAGGTTCACTCATTTCGCTTTCACTCCGCCAGCGAGCAGATAATTTCCACTTAACAACCTCTCCGCTGCATTATTTATACCGCCAATGTCAAGGTCTCCGTGTAAAACGCAGGGAAGAAAAAAAAAATACACTTTAGTGTTTACTGTATGTTTGTCTAATTAAAATGACAGCGATCTATGGAATTGCTGTTTAATCTCCGGAGGACTGGCTGACGTGATCGGAAAGCATCACCTAATAGTGCCAGGATTAAAGGGGGACTCTGGGCAATCGGTAACAAATGTGTCAAGTGGAATGCTGCTTGCCAATGGGCGCTTTTCGCTTGCGGAATTTGCAGGGGAAAATCAACTCCACTCAAAATTTTGGGGGTGTCATTTGTGACTTTTTTCTGCTTGAGTGGGTTCTAGAAGACAAATAAGCCATCGCCAGGGCTTTTGTTCAGCGGGAATGCGGCACCTCCAGCACTGAATGTAGAAAGGGGTACTGGGGTGTGCTGAAGGGTCTATTGATGCTGGCTGCTGGAGGGTCTATTGCTGATGGAGGGGATCTATTTTTCCACGGTGGTCTATTTTTGCTGGTGAGGTCTATTGTTTCTGGGGGTTCTATTGTCACTGGGGGGGGGGGGGTCAGTTGTTGGTGGGAGGGATCTACTGTTGGGGGAGGGATCTATTGTTGATGGCTGCTGGAGAGTCTATTGATGCTGGCTGCTGGGAAATCTGTTGCTGCTGCCCGGAGTCTATTGTTGCTGGAGTAGTATTTTGCTGTGGGGATCCATTGTTGCTGGAGGGGCAAGTAATGGATGTAATGGCAAGGGGTGCTGGGGTGTGCTGAAGGGTCTATTGATGCTGGCTGCTGGGGGATCTATTGCTGGTGGAGGATCTTTTTTTGCTGGCAAGGTCTATTGTTGCTGGGGGGGATCAATTGTTGCTGGGAGGATTGTACTGTTGAGAGAGGGGTCTATTGTTATTGGCTGCTGGAGAGTCTATTGATGCTGGCTGCTGGGAGTTCTGTTGTTTCTGCAGGGGGTCTATTGTTGCTGGGGTAGTATTTTGTTGTGGGGGTCTATTGTTAATGGAGGGGCAAGTAATTTATATAATGGCAAGGGGTGCTGGGGTGTGCTGGAGGGTCTATTGATGCTGGCTGCTGGGAGATCTGTTGTTGCTGCTGGGGGGGGGTCTATTGTTGCTGGTGTAGCATTTTGTTGTGGGGTCCATTGTTGCTGGAGGGGCAAGTAATGGGTGTAATGGCAAGGGGTGCTGGAGAGTCTATTGATGCTTGCTGCTGGGAGATCTGTTGTTGCTACCGGGGGGTCTATTGCTGCTGGTGTAGTATTTTGTTGTGGGTCCATTGTTGCTGGGGGGGGGGGGGGCAAGTAATGGGTGTAATGGCAAGGGGTGCTGGAGAGTCTATTGATGCTGGGAGATCTGTTGTTGCTACCGGGGGGTCTATTGCTGCTGGTGTAGTATTTTGTTGTGGGGTCCATTGCTGCTGGGGGGGGGGAGTAATGGATGTAATAGTAAGGGGTGCTGGAGAGTCTATTGATGCTGGCTGCTGGGAGATCTGTTGTTGCTCCCAGGGGGTATATTGCTGCTGGTGTAGTATTTTGTTGTGGGGTCCATTGTTGCTTGGGGGAAGGGCAAGTGATGGATGTAATGGTAAGGGGTTCTGGAGAGTCTATTGATGCTGGCTGCTGAGAGATCTGTTGTTGCTGCCGGGGGGGCTCTATTGTTGCTGGGGTAGTATTTTGTTGTGGAGGTCCATTGTTGTTGGTGAGATCTATTGTTTCTGTGGGGGGGGGGGGTGTCTATTGATGCTGGTTGCTGGGAGATCTATTGTTGCTGCTGGGGACCTATTGTTGCTAGGGGGTCTATTGTTGTTTGTGGAATCTATTGTTGCTGGGGGGGGGGTGGGTTTTATTGCTGCTGGCTGCAGGGGATCATTAACAAACTCCCTACAAATTACTTAGCACCACAAAGTAATACTTGGCAAGCTGGTTCAGTATCACGTTGTCAGTCAGGAAAGTACGGGTCACAGATCCACAGGTCCTGCTGAAGATAGGTCATCTCTAGCCATATGCAGTTGTCTAGTTTAAATAGCCTGCTTGGTACCAACACCAGCAGCAAGTGTTCCGGCATGCCCATACACAGGCCATGTAATACATACAGTTAGATGGAACCTTCGTGTGAGTCTACAAGCCAACCGAAACATGAGTGCTCAGCCTCATATGGATGCACTATCTTCCATTCTGGCATGACCTTTCTGAAGGTGGACAGGTAAGTATTTTCTCCTCCCCTGGGGCGGAGGTAAGTATTTTCCACAAGAGGCTAGGAACTTTTTTTTTTATATATATACACAGTATCTCACAAAAGTGAGTACACCCCTCACATTTTTGTAAATATTTTATTCTATCTTTTCTAGGGCTGAAACAACTAATCGATTAATCGACAACTAATCGATTATGAAATTAATCGATTACTATTTTTATAATCGACCAGTAACATAATGGGGTTACAAAAAAAAAACTAAAATGAGCCCTTTATTGTATCATTTATACATATTTATTTTTTAACCCCATTATGTTACTAAAAATCTTAGACCTGGTTCACATCTATGTGTTTTTTTTTTTTTCAGCCGCTGCGTATTTGGAAAGGGTCAGGGATTTTTTTTTTAACGCAAAATGGTGCTTTTTTTGGTTCAATATACTTCAATGGAGAAGCTGCAGAAAAGCATGTACCGTATTTATCGGCGTATAACACGCACTTTTTCCCCCTTAAAATCGGGGGAAAGTCGTGGGTGCGTGTTATACGCCGATACCCAAAAAAAAAAAAATGACAAAAAATCGGTTGCGGCGCCGAAAAATGGCGACCGCGGCCGAAAAAGGCCGAACCGCGGCCGAAAAAGGCCGGAAAAAGCCGAAGCGCGGCCGAAAAAAGACCGAAGCCGGCTGTTCAGCTCCGCTCGGAGTCCCGCCTCCCTGCGCTCGCTCCCGAAACAGCAGGGAGGCGGGACTCCGAGCGGAGCTGAACAGTCGGCTCGGTCTTTTTCGGCCGCACTTCGGCCTTTTTCGGCCGCGGTTCGGTCTTTTTCGGCCGCGCATGCGCGGTATTTCTCGCGGCGGGAAATTTAAACGCTGGCGAACTTCAACTGACACTAGCAAGCTGTAAATGACACTAGCAAGCTGCAAATGACGCCGGGCAAGCTACAAATGATGCTGGGCAAGCTACAAATGACGCTGGGCAGGTTGCAAATGACGCTGGGCAGGTTGCAAATGATGCTGGGAAAGGCTGCAAATGACGCTGGGCAAGCTGCAAATGACGCTGAGCAAGCTGCAAATGACGCTGAGCAAGCTACAAATGACGCTGGGCAAGCTGCAAATGACGCTGGGCAAGCTGCAAATGACGCTGGGCAAGCTGCAAATAACGCTTAAATGTAAGTTTTTTTTTTCCCTAAACTTCTCTCCTAAAACTTTTTTTCCTTAAAATTCCCTCCTAAAACTTGGGGTGCGTGTTATACGCCGGTGCGTGTTATACGCCGATAAATACGGTAATACAATTTTGCAGCAATTTGTGTTTTTTTATCTGCCCAACAACAAATTGGCCAAAAAACAGTATGTCTCTTCTAATAGTATATACAGTACATCTCCTCTAATGGTGTATACAGTATATCTCTTCTGTCTGTTATTCTCGGAGTGGATTCGATATTTTGCTCCCTAACCATATAGTTGATTGTCTATATTTACCACTGCATAGAGATATTTAAGAATGAATTGCCTTTTTTTTAAACTTTACATATTAACTAAATTATACACCACACTTTTTTTTGTTAAAGTCATTAACCGATTAATCGGAACAATAATCGGCTAACTAATCGATTATGAAAATAATCGTTAGTTGCAGCCCTAATCTTTTCATGTGACAACACTGAAGAAATGGCACTTTTCTACAATGTAAAGTAGTGAGTGTACAGCTTGTATAACAGTGTAAATTTGCTGTCCCCTCAAAATAACTCAACACACAACATTAATGTCTAAACCGCTGGCAACAAAAGTGAGTACACCCCTAAGTGAAAATGTCCAAATTGGGCCCAATTAGCCATTTTCCCTCCCCGGTGTCATGTGACTCATTAGTGTTACAAAGTTTCAGGTGTGAATGGGGAACAGGTGTGTTAAATTTGGTGTTATCGCTCTCACTCTCTCATACTGGTCACTGGAAAATCTACATGGCACCTCATCACAAAGAACTCTCTGAGGATCTGAAAAAAAGAATTGTTGCTCTACATAAAGATGGCCTAGGCTATAAGAAGATTGTCAAGACCCTGAAACTGAGCTGCAGCACGGTGGCCAAGACCATACAGCGGTTAAACAGGACAGGTTCCACTCAGAGCAGGCCTCACCATGGACGACCAAAGAAGTTGAGTGCACGTGCTCAGCGTCATATCCAGAGGTTGTCTTTGGGAAATAGACGTATGAGTGCTGCCAGGATTTCTGCAGAGGTTGAAGGGGTGGGGGGGTCAGCCTGTCAGTGCTCAGACCATACGCCGCACACTGCATCAAATTGTTCTGCATGGCTGTCGTCCCAGAAGGAAGCCACTTCTAAAGATGATGCCCAAGAAAGCCTGCAAACCGTTTGCTGAAGACAAGCAGACTAAGGACATGGATTACTGGAACCATGTCCTGTGGTCTGATGAGACCAAGATACACTTATTTGGTTCAGATGGTGTCAAGCGTGTGTGGGGGCAACCAGGTGAGGAGTACAAAGACAAGTATGTCTTGCCTACAGTCAAGCATGGTGGTGGGAGTGTCATGGTCTGGGGCTGCATGAGTGCTGCCGGCACTGGGGAGCTACAGGTCATTGAGGGAACCATGAATGCCGACATGTACTGTGACATACTGAAGCAGAGCGCGATCCCCTCCCTTCAGAGACTGGGCCGCAGGGCAGTATTCCAACATAACGACCCCAAACACAAGATGACCACTGCCTTGCTAAAGAAGCTGAGGGTAAAGGTGATGGACTGGCCAAGCATGTCTCCAGAGCTAAACCCTACTGAGGCACTGTGGTGCATCATCAAACGGAAGGTGGAGGAGCGCAAGGTCTCTAACATCCACCAGCTCCGTGATGTCGTTATGGAGGATTGGAAGAGGACTCCAGTGACAACCTGTGAAGCTCTGGGGAACTCCACGCCCAAGAGGGTTAAGGCAGTGCTGGAAAATAATGGTGGCCACACAAAATATTGACACTTTGGGCCCAATTTGGGCATTTTCACTTAGGGGTGTACTCACTTTTGTTGCCAGCAGTTTAGACATTAATGGCTGTGTGTTGAGCTATTTTGAGGGACAGCAAATTTACACCGTTATACAAGCTGTACACTCACTACTTTACATTGTAGCAAAGTGTCATTTCTTCAGTGTTGTCACATGAAATGGTATAATAAAATATTTACAAAAATGTGAGGGGTGTACTCACTTTTGTGAGATACTGTATATTTTCCCTAGCTAGATTTGGGTTCAACAGCCTATAGCACATGGACTTCCTCAGCTGATCAATACTCGTGAAGGCCCAGTCTGCTGTTGAGTTGACTACAGGGGGTCCCCGACTTGCCGGAAATGTCCGTAATTTGCCGTGCATGCGCAGAACGGCAATAGACGGAACATCGGAAATGTCCAGAAATCTCCGTATTTGTCGGTCTGCGCATGCGCGGCCGACTTAAGAAACATTTACGACTTCCGTACAGGCGGGCAGTCCCTAACGAGTTCGTAACTCGGGGACCCCCTGTATTTATTTCCATAATTTATATACTCAAAAAAGTTCACAAGACTTCTCCTCTGATAAACCCTGAAGTTCCCCCTCCACCGCAAAAAAATCATCAGTTGTTAGAGTCCATGTATCTGAAGAAAATTATAATTAATCACCCGTCAAGCTGCCCTGACAGAGGTGAATGGGGGGGTCGCAACAGGCATTTCAGTGAGTGGCCCAGCGGTATCAACTAATGCCTCATGTTATGGTACCTCTGGGGGTGTTGGCTCCCAACCTAATTACGAAGGCCTTTCATATGCATCCATGCCCCAGGATATTGAACCGTCCCAATTGCCTGCAAATTGCCTATGTGATAAGGCCAAGTTATCCTGCCATGCAAAAAAACTGATCTTCCATGCGTTCCCTGGGACCGCATTAAGCAAATAACAAGCTCGATCGGAGTGACATCTACAATTACTTCTCTTCCAGCACATGTTTGAATAGCACAGTCCGCAAGGGCCAAGGTCTACTCCCTATTAGCGTACCTGGCAGATGAATATGATACATATGTATATATATATATATATATATATATATATATATATATATATATAATATACAGTATACTTTTTTGTATCACTGTAAATGGTGGTAACCATGGCGATGGGTCAGCGAGGAGATGGCGTCTCGGGAACCAGGGCCTGAACGCTTTGTGCTGGCCTCCACGTTATTGTCAGCGAGAATGTTAACAGAACTGTCTCAAGGTATAGGCAGCCCTGCAGCACTAATGAGGGGAATAGATTGCTAAGGCTGTTAATTAAGATCATTAAGTACTCTTTGGAAATTACTGATGATTGGACGACTGCACACCCCCCTCCTCTCTCTTTTTAATAAACAGCGGTGTTTCAAGATGAAATGCAAACACAGCTCACATCAGTATAAACCCTTTAAGGGAAAACTGTTCTCTTTATGTCAATTCGAAACTTTGGGCAAAAATTTGAAACTGATGCATTGCTCAGCATAAAAGTTACCCCCTTTCATTTTGTTATTCCCCCTGAAAATCCTACTAAATGTCTATTCATCCTACCAGAGCTCTCGGTTGTATTCCCTGTTAGAGGGTAACAACTAGGGGTGAGCTGGATTTGGTCTAAAAGAAGAAGTTGTTACATGATTGCATCCCTATCAGCCCGATAAGCTATGGCCAGAGCATTACCCTAATATGGCAATATTAGGTCAATGACATTGACCAAATATGGCCATGTGGCCATTTTGGGTCAAGGATGTCACAGACCTCCTTAAACCCTTTATGTACATACATGTGTACGCAACAGCTGATTGGACCGACGGGGTTGCAATAGTATGACGGTTTCCAATGGCTTCCGCTGTACTGGGTTTGGACCAAGTTCTTATCGAACCCAGCTCATACCATACCTGAGAACATTTAAAAATCAGAATGCTTAAGATTGAGGGTGGAGTAGGGTCAGAGCCAATTGTGCAGAATTTTGGGTGTGGACAAAGTGTGCTAAAAGTGGTAGGAATTTAAAGGATAGGGTCTTGAGTCTACAGTAAAATACAGATCGTTATTAAAAATCAAAGTACCTTTTAGGCTATATATTTTAGGCTATATATTTTAGGCTATATATACTGTTTATAGGCTATAGATGAGACCCATCCTTTCTTACCCCAATAACTAGAATTCTAGACCCATTCTCTCTGAACCCAGTGACTGTAGACCCATCCTCCCTGAACCCAATACCTGTAGACCCATCCTCCCTGAACCCAATACCTGTAGACCCATCCTCCCTGAACCCAATACCTGTAGACCCATCCTCCCTGAACCCAATACCTTTAGACCCATCCTCTCTTAACCTAAATAACTGTAAACCCATTATTTCTGAACAAAATACCTGTAGTTCAATCCTCTCTTGGCCCATTATCTGTAGACCCATCTTCTCTTAACTCAATACCTCTAGACCCATTATCATTTACCCCAAAACCACTAGACCCATCATATCTTAGCCCAATACCTCTAGACCCATCCTTTTCTATCCCAATACCACTACACCCATCCTCTCTTAGCCTCAGGGCCGGCCCTACCATGGGTCCCGCTGGGTCCATTGGACACAGGTGGCACTTTGAGAAAGGCAGAAAATTGACGCCCAAGATTTTATTTACAGCAGTTTTGTGTGTTATCCAGGGGCAAACTGGGCCGGGGGTCAGGGTGACAACTGCTCGTCGGTCTGCTCCGCTGCCCTGTAAAAAGGCCACCCTGCTGCCCTCAACATGCATACTCATAGTTTTTGGGAGCGAGGGTGCTCGCACACAGTATAACACTGGCTGTTAAACACCCAAGCACACATAAAGAGCTCAAGTGTGTGTGCTGCCAGGGGCAGGGTACCCACAGGAGACCAAGAGCAATGAAAGATCCCTTCCCCACCGACTTCACCAGAAGCTAATGTTCGGGCGCAGCTTGTGAGGCTTGCATTTCTATTGGGTGGCGCCCAGCCCGCCTTCTTCTGCTCTGGTGCATGCGTGGCACTGAAGACTGTGGGAGCACTGGGAGAGAGCAACAGATAGGTAATATTAGTTAGATCTGTGTGACAGAACACAAAGGGCGTCCATCATTTTTTCTAGTAGTGACTGCTGATCTGCTGGATGGCCAAATGTTGCATAACCTGTCAAGCTCAAAAATAAGTATACAGCTCTAGCTTACCATTTTACTACCCTAGCCTGCTCCTTTACTACCCTAGCCTGCCCTATACCATCCTAGCCTGTCTATATACTACCCTTGCCTGTCTATATACTACCCCAGCCCGACCCTATACTGCCCTAGCCTGTCCATATACTACTCTAGCCTTTCTATATACTACCCTAGCCTGTTCATATACTACCCCAGCCTGCCCCTATACTGCCCTAGCCTGTCCATATACTACCCTAGCCTTTCTATATACCACCCTAGCCTGTTTATATACTACCCTAGCCTGTCCCAATACTACCCAAGCCTGTATTTATACTACCCAAGCCTGTCTTTATACTACCCTAGCCTGTCTATATACTATCCTAGCCTGACCCTATACTGCCCTAGCCTGTCCATATACTACCCTAGCCTGTCCATATACTACCTTAGCCTTTCTATATACTACCCTGACCTGTTCATATACTACCCTAGCCTGTCCCAATACTACCCAAGCCTGTCTTTATACTACCCAAGCCTGTCTTTATACCACCTAGCCTGTCTATATACTATCCTAGCCTGACCCTATACTGCCCTAGCCTGTCCATATACTACCCTAGCCTTTTTATATACTGCCCTAGCCTGTCCATATACTACCCTATCCTTTCTATATACTACCCTAACCTGTTCATATACTACCCTAGCCTGTCCCAATACTACCCTAGCCTGTCTTTATAATACCCTAGCCTGTCCATATACTATCCTAGCCTGTCCATATACTATCCTAGCCTGTCCATATAGTACCCTAGCCTGTCCATATACTATCCTAGCCTGTCCATATAGTACCCTAGCCTGTCCATATAGTACCCTAGCCTGTCTATATACTATCCTACATCAAATATATGTCAAAAGAAAAATCCCTTAAACATTAGCAGCGCTCATGTGAAAATAGCAAGCATTAAAATCCCAATATATCCCTTTAAGAGTCCACTTAAAAGAAGGTGTAAAAATGGTGATCCACAGTCCAGTGAAAGTCCATCAAGCAGAAATAGTGGTAAGAGTGGTAAGTATAACATAAAACATCATGGAGAAAGCCTTTAAACGATCCCAATGTGATCCGGTCTCCTTCACCACACCACTTGTGCCACAGCCCTATAAGTAATGCACTTACCAGAACCTGCTGGTTTGTAAGCCTTTCAATCAAAGTAACCGTGTTTCTGTCATCACTTTCGTCAGGGCGTTGCTACGCAGCATTCTACAGTGTCAGCTTCTCTGTGTCTTTCCTTCCCAGGAACACCGCGGGAGCGGTGAAAGGTTATACGGGAACGTGCGACTAACACATGATTGTTGTTACATGCCCTTTCTTTATACATGCATTGTGAGTGTTTTATCGTGAGCTAATTTTAAACTAATAAATAAGTGTTGTACTGGATTACGCTAGGTGGGTTTCTTTATCCATTGCTTGTAATGAGCACACTATAGATGGAAAGTGTCCAGTGATTACTTGTTTGATTGGAAGGCTTACAAACCAGCAGGTTCTGGTAAGTGCATTACTTATAGAGCTGTGGCACAAGTGGTGTGGTGAAGGAGACCGGAAAACATTGGGATCGTTTAAAGGCTTTCTCCATGATGTTTTATGTTATACTTACCACTATTTCTGCTTGATGGATTTTCACTGAGTGGATCACCATTTTTACACCTTCTTTTAAGTGGACTCTTGAAGGGATATATTGCTATTTTAATGCTTGCTATTTTCGCATGAGCGCTGCTAATGTTTAAGGAATTTTTCTTTTGACATATATTTGATGTATTTTATTGTTATAGTAGCTGCTTATTAATTGTTTTTTAAAGCAATTAAAAAAAAAAAATAATTCTGTGAGCGCTGAGGGAGAGATATTAAACGTAGTTTAATTATTTCAAATTTTTTGATATATACTATCCTAGCCTCTCCGTATACTACCCTAGCCTGTCTATATACTACCCTAGCTTGTCCATATACTACCCTAGCCTGTCTATGAACTACCCTAGCCTGCTCATATACTACCTTAGCCTGCTCCTATACTGCCCTAGCCCACCCCTTGGAATTTAACATAATGGTATGTCATATCATTTTGCATATATAAGGTGCCGTTGCATGTAAATCTGACTTCCTGATAAATGTAATTTTAGTTTTAATTATCATGATGTAAAATGATGACTGTGGGGGCCTTTTGGTGGGCGTGATTTTTTTTTTTGGAGGGAGGAGGGGGGGGGCAGCATTTAATTCTTGGGCCCAGGGAGCACAATGTCCTGGGCCAGGCATGCTTAGCCCAATACCTCTAGATCCATCCTTTCCTATCCCAATACCTCTAGACCCATTCTTCTACCCCAATATGTCAAGACCTATCAGTATCTTCTCCTACCCCAATAACTCTAGATCCATCCTCTCAGCCCGATACCTCTAGACCAGGGTTCTCCAAACTAAGGCCCTCCAGCTGTGGTGGAACTACACATCCCATTAGGCATTGTAAAACTCTGACATTCACAGACATGACTAGGCATGATGGGAATAGTAGTTTGAATACCCCTGCTCTAGACCCATCCTCTCCTACCACAATACCTCTAGATCCATCCTATCCTACCTCAATACCTTTAGACCTATCCTATCTTAACCTAAATAAATGTAGACTCATTCCATCTGGACAAAATACCTGTAGATCAATCAATCTTTCTGGACAAAATACCTGTAGATCAATCCTCTTTTAGCCCAATACCTGTAGACCCATTCACTCTTATCCCAAAACCTCCAGACCCTCCTTCTGTTAGCTTAATACCTCTAGACCCATCCTCTCATGCTACAATACCTTTAGACCCATCCTCTCTTAACACAATACCTCTAGATGTATCCTCTCATACCCCAATACCTCTAGACCCATCCTCTCTTACCCCAATACTTCCAGATCCACCCTTTCTAATCCAATACCTCTAGACACATCCTCTCTTACCCCAATAATTCCAGATCCACCCTCTCTTACCCCAATGCTTCCATATCCACCCTCTCCTACCACAATACTTCCAGATCCACCCTCTCTTACCCCAATAGCACCAAGACTTTGTTTTTGTCTAAATAGCCACACATTCTTCCTCCAGTGTCCCTTGTCACCCTCTTATACTATACCCCAGTATTACCCGTCTCTTACCCCAATGCCCCAGTGACCCTCCTGTTTCCCTTGCACTTACCTTCAGCTAAGGAAACACCGGTTCCTGAGGTAGTGGTAATTATAGCTCTGGGCATTCCTCCTCTCCTGCATTTATTATGTGCCTGAAACATTTGTAAAAATGTTGCATGAAATAGCTATGGTCCAGCAAGTTCAAAAAAATGACTCATTCATACATCCAATGTATGAGTAACCAATCAGACATTCACATGGCCATATCAGAATTTCCGTATTGGCCATAGTTACAATGGTATGGCACACAATGAATGAATGAGTACAGGGATGGGCATTATTGTTACCATAGTTGATATGAACCATGAAGCAAGAACCATAAAAGATCACAGAAAAAATTTTACAAAAAAAGAATTGACAGGACAGATTATTTTTTTTTTTAACTAGTAGAAGCCGGTTTAATTAATATTTTCCTTTACTGTGCCTTACTAAGCCCCTAGGCAATGAGAACATTGACTACTGGATGCCAAAAGGCATTACCAAATGGCCACATTTAGCCCTCAAGCTTCAGGTTGGGCACAAGGCTCTACATGGTGTTTCCATTTTTTATTGTGTTTGAGCGTCTAACAACCCAAAATGATGTTAGCTCAGCTAATTGGCCCCTCACCAAGGTAGACCCATGACCTATGATGGTGGTAGGGACGTCAGAGACTATGGAGAATGGTTGAGTGTTTCTTGAAACCATAGCTGAATCTGCTTGCACTACACAATATAATCATTTTTTGGCGTAATTGATTTGCTCTTTAAATTGACCTGTTAAATTCCAAACCCTCTAATAATACACTAAACAAGCTATTGGAAAAAAAAAAAAATTGAGTAACTGGAACCATGCCAGTGAAACCTTGTAGCTGCAAAGCATAATCTGTAATTAAGCTAATTTTGTGATATTTGTGTCTTGGCGGCTTTGTTTCTGTGTTGTATGTATAATTCTTGATTGGAACATTCTCTTTTCCTTTGTGGAAGACCAAATCCAATCAAGGATGCACCAATTAAGAAATAATGAACAAGAATTGTTTTGGTTTATAAGCCACTGTGGCCATTTTCGCCTTTCCGATTGGATAGAACAATACAGACTTAATTTCACACAAAAGGTGAAGCTCTATGCAAAGACGGAATTAAGAAGAGGGGATCAGGTGAGGGGGCAAGAGCTTTTAGGATGCAGTCTTTTTAAAATGACTCTGATAAATTGAGTATGATTAATGGAACACAGAATGGGTGAGGGGAAAGGAGTTGTGATATCTAAAAAAAAAGTCACTGAGATGAATTAAGGCATAAAAAGTTACTTTTTTAAATAATACACACATTATTTAGTTAATGGTTGTGTATAGCATTAAAGCAAGTTTTGTGATAGTTTGGACAAATATACTATGCGTTATGGTGCGTTAAAGTGTACCTATCCCTAGACTATGGACATTAACCACTTCTCGTACCTATATACCCCTTATGGACCAGAGCATATTTTACATTTCTGCTATGGGCCAATTTATTTGGTGATAACTTTGTCATTACTTGACCTGAGATTACATATACATAAAACAGTTTTTTATTATGGTATTTTGAATAAAAAAAATGTTCCAAAAATCTATAGACATAAAGACTTAGAAAAAACAAAAAAAAACGATTTGAACAATGTTAGCTTCAAAAAAATAAATGTTATTGTTTAATCTTTCCTATATAAAATTACACTAAAATTTAGACATGTGCAATTCGTTTTGGCCCGAATACAAATTTGGACAATTTTGGGATATTCAGAGATTTGGATGTATCGGAATCTCTGAATGAAATAGTAATGAATTTAGTTCAAATTCGTTTAAAATTTGTTTAGTTAATTCATTTTCTAACGAATTCCAAATTTTCTGAACGATTCGAATTTGGATTGGTCGAAAAATGAATTCTGTATGAAGAATAGCTGGTTGTTAAGCAGCGGGTCGGGAAGCCGGCCGCCGCATCCTTAACAATAGATGACTAATCGGCGGGCTTCCCCACCGACAGCTGAAATGTAAACAAAACAGTGCCGGCAATAGAAAGTTTTAAAAAGAAGAAAACAGTGTGGCCCCCCCCAATCTTTACCAGGCCCTTTGGGTGTAAAATAATGAAAATGGAAAAGCTTTATTTAAAAATGTCATTAACATGTTGATGAGGGGAAAAAGGGGGTACCAGGAAAGGCATTATATAAGCAGATCAAACTTCGGCTTTAATTTTCACTTGAAGTTTGATGAATCAGAACTATAAGATGCAGATCAAAGACGTTCCACAAAGAACACAAAAACGCATTGCATTGAGGCACATAGGAGTCGAAGCAACATTCTCCCCTGTGCAGTATCCATGACGAGGAAGGAAAGGGTTAAGGTATACATTTCCTAAGATGAAGTGCCAGACGTGTCCGGTTTACGTGCTGTCAGCAGCCGCTCCTGCGTTGACACATTGTAAAGACGTCTAATATTAGCCTGTCAGTAATATCCTCCTCGGCTCTCAGCTGATCAATACAATCTCCCAGTCACACTATTCTATTATTTATCCCTTTACAGCCTCCCCCCTGGTCTCAGCTCCAACCTTCGGTGTTTCCTGGACAGAGAACGACAGCGATCAGAGTAACACCAGACCTCAGCCCTACAGGTCCACTTTTTAATTTCCAACTTATCAGAGTTTCCAGGGACATTCGTCTGCCTAATTGTGATGGCTGTATTTGGCGGGCCAGGGTGGCAAACATAACCCCCATGGTTGGGTAGGAAGAGGTGTGACGGGAGTCACTTGGGGCGAGAGGGCTTATGGAACCCAGCGTACCTTGGGGAGCACCGGAAGACCCTTTGTCCAGCTTCTCTGGCCCCTCCTATGTGTAAGTTACCTTGTGTCTATTAGGGGCACAGGGTGACCGAGAACTCCAGTTGGGTCTGCCTAACACAACTCACCGTACAACCACACCAGACTCAGCATTTCCTTTTGACACTGTTGTCCTGAATTCTGTATGTGTGGTTTGTGCTGAAGAAGTGAAGGGGCTCTTTTCACTTGGGACATTAATGTTTGTGAGCAATATCCTTTACCTTTAAGACTGTGTCTCTAAGTTACCAGGCAGTCACACTTCTCCCAGCCAGGCTTGTAGAACTATTATCGGCCACCATTGTTACCATGCCCGTCTCCTCCTCCTTACTGTTTGTATTATGTGTATCTTGCAGGAAGACCGGGGGCAGAGAGGAGAGGGGAGAATTCCTCCAACAGCCCTCCCTGCTGATAAGGTGGTCTATTGGTGAAATGTTTGATTGACCTGTGTGTCCCTTATTGCTGATTGGACAGTTTACCCCACCCTATATCAAAGGAAGGGGGGGGGGGGGGGGTTGTCCCTGAGTTGTATCTGTTTTTAGATGTGTTTGAATAAACAGTCTGTTGTTTTTGCCCTACATTGAGTTACGGCTAATGACTGGGTGCTCTAAGGGATCTTGGATCGTGCTGGTACTGGACAGAGGTTTACAGTGGACAAACAAATTTTTAGTATGGGGGTCCATTACAAGAGGGGTCAGAGCTGTTGCAGCTTTGTCCAGGCCCTTTTCAGAAGTAGGTATGCTGGGCCAATACTGTCCTCCTTTCAAATGCCTGCAATTAAAGGTACACTCCCCCATATTGATGGTCTTGGATCCCAAGACACTGTTAACATTCCGCCTGCCCACTTTTTGGGTGATTGTACCAAAATCACACCCACTATACAGGTTGGACCCAGATTCCACTTCCAAATATGCAGGGTCGACCATCACATCCACTTTATGAGTTGGTCTTGCCAACATTCCGCCTCTAAATAAGTGGGACTACCCATAACATCTACTTCATGGGTAGGTCTTGACTAGATTCCACGTCTAAATAAGTGGGACTACCCATAACAGCCGCCCCACCCCAATTCACCCCAATGTTGAGAGCATGTGCCACCCCCCTTTCCTGGCCTGCTAGGCTGCATGCTTAGGTAAGGGTCTAGTATGGATTTCGGGGGGGACTCCACACCGTTTTTTTTTATTTTGGAGTGGGGTTCCTCTTAAAATCCATTCAAGACCCAAAGGGTTCCCATTTTTGTATTTGTATTGCTGTTTTTGTTTCTCAAGAAAGCTTTTTTAAATGCCATATTTTTGCTTTATATATGTCAGTTTTGCTGCAGCAGGTCCCATAGACTGTTTTGCAGGCAGACTAAGGGGCCCCCCCAGGCACTATATTTAAAGGAATTTTTCGTTTTTTTTGTTGCACCTGAAGCATCATTAAAAACACTGCTCCTTTAAAAACTTTTTTTAAAAACATTTTTGCATTGATACATGTCCCCCAGGGCAGTACCCGGACCCCCATACCCTTTTTATTGCCAATAACCTGCATGTAATTCCACGTACACACGGCTGGAATTTCCGATGGAAAAAGTCCAGACTTTCTGTCTGCATTACCGACGGACTTAGATATAGAGCCTGTTTTAAATTTTTCCGTCGAAAATGCAGACGGAGTTTTGCCCGCTGCAAAGTCCGGCCGTGCATAAGCCTTTAAAATGGGGTCTTTTTTTTCGAGTTTGGGTCCCATAGACTTTAATAGGGTTCTTGATTCAGGTCCAAACTTTTTCCAAGTTCAGGTGGCGAACCGAACCAGGGGTTGTTCGGCCCATTACTACCCGTAACATCTACTTTATGGGTTGGTCCTGACCAGATTCCACCTCGAGATAATTAGGACTGATATCTAAATTTTTTTTATCAACTTCTTCAACTGTGAACTGCAAAACATCTCACCCTTGTGTAATGGAGACGAGACAAGGGGGGGGGGGTTGTTTCTAGTTCAAATCAGGATCACAGCTTAGGGTGACCACACTGCTCCTTCATAGTTACAGTACAATGAGGTTTATCACCTTAGGGCACAAGGTGTGTTTTGGCAGGATCAACAGGTGAAACGTAAAGGAAAAATTATAACCAATGCAGCTTCTTTATCAAAGGAACGCTAAGCTGTTATTTAATTATTTTTATTTTTTTGGGTTTACACTTTAACCTCTTGCTGACCACCCCACGTACATTTACTGCAGGGCGGCGGCTCCTGTGCGCAGAATCACATACAGGCACGTAACTCTGCACTTCCAGGTCCGCCGGCGACCCACCAATCAGCAGGTCCAGTGGACGCGATGTCCGCCAGGGCCTGCCGATTAAACCCGACAGAGGCAGAACGGCGGCCTGCCTATGTAAACAAGGCAGATCGCCATTCTGTTGGTGGGAAAGACAGATCTTGTGTTTCTGCTAAGCAGGACACAGTAAAGCACCTCCCCCGCAGTCCCACCATTACTAGTAAAAAAAATGTATAAATAAAAATGAAATAAAAATATCCCATAGTATGCAGGCACTATAACTTTTGCGCAAACCAATCAATATACAGTGGAACCTCGGATTGCGAGTAACGCGGTTAACCAGCATTTCGCAATACGAGCAATTTTTTTTTAAATGCCGATTCGGTTCGTGAGTTTTGTCTCGCAAAATGAGCAGTATTCAAGTCTCTGCGGTGTGCAGTACCGCATTTGGCCAGAGGTGCGGGGTCACCGGTGACATTCGGAGCCGTTCGGAAATATTCGGAAACACTAGGAAACATTCAGAAATACTCCGTTCTCGAGTGTTTCAGAGCATTTATGAAGGTTTCCAAGGGCATCCGAGCGGCCGCCGAGTATTTCCGAGTCTCTCCGGTGCCCCCCCCACCTCTGGCCACTTGTGGTATTGCATGCAATAGAAATTAATGTGGAACGAATTATCTTTGTTTTCGATTGACTTCTATGGGGAAACTCGCTTTGATATGTGAGTGCTTTGGATTACAAGCATTCACTGTACGTTTATTGGGATTTTTTTTACCAAATATATGTAGAAGAATACATATTGGTCTAAATTGATGAAGAAATTTATCGGATATATTTTATAGCAGAAAGGTTTTTTTTTTTTCAAAATTGTCGGACTTTTTTTGTTTATAGTGCAAAAAATAAAAACCTACAGAGGTGATCAAATACCACCAAAAGAAAGCTCTATTTGTGGGGAAGAAAGGACATACAATTTATTTGGGTCCAGCGTCATACGACCGCGCAATTGTCAGTTAAAGTAACGCAGTGCCGTATCGCAAAAAATGGTCTGATCGTGGATCGGGGGTAAAACCTTTCAGAGCTGAAGTGGTTAAGGAAATGTAGGCAACATATAGGAAGCAATCAATGAATGGTGCTTTCTGATTGGTTTGCTTTAGACTGCTGTGCATGTTGCTGGGTTAGTTCCTCTCTCTTCTCAAGCTCTGACAGTAAAAGGAAATGAAGATTCCGCGTACCGATCTTTTTCCTTTGTTTTCTTGGGATTTGAAAAAAGAGCTTGTTTTTGCTTTGAAGAGTGCTGTACACATGTTGTTACCAGCCAGGATTCCTTGTTCTCCCTGTAAATGAGCTCAGCTGCATTTCAAACGGCAGAGCCATAGGGAAAGCCGGAATCCGCAGATCACAAGGCCGAGGTGGAAAGACACTGATAAAGATTCACTAATCACTATGAAGAAAGTATAGATAAAACATAGAATTCTCTGTTCAGAACACATTGCTCTTTCACCGTGTCCTTTCTCAGTCGCAATAAATAATGGGAGACTTTCCATAATAAGCACCAGATCAGAGCGTAATATTGTAACATTGTAGCAAGTCACAAGGGGAGCGGGGCCTGATATGTGTCAGGCATTTGCAAAGACAGCTAAGGACTTCATGTCATCTCTAATGCCGCGTACACACGATCGGAAATGCCGCCAGCAAAAGTCTGATGAGGGCTTCTGGTCGGAAAATGCGACCGTGTGTATGCTCCATCTGACTTTTGCTGGCGGCATTTCTGCCAGCAAAAAATTGAGAGCAGGTTCTCTATTTTTCGGTCGGAAAAAGTTCCTATCTGAAAATGCGTTAGTCTGTAGCAATTTCGACGCGCAAAATTCCTACGCATGCTCGGAAACAATTCGACGCATGCTCGGAAGCATTGAACTTAATTTTCTCGGCTCGTCGTAGTGTTGTACATCACCGCGTTCTTGACGGTCGAAAGTTCCGAGAACTTTTGTGTGACCGTGTGTATGCAAGGCAAGCTTGAGCAGAATTCCCTCGGAAAAAACATCCAAGATTTTTCCGCCGCAAAATTTCCGCTCGTGTGTACGGGGCATAAGCCCTCGTTCACATTAGAACGAGGTGTCAGTGTTACCCCATTAGAACTGTACAAAATGTAATTTGCCCTGTACACACGACATTGCGACAACAAAATCCATGTTTTTTTTCCGACGGATGTTGGCTCAAACTTTCTTGCATACACACGGTCACACAAAGTTGGTCGGAAATTCCGAACATCAAGAACGCGGTGACGTACAACAAGTACAACGAGCCGATAAAAATGAAGTTCAATAGCCAGTGCGGCTCTTCTGCTTGATTCCGAGCATGCGTCGAAACTTTGTGCGTTGGAATTGTGTACACACGATCGGAATTTTACGCAAACGGATTTTGTTGTCAGAAAATTTGAGATCCAGGAAATTCCGATGCAAAAAGTCCGATGGAGCATACACGCGGTCGGAATTTCCGACAACAAGGTCCGATCGCACATTTTCCGTCAGAAAGTCCGACCGTGTGTACGGGGCATTACTCTACAAAATGTATTCACCATTGTAGAACAGGTCCAATTGAATGACTACTAGAATACGTTGATTAGTTAAATAGCTACATCTAAATAAACCAATACATTAATGTGGTCTCTTTTATTCTTTTGGTCTGGTGCTCCTTCCATTGGTGCATGTTTTTTCTCACCACCTCCTCCAAACAAAGAGGCATTCTGTGTCTGCCGCCCATGCTGAGCAAGAGACCCCCTGTGGTTACTACAGTGCCTTGAAAAAGTATTCATACCCCTTGACATTTTCCACATTTTGTCATGTTAGAACCAAAAATTTAAATGTATTTTATTGGGATTTTATGTGATAGACCAACACAAAGCGGGAAATAATTGTGAAGTTGAAGGAAAATGATAAATGTTTTTCAACATTTTTTACTGGACTTTGACTGGGCCATTCTAACACATAAATATGCTATATGCATTCCATTGTAGCTCTGGCTGTACCTTTGGGGCCGTTGTCCTGCTGGAAGGTGAACCTCCTCCCCAGTCTCAAGTCTTTTGAAGACTCAAATGCCATGTACACACGACCGGACTTTTCGACCGAACTGGTCCAACGGAACGAATCCGTCGGACATTATGATCATGTGTGCACTTTATCGGACCACTTTGGTCGAAAAATCTGACGGACTTTAGAAATAAAACATGTTTTAAATCTTTCAGACGGACTCGAGTTCGATCGAAAAATCCGTTTGTCTGTATGCTAGTCCGACAGACAAAAAAACTAAGCAAGGGCAGCTATTGGCTACTGGCTATGAACTTCCTTATTCTAGTCCCTTCGTACGTCATCACGTTCAAATGACCGGACTTTCGAACAGACTTTAGTCCGTTTGTGTGTGCGCAAGTCCGGTCATTCGAAAGTCCGTCGTAATTCAGTCGAAAGTCCGTCGGAAAGACCGTCGGACTTTTGATGTCCGGTCGTGTGTACACGGCATAAAAGGTTTTCTTCTAAGATTGCCCTGTATTTGGCTCCAGCCATCTTCCCATCAACTCTGACCAGCTTCCCTGTCCCTGCTGAAGAAAAACATCCCCACATGATGCTGTCACCACCATGTTTCACAGTGGGGATGGTGTGTTTAGGGTGATGTGCAGTGTTAGTTTTCTGCCACAAATAGCATTTTGCTTTTAGGCCAAAAATCTAAAAAAGTCTCATCTGACCAGAGCACCTTCTTCCACATGTTTGCTGGGTCCCACATGGCTTCTCACAAACTGCAAACAGGACTTCTTATGGCTTTCTTTCAACAATGGCTTTCTTCTTGCCACTCTTCTATGGAGGTCAGATTTGTGGAGAGCACGACTAATAGTTGTCCTGTGGACAGATTCTCCCACCTGAGCTGTGGATCTCTGCAGCTCCTCCAGAGTTCCCATGGGCCTCCTGGCTGCTTCTCTGATTAATGCTCTCCTTGCCCGGCCTGTCAGTTTAGGTGGACGGCCATGTTTTGGTAGGTTTGCAATTGTGCCATACTCTTTCTATTTTCGGATGATGGATTGAACAGAGCTCCGTGAGATGTTCAAAGCTTGGGATATTTTTTTTTATAACCTAACCTTGCTTTAAACTTCTCCACAACATTATCCCTGATCTGTCGGGGGTGTTCCTTGGCCTTCATGATGCTGTTTGTTCCCTAAGGTTCTCTAACAAACCTCTAAGGGCTTCACAGAACAGCTGTATTTATACTGAGATTAAATTACACACAGGTGGACTCTATTTACTAATTAGGTGACTTCTAAAGGCAATTGGTTCCACTAGATTATAGTTAGGGGTATCAGAGAAAAAAGAGCTGAATACAAATACACGCCACACTTTTCACATATTTATTTGTAAAAAAAAATTGAAAACCATTTATCATTTTCCTTCCACTTCACAATTATGTGCCACTTTGTGTTGGTCTATCACATTAAATCCCAATAAAATACATTTACGTTTTTTGGTTGTAACATGACAAAATGTGGAAAATTTCAATGGGTATGAATACTTTTTCAAGGCACGTACAGTGGTCTGGTCTGATGCTAAGTTCACTTTCAAAGAGTTTTGCATATGTCTAGTTGAGACTGGTTCTCTTTAAATAAATACGTCTCAGTGTTGGTTCATATTAGGCGGAAGAATTCTCAGGTCACAGTGTCTCTCTGCTGCCTGTTATACATCCATTGTGCACACCAATTAATTTTAATTCCGGTTCCATTGTACGGCACAATCTGCCCCCTCTGTTCGTTGCCTTGTAAGCTGATTGCATACCGATAACTTCGGCACAGCCATCAGCCGCAAAAACCAACAATACATCCCAACAATGTGTTGTGCTTATCCTATCCGGAGATTACCATTCCGCCCAATAGGCTGAAATAGAACCTATAGCTTCCTAATCCCCGTTTGTTTTGGTATCCTTTTTAGCAGCATTGTGATGCGGCGCCCCATTCTCTCCCCATAATTGCGCCTATCACAACTCATAATGGATACATAAAACATGACTCTTATTTCTTGCCTGGTTTTTAAATAACTGTTGAATAATAAGAAGTAGAATTTCCCTATAAACTGCGGCGTTCATGAATGAGCAACGGGAAATAAGGGGCATAATGAACGCGGCTTAGTGCTGATTGTGTAGAAAAAAAACAGCGGCTGTAGAATCGTACGGGAAAGTTCTGCGCTTTAGCTGACGAGGCAATGACATTGTATCACAGCAAGGAAAAAAAAAAAAATAGCTTCAAGCTTAAATTTGGCCGCTACAAAGAAACGACCAAGGTTGAAGAGGAAGCAATGTAAGGGAATTTATTAAAAGTCGGTGAATGTATCGGGGTTAGTGTAGCTAAATATACAGCTGAAGCACATACTGTACATAGCACTGCATTACCGGCAAAAGATTTGCTCGCCAATGAACGCACTCTTATAACCTAGCCACCCCTACTGGGCCATATGGCTGCATATTAATGTTAATATTTAAGCCTATGACCCTGTACAAGTAGTAACTTGCCTTTCCCCTTTCCTAATATTTTCTACATATGGCTGCATAGCATAAGAAGGGGTTACAACAGAGATAATAATTCTGCAAAGTTTGTGCCACAACGATGATGCTCCCCCTTACCTCTCTCTCCTTCCTGCGCACACGTAGGTGTCTATTTATAAAAAACACGCTATGCGAATACCTTAGCATTCGCACAACCGCCACAAATAATCCCCATAATGTGTCCAATATGTTTATTTCCTATGATCGTCAGCTTCATCTAGTGGCCATAATGCAATATATTGCTGTCTGAGGTATTCCAGGAAAATACCACATTATGGCCCCTAGATTAAAGTGGAAGTAAACCCCCCTATCGTTTTCAGCCAAGGAAGCTGCCATCTTTGCCTCTGTTTAATCTTCAACTGCCACAGTGCTGCACATGTGATCCGTTATGACACCAGCCATTGGATGGTTTGACTGTTTGGTTGAGAGCACAGCCAATGTGCAGTTAGCATTCACGGCATGCCTTTTTTTTTTAGATTGTTAAATCGATGGGTTTACTTCCGCTTTAAGGGGATGATCACAGAAATTTTAAATATACTACACACATACCCCGCTTTACGTACCCTCACTTTACGTACACTCGTGAGTGCAGACACATTGCCATCTATATCTTGGTCAGCTTGACATGGCACTGCTCCCTGTTTTTTAACATTGGCGTCTATGGATATCTTGGTCAGCTTGACATGGCACTGCTCCCGGTTTTTAACATTGGCGTCTACAGGAATTCTTGATCAGCTTGACATGGCACTGCTCCCAGTTTTTAACATTGGCGTCTACGGGATATCTTGGTCAGCTTGACATGGCACTGCTCCTGGTTTTTAACATTGGCGTCTACGGTATATCTTGGTCAGCTTGACATGGCACTGCTCCCAGTTTTTAACATTTAACATTGACGTCTACAGGAATTCTTCATCAGCTTAACATGGCACTGCTCCCGGTTTTTAACATTTAACATTGGCGTCTACAGGAATTCTTGATCAGCTTGACATGGCACTGCTCCTGGTTTTTAACTATGGCGTCTACGGATATCTTCGTCAGCTTGACAGGGCACTGCTCCCAGTTTTTAACATTGGTGTCTACTGGATATCTTGGTCAGCTTGACATGGCACTGCTCCCAGTTTTTAACATTTAACTATGGCGTCTACAGGAATTCTTGATCAGCTTGACATGGCACTGCTCCCGGTTTTTAACATTGGCGTATACGGGATATCTTGGTCAGCTTGACATGGCACTGCTCCCAGTTTTTAACATTTAACATTGAAGTCTACAGGAATTCTTCGTCAGCTTGACATGGCACTGCTCCCCGGTTTTTAACATTGGCGTCTATGGAATATCTTGGTCAGCTTGATATGGCACTGCTCCCGGTTTTTAACATTGGCGTCTATGGAATATCTTGGTCAGCTTGACATGACACTGCTCCGGTTTTTAACATTGGCGTCTACGGGATATCTTGGTCAGCTTGACATGGCACTGCTCCCAGTTTTTAACATTTAACTTTGGCATCTACAGGAATTCTTGATCAGCTTGACATGGCACTGCTCCCGGTTTTTAACATTGGCGTCTATGGAATATCTTGGTCAGCTTGACATGGCACTGCTCCCGATTTTTAACATTGGCGTCTATGGTATATCTTGGTCAGCTTGACATGGCACTGCTCCCAGTTTTTAACATTTAACATTGACGTCTACAGGAATTCTTCATCAGCTTGACATGGCACTGCTCCCGGTTTTTAACATTGGCGTCTATGGAATATCTTGGTCAGCTTGACATGGCACTGCTCCGATTTTTATCATTGGCGTCTACGGGATATCTTGGTCAGCTTGACATGGCACTGCTCCCAGTTTTTAACATTTAACATTGACGTCTACAGGAATTCTTCATCAGCTTGACATGGCACTGCTCCCAGTTTTTAACATTGGCGTCTATGGAATATCTTGGTCAGCTTGACATGACACTGTTCCCGATTTTTAACATTGGCATCTACGGGATATCTTGGTCAGCTTAACATGGCACTGCTCCCAGTTTTTAACATTTAACATTGCCGTCTACAGGAATTCTTGATCAGCTTGACATGGCACTGCTCCCAAACCATAAGTAACAGGGACACCAAACTTGTGGAGCACAGAGGGGGGACCCAGGACTACAACATATCTGATTTTGGGGTTGGCCAGCTTGCCTAGGTAATCAGTTATGTCTGTAAATGACTATTGCAATGCAGTACATGCATTGAGAAGTGGAAGTACATTTTCATTTTACATACATGCTCTGGTCCCATTGTGTACTAAAAAGTGTGGTATGCCTGTACTATATTCCTCTATGCTGGGACTGTGACATGATATGGGGGCGGGGTCACCATGTGACATGAGCCGGTGACCCGCCCCTTGTCCCTATATAACTGGCAGCGCAACATGTCTGAGCCATTAGAAGAGGAGACAGCGACGAGTCAACATCGAAGAAGAAGAACAAGAAGAAGCAGAAGAACAAGAAGCAGAAGGCGATAGCGGCAGCGATAGAAGCCCGGGCCACCGCTAGTAAAAGAGCTGGAAGAAGAAAGGGGCCCGGCAAGAAGAACAGAAGAGCGGGACAAGACCCCAGAAGTCGGAACAAGACCCCCAGGCGACAGCGGCGACGAAGGAGAAAGCCGGGCTCCTCCGCTAGTAAACGAGCTAGCAGAAGATAGCGGAGGAGTCCGGCGAGAAGACCCCCCAAGACGGAAGAAGACCCCTGGAGCTGTGCAATAAAGTATTTTTAAAAATTGTGTTTTTTTTTATTTACACTTTTTTCCCTTAGGTGAATGGGTAGGGGTACATCGTACCCCATACTCATTCACATAGGGTGGGGGGCCACCGGGATCTGGGGGCCCCCTTATTAAAGGGGGCTCTCGGATTATGATAAGCCCCCCGCCCGCAGACCCCGACAACCAACGGCCAGGGTTGTTCGGGAAGAGGCCCTTGTCTTTATCAACATGGGGACAAGGTGCTTTGGGGTGGGGGGGCCCCCCTTTCCCCAGGGCACCCCCCATGTTGAGGGCACGCGGCCTGGTACGGCTCAGGAAGGGGGGCTCTCGCTCGTCCCCACCCCCTTTCCTGACCCCCAATCCTGCCGGAAAGTCCGATTGTGTATACGCGGCATAACAGTGCCTCTTCACAACACAGTGCCCCTAACAATTCCTCTTCACAACACGGTGCCCCTAACAGTGCCTCTTCACAACACAGTGCCCATAACAGTGCCTCTTCACAAGACAGCACCCCCTAACAGTGCCTCTTCCCAACACAGTGCCACTAACAGTGCCTCTTCACAACACAGTGCTCCTAACAGTGCCTCTTCCCAACAAAGTGCCCCTAACAGTGCCTCTTCCCAACACAGTGCCCCTACTGCGGACATGGTACAGAAGGCGGTCAGAGAGGGTGCGGACATGGTTTAGAAGTCAGTCAGAGAGGGTGCGGACATGGTACAGAAGACGGTCAGAGAGGGTGCGGATATGGTACAGAAGACGGTCAGAAAGGGTGCGGACATGGTACAGGAGACGGTCAGAGAGTGTGCGGACATGGTACAGAAAACGATTAGAGAGGGTGCGGACATGGTACAGAAGACGGTCAGCGAGTGTGCAGACATGGTACAGAAGATGGTCAGAGAGTGTGCGGACATGGTACAGAAGACGTTCAGAGAGTGTGCGGACATGCTACAGAAGACAATCAGAGAGTGTGAAGACATAGTACAGAAGACGGTCAGAGTGAGTGGACATGCTACAGAAGACAATCAGAGAGTGTGAAGACATAGTACAGAAGACGGTCAGAGTGAGTGGACATGGTACAGGAGACGGTCAGAGAGTGTGCGGACATGGTACAGAAGACGGTGAGAGAGTGTGCGGACATGGTAAAGGACTTGATGTGCACCTGCAACCCCCAACACAGCTCTGTTCCCCCCCCCCCCAACACACAGAACATCCAGCAGATCACCCCATGGCCACTCACCTGCAACTGAGGTGCCTGCAGCATCTCCCCCTACACCTCTGGCTGTCAGCTCACTAAAAAACTAGGAGTGTAGAATGCATTGCAAGCGATTTCCCCTTGCACATATGCTCTTTGTGGTCCCAACAGAGCAGAGTTCATAGGCAATGCATATAGGGACTGGCTGCTTTACTGGGGCCCTGTTTTCATTATATGAAATACAAAGGATGTTTTGCGCAATCAAGCCCACTGTAGCGTTGTTTGTATACAATGCCAGTAATTCCCCTTCACTGCCAGGCTTGCTAGTTGGAAGAAACTTTATGTAGAACTCATTTTGAGCCTGCTCATGTTTGAGCTTGCCATCTTTTTGCTTGCTGGAACTTAGACCAAGTGGAGCTGGACTAAGTGAGTTAAAAACCAGAGTTGAAAACAGGAGGTTTTAACAGGGGTCAAAGGACCTGTGTAGTCTGCGAGTGCACGTGGGTCTGTGAGTGCCTGTGCATTGAGTATTGTCAGGAAGCTAGTTAGGTCATTGGACAGGGTACAATCCTCATTAAATTAGTAGGTACGATGCCCGGCGGCTGTGGAGATGCGACACAGTGTACATCTCTAGTGTTTTGTATACAATACCAGTAATTCCCCTTCGCTGCTAATTTAAGCCCAGCTTGGCGTAGAATGCATCGCGATTGATTTCCCGTTGGTTGCAGGCTCTTTGTAGTCCCAACAGAGCAGCAATCGTATGCAACCCTCATAGTGAAATCATTCCTTTACTAGAGCGATGATATGAAATGCAGATGATGTGTTTTGCGTATTGAAGCCCATTGTTGGATACAATGCCATTAATTACCTTTTGCTGCTCATTCATATGCCCACCCTGGAGGAGTGTAGAATGCATTGCAAATGATTTTCCCTTGCACGTATGCTCTTTGTGGTCCTAACAGAGTTCATAGGCAATGCATATAGGCATTGGCTGCTTTACTGGGGCCATGTTTTGTTTCTATGAAATGCAAATAGCATGTTGCGCAATCAAGCCCACTATAGCGTTGGTTTACAATGCCAGTAATTCCCCTTCACTGCTGATTTATGCCCAGCCTGGCGCAGTGTAGAATGCATTGCGATTGATTTTCCATTGGTTTCATGCTCTTTGTGGTCCCAACAGAGCAGCGTTCAGATGCAATGCACATAGATTCCTTGCTGCCCCCCTACTGGAGCAGCATTTAGATTTACAGCTCAATCAACTGAGTTAAGCTGGATACACACTATATACCACTTGTTAGATTGCCTTTAGATTTACCAAAACTATATAGTGCAGGGGCCTGCCTCATTGCATACAAATTGAAATGTTAAGGTTTGACCTCACATGGTTTTAGTAAATCTAAAGAAAATTGTATAGTGTGTATCCAGCTTTAAGTTTTCATCATAACTCATTGCTTGGGTTTAGCCACTCAGTTTTGTGGACCCAAAGCTCTACTACATATTTCACCACTATAGTCGAGTTATGAATTTTTATCATAGCTCTTAATTGTTGGGGTCTTATAGATGATCAGTCTGAAGTGTCTAGCAGTGGATGAGCTCCTTGGTTGTGGGTTATCGTGGCGCTCAGAAGCTTTGATGGAGCAGGGCAATGCAACACTGCATCATCCGAGTCTCTGCATAAGTCATTTTTGGGAAAGTCTACAGGGAGCCCCTGCTCTCTGGAAGTAAAGGGTTAGCTGTTGCAAGATGGTCTTAAATTCTTATTGTGAGCTGTAGTTGGGCATCTGGACTAGGTTGTTCTGTAGTAGCGGGCTTCGGGACTGGGTCAATCTTAGTCCTTGCTGGATTGGGGGAGGAGTGCCCACTTCTCTGAGAAGGCCAGGGCTAGATCTGATTCAGTCTCCTTGTACACTGCTCCCGATGCATCCTGGCAGTTGGTCTAGAAGCTTCATTATGGCTTACAATGGGAATGGCAGATTCTGTTCATCCTTTGTTCCTGGGAAGTGTTGATCTTGGAATGGTTCTTAGTTTTTCTTGGTTGGAGTATTAGGGGGAATCATATTACAGTCAACAAGCTCTTTGGCCAGGCCAAAATCAACGCTTCCTATTCTTGGGTCAGGCTTAAGGTACGGAGTCGGGATGCCTTATCCCCTAAGGCAGTGATGGCGAACTTGGCACCCCAGATGTTTTGGAACTATATTTCCCATGATGCCCCACTACACTGCAGAGTGCATAAGCATCATGGGAAATGTAGTTCCAAAACTTGGGGGTGCCAAGGTTTGCCATCACTGCCCTCAGGGGAAAAGGTATGACTTGTGCCGTTCCAACACATTAATAGCTTTAATCTTTGCAAATTTCAAATATTGGAAAGTTTTCAATGAAAACTATTCCTTATCCCTAGAGAAATTCCTTGCTGCCTTTTTTTTCTAGAGCAGACTATAGATAGGACCTCCTCTAAAAGCCCACTGTAGCTTTGTACACAAGGCTGTTAATTCCCCATTTGCTGCTCATTAATGCCTACCTTGGAGCAGTGTAGAATGTGGTTACAAACGATTTCCCGTTGATTGTTGTCCCAACAGAGCAGCATTCGTATGCAACCCACATAGTGAATCGTGCCTTTACTGGAGCGATATGAAATGCAAAGATGTATTGAAGCATTTGTATACAATGCCATTAATTCCCCATTGCTGCTCATTCATATGCCCACCAGGATTTCCCTTTGCGCATATGCTCTTTGTGGTCCCAACAGAGCAAAGTTAATAGGCAATGCATATAGTTACTGGCTGCTTTACTGGAGGAGTCTTGTTTATATGAAATGCAAATGATCTATTAAATGTAAATGTGTTGCGCGCTGTAGCGTTTGTATACAATGCCAGTAATTCCCCTTCGCTGCCGATTTATGCCCAGCCTGTTGCAGTGTAGAATGCATTGCGGTTGAATTCCTGTTGGTTGCAGGCTCTTTGTGGTTCCAACAGAGCAGCGTTCAGATGCAATGCGCATAATTTTTTTTTTTTTTCCAAGTATGTTGTTTGATATTAAAATTATGTAAATGTTTATTGCTGAATGCTTTAAATTCGTTTTTTCGTAAGCCATGAAAGCAATTTACTGTTTTACAATGCCTTATTAGTTGATAATTTGTTTTAAGTTGATACTTGGGGGGGATTAAAGCCCCATATCATCCTCCTTAATGTTGCCTATATCTCATTGCAGATCAGAATGAGCAAGATGGTTGGGCTCTGGCTAGACATTGCTGTTAAAGTTTGGTAAATTGATAAGCACCCTTTTTAGTTGCTAGAATATTTAACCTTTGTTTTGAGATTTTCAGGAAACTTAGGAGGATCATGGGATGTAAGTGAAGGGAACACTTTTTCCTGCAAAAAAATTCAATTCCCCCCCCTTCAAAGCTAAACTTATGCCACGTACACACGGGGTCGGAATTCTCGTCGGAAAAAGCTCTGATGGTTTTCCCATCGGAATTCCGACGGAATTTTGCTCAAACTGTCTTGCCTACACACGGTCACACCAAATTCCGACTGTCAATAACACCACGACATACAACACATCCGACTGCACTATAAATGGGAAGTTTAATGCTTCTGAGCATGCGTCAAATTGTTTCCGAGCATGCGTCGGAATTTTGAGTGTCGGAATTGCATACACACGATCGGAAAATCCGATAGAAAGGTTTTCCGACTGAAAAATTAAGAACAGGTTCTCAATCCAAAGTCCGTCGGAAATTCCGACAGAAAAAGACCGATGGGCATACACACGGTCGGAAAATCCATTGAAAAGCTCCCATCGGACTGTTTCCATCGGAAATTCCGACCGTGTGTACGCGGCATTAGGCTTGTATGTGCATTTCTTTGCTGATGTTGGGGCTACACTTGAGCCCCCTGGTGTCAAAAAAGTTGACCACCGCTTCCTTAAACAATGTTCTCAATTGTTGTGGTATCCCAATTGGCTGCCAAAGTGGAAATATGCTTTAAGGATTGCTTCTCAATGTCTCATCTCTAACCCTATATCACTCCTTTTTAGCTCCTGCCTACGTTTTAATGAGTTTGCTCAACTGGACTTATAGCAATGTTGGTATGCCAGCAAGGTCAAGATGAACTGCAATCAACCCAAAGATGTCGTCTTTATCGATTTTACCGGTCTTCCTTCCCAATTTCGATCTGTGATGTACATGAAGATATGTAGTCTCTTTATGATCACTTTAAAGACTGTCCTCTACTATTATATGGAATCATTTTATGGCTAAAATAATAAATGTTGACCTGATTTTTTAAACCTAAATGTCTTCCCAGCTTTTCTTTGTTTTTAATCTAGATTGCTCTAGTCAGTTTTGTTTGCACTTGTGTAGCGATGCCCCTGTAGGTATTGCTGAATGTTGTGGTTCACCTGGCACCCTGCCCAGCCTGGCATTTCTCTCAGACACTCATAAATCCAGCCTGGCATTTCTCTCAGACACTCATAAATCAGTCCATAAACGATTTTTTTTTGAGGGGATTGAACTTGAATGGGAAATTATTGGATGCCCAGGAATATTCAGTGCAACTTGCTTGGTAGTTTTTGCCCGAATGACAGCGCCTCTTTTCCGCAGTACACATCCAGCAAAACAGGAATGTTTGCTTAAACACCCGACAGCTTGAGAATGGCCTCGACTACCTGGCAGTAATTATTTTGTTCTTCTAGTCATCCTGTGTACAGCTGCTTCCTCCGCCGATAAACAGTGACCAGCTGAGATGCAACGAGTAAAGGACGCGGCATACCTTCACTGGCGCGGAAGGACAGAACGCACATTAAGTCATAACGGCCCTTGAAACAGGTGGATCGTCCAATTCTATAGATTAGAGCTAAATTGCAGCAGCTTTTCATTTGGCACAAATGACAGCACATGTCTCCGACACATGAATCCCCGGCGCACAGGCAGAACCCACGCCGAGCGAGGTGTGACAGGACGGCGGAGTGACACATTAAATTTTGCAATATTAGGATTAATCAGATGAGGAATTGAGTTAGTTGATGGTTTCCTTTGTCTTGAAGGTTTGTTATTTTTATTTCCTAGCTGTGTTCGAATTCTCACTACTAGGGACATAATCAGTGCCATGGCTAAGTGGGCTACATTCCTATCAGACACCCTGTTGGTATGGAGTTTGTAGGT
The DNA here is from genome assembly GCA_028564925.1 of Lithobates sylvaticus. NCBI lineage: Eukaryota > Metazoa > Chordata > Amphibia > Anura > Ranidae > Lithobates > Lithobates sylvaticus. Next base: position 24,377,622 of record CM053032.1, read on the forward strand.
TCTCGAGTGCTCATGTAGATCTCCTCCCACAGTCCATTAACATTGAGTTCAGGTAGAATCCTAACCAAAATTATATATGTAGCAAGGTCGGAGACCTCTAGAGGCCTAATGGTGACCTCCAGGGTCAGGGAGAGCTGACACCCTACTGTGTAGAGTGAGTTACAAGGCATGGTGGGTGTAATGCAAGATGGAGAGGTGGGCACCAGACACTTTTTGAATGCAAAGAGATTTATTGTCTCTTGACTAGAACTGTGGGAAAGAGGGTTAGGGCCAGGACACCCTTAAGTAAATACAATGATAATTGGCAGACTCAGAGACTTCTATAGAAAGACAGCTATACAGGTGACGGCCTCCAGCCGGACACCACTTCTGTATAGGTAGGACCACTGTCTCCTATGGCAAAAATCTTGTAGCAGTTACTAACGGTAGTTGTATTCAACTATTGGCAACACAAACAGTTCTCAGCTTACTCCACAATCACTCACTGTGGGCCCTTACTCAATGAACTCCCAGTCTTTTACAAGACTTCGGATCCAATAGCCACTGGATCCCCTTCGCTCTTCCACTTGTGCTAGTACTAGTGCTCAGTATCCTTTTCAAGCGTCACCCCCCGCTGCCCTGCTGGGTCCCTGGCTTGGCACTCACGGCTGGTGAGAAGACTGCTCTGGTACTGACTTCAGATTACTCACAGTGGTCTCCAGTAACAAAGTGGTTGGTCCCTTAGGGGCGACAGCTTCGCCTGCTACCTCCGACCACAGCTTGTTCCCCGTCCGGCAGAACCACTACTTCTTCTGGTTGGAATACAAGTCAGCAGTCCCAACCCTATGCTGCTCTGCTGCTCCTGGAAACACCCTCAGGCAGCCTGGCAGCTAAATGTCCCCAGGATAGGCCTCAGGCTTGGCCTAGCAGCACATCACACGTCCACCAGACAGCTGTCCGGGTGGCACAGAACCCCGATCACCTGACTCCACCCAAATAATTAGGCTCTCCCAGCAGGCCAAGGGACCAAAGAACCTCCCTGCCCATTGGCTGAGACACCCCATCCATTCACGTCTGAGCTTGCAAAGCCCCTGTCTTATCTAATGTCGCTAGCACAGTGCCACCCAGGGACAGAAGAGAAGGGGTGCAAGGAATCCAGATTAGAGAGGAATCAATTGATCTCCTAGAATTTGGCCAAGGCAACTATCGCCTAGCAAATAAATTTAATAGCAACCCTGCCAAAGCACCAGAGTGCTACATATATAAAAATAAATAGTCTGTTAATTATACAATAAAAAAAAAAAAATTTTTTCTGCAATATTCACTTTGATCCAGAAATCCCCCCTGCAGTACATTTATCTACCACTAGCTGGCCCGCATCATTTAATTTACTTTCTCTAAGCCTAGCTCATCCCGGACACTCCCCCAGCCTGTGACTGGCCAGCGAAAGGGGAAGCAGCAGCACCATGAGCTTATCTCACAGTCACCCTGCTGATTGTCTTGTAATGCTTCTTCCTCTCACACTCCAGCTTTGCTGTACAGGGACTGTAAGAGGCTGTAATCAGGTCACATTCAGGTACTTGCACTGCTTGCATCTAAATAAAAAAATACTTTCAATGCAGCATTTATAAATACAGAGATGCATTAATTTGTGTCTTGTTGTGTCTGGGAAGACAGAGGTTTCATTCCCAGCAAATATGCAGGTATACATTAACCCCTCCTGGACTGCCCCACACAGATATACTGCGGCAGGGTGGCCCTCCTGCGCAAAATCACGTACATTGGGTCTGGGGCGCGCTCGTGCCGCCGGCGACGCGCTCAGCTGTGATTGGACACAGCGGGAGCCAATCAGCGGGTTCGGTGCACCCAATGTTCGCCGGCACCCCGTGATCGTTCTCAAGGAAGACTGCCATTCTGTGAGAGGGGAAGATGGAGATCTTGTGTTTCTGCTAAGCAGGAACACGGATCTCTGTCTTCTCCCAGTCAAAGCACCTCCCCCACACAGAAAAAACGCCCAGAGAACACAGTTAACCCTTTGATCACTCCTGATGTTAACCCCCTTCCCTGCCAGTGTCATTCGTACAATGACAGTGCATTTTTTTTAACACTGATCACTGTATTGGTGTCACTGGACCCCAAAAAGTGTCACTTAGTGTCAGATTTGACCGCTGCTATGTTGCAGTCCCACTAAAAATTGCTGATTGCCGACATTACTAGTAAAAACAATAGAAAAAATTTAAATTCCATAAATATATCCCATAACTTTTGCGCAAACCTATCAATATATGCTTATTGAGATTTTTTTTTAACAAAAACATATATATCGGCCTAAATTAGATTTTTAAAAAAAAATTGTATTGGGTATGTTTTATAGCATAAAGTAAAAAAATATATATATTTTTTTCAAAATTGTCGGTCTTTTTTTGTTTAAAATGCAAAAAATAAAAACCGCAGAGGTGATCAAATAACACCAAAAGAAAGCTCTATTTGTGGAGAAAAAAGGACGTAAATTTTATTTGGGTACAGCATCACACGACCGCGCAATTGTCAGTTAAAATATTGCAGTGCCGTATTGTAAAAAATAAAAAGTAATCCTTCCTTTCCTCCTTCCATATTTATTTTGCTTTCTTTACCCTTTTTTCTCACTTCTATCTCTCTCTCTTTTCCATCCTTCTGTTCCTCTTTTCTTCCTTCTTTTCTTCCTTCCTTCTCTACTGTTATTTCTTTCTTCTTTCTTTCCCAATTATCTCTTCTTCCCTTTTCCCCTACATTCTTCCTTTACCCTTGCCTTTCTTCCTCGCTCCCTCCTTTCCTTCCTTCCTCCCTCCCTACCATCCTCTGCCTTTCTTTCTTCCTTCCTCTCTCCCTTTTATCTTCCCCTCCCTTCCATTCTTATATACTGCTTCTAATACCTTCCTTCCCTCCTTCCTCCTCTGTCCTTTATTTCTTACTTCTTCTCTCCCTTCTCTCTTTCTCATCCCTTTCACCTCCATTCTTCCTTTCCTCTTCCCCTCCCTCCCTTTCTTCTTCCTTTTCTTTCTCCCTGCCCTCCTCTGTTCTTTCCATCCCTTCTTTCTTTCCTTATTTCCTCCCCCTTCCATATTTACTTTCCTTTCTTTCTTCTCTCCCCTCTGCCTTCCCCTACCTTTTATTCATCTAAAGCCCTTACCTACCTTCCTTACTTCTCTACTCTCATTTTTTTCTTCCTTCCTCTCTTCCTATCTCATCCTTTCTTTTCCCTTCCAATCATCATTCCCTCTTCCCTTCTCTCCCTCCCTTCCTTTATAGCCTCCATCCTTATTCCCCTCCTTCTCTTCTTCCTTCTTTGATTTCCTCCTCCCGTCCCTCCTCCCTTTCTTCTTTCCATCCCTCCTTCCTTCCCTTCCTTTTTTTTTTACCTTCTCGCCCTTTCTTATTTACTTTTCTTTCTCTCTCCCTTCTATTTTCAACTTCCTTCCTTCCTTCCCATTTACTATTCCTCCTTAATTTTTTGTCATCTTCCCTCCCTCCCTTGTCTTTTCCCTTCCTTTTGCCTTTTCTCTTCCCTCCCTCCCTTCCTTCCTTGCCTTTTCCTTTCCATTTACCATTCCTCTTCCCGCCCTTCTTTCCTTCCTTCCTTTCCATTTACCATTCCTCTTCCCTCCCTCCCTTCCTTCCTTCCTTGCCCTTTCCTTTCCATTTACCATTCCTCTTCCCTTCCTCCCTTCCTTCCTTGCCCTTTCCTTTCCATTTACCATTCCTCTTCCCTCCCTCCCTCCCTCCCTCCCTTCCTTCCTTCCTTGCCCTTTCCTTTCCATTTACCATTCCTCTTCCCTTCCTCCCTTCCTTCCTTGCCCTTTCCTTTCCGTTTACCATTCCTCTTCCCTCCCTCCCTCCCTTCCTTCCTTCCTTGCCCTTTCCTTTCCGTTTACCATTCCTCTTCCCTCCTTGCTTTCCTTCCTTTCTTACTTTTTCCTTTCTGTTTACCATTCCTCTTCCCTTCCTTCCTTCCTTTATTTCCTTCCTCATCTATCCTTCCTCTCTTCCTTCATTCTTTCTTTCTCTCCCTTTCTTCCTTTCCTCCCTTTTCTCCTTTCCTTCCTTCCCTTTCCCTACATTTCTCCTTCCTTTCCTGTCATCTTTCTTTCTCTCCCTTTCTTCCTTTCCTCCCTTTTCTCCTTTCCTTCCTTCCCTTTCCCTACATTTCTCCTTCCTTTCCTGTCATCTTTCCTTTACTCTGTTCCCTTCTTCCTTCTATTTCTCTCTCCCTTCCTTTCTTCCCCGCCTAGTGAGTCGCTCTCCTGAATCACAAATGTGCATTCCAGGTTTGCAGGCCATGACTTTCTAAATGGCAAAGCACATTTAAGAATAAGTATTCCCCTTTAAAAACAAGTCCCCCCCCAGTGTAGCTCCTATTTCCCTCTCTTTAGAAAGTCCCTTTAAAACATATGCAAAAACTTTCTTTACCATCAGCCATTAGCAGGACTTGTATAGAACAGATCAAAACCCATTTCTGTTGTTCAAAGCATTTCTATCTAAACTTTGTCTTGTTACTGTGTAAATTGTTAAATCAGAGCCTTTTTTTTCTATCTTTAATAGCCGGTGCCATTTAAACCCGAGCCTTACTTGTTTTCTTTAGTGATTACTGTGTGAGTAATAGCACAGCACAATCCCGCTAGCTCTCCATGGTCCTGAAACCGAAGCCTTCATTAAATTTTCTTTCTTTACTTCTCTTCCCAGACTAAATGCAGTGATCTCCTTTTCTTTGAACTATCTCCTCCTTTGCTTAATGTTTCTTGTTAACTGCAAAGTATTTAAAGGCAAGGCCTGCTGCAAAAAAAGATTTAATTAACTTGGAAAAAAAAAAAGTTAAAAGTATTTTTTTTAACAGCCATCTTCTGCTTTGATCTGCACAGTTGCAAGTCTCGGATATTTTATTTATTTTTAAAGTAAGGAACGTGGGTAGAGGAGCACGCCATTATCTTTCCAGCCAGTTTAAAGTTTGTTTGCTGTTGTTTTTGATTAAGTTGCACAAACATCATTAGAAAATAAAAATAAAAATTCAAAAAAATCGCCTTCAAAGGGGGAAAGTTGTGTAAACGATGCCGAACTTTACAAGATGTTGCATCAAAAAAAAAAAATAGTGTTTGATTCTGTTCACTTTGAGTTGAGACTTTGCATTTTCACAAGACTTTATGTTTTTTTTTTTTATACTTTAATGAAACATAGACATTTTAATGAGTATTAATTAATGCGTGGTTCGCCTTGGTTGACACAGACGGAAACATATGTGGGTGCAGGGTGTACTTAAAGAAGAATTTTAGTTAAAAGAAAAATAATTTCAGATCTCGTGTATGCGTTATTTTATTTAATTAGCTCCAAGAGCTCCTGTACTGACGCCTAAAAAATTTAAGATAATTTGTCACTTTGTCCATTCAAAGCATTTATAAAAATATTTAAATATATTATACAGTGGATATAAAAAGTCTACATGCCCCTGTTAAATGTCAGGTTTCTGTGATGTTCCGTATTTATCGGCGTATAACACGCACTTTTTTCCCCTTAAAATCAGGGGAAAATCGTGGGTGCGTGTTATACGCCGATACCCGCCGATCTCCCGCTGATTTTCTTCTTACGGGAGCGAGCGGAGCCGATATTCCGAAAGCCGCGTGTATTTTCGGCTATTTTCGTCTCCTCTTGCAGTCCCGCCTACCTCCACTGATTGTGAGAGGAGCCGAGCGCCGACAACAGAAACAAATCCGAGTTCGGCTATTTTCGGCTCCTCTCGCAGTCCCGCCCCTGTCTGCGAGCAGAGCCGAGACTAGCCGAACTGTATGTTGTCAGCGCTCGCTCCTCTCGCAATCAGTGGAGGTGGACTGCGAGAGGAGCCGAAAATAGCCGAAAATACACGCGGCTTTCGATATGTCACGCGGCGCTCGTCCTCCCCACTCGGCAGCGGCGCCGATTTTAAACGCTGCAAATGTACTGGGCAAGCCTGCAAAGGCACTGGGCAAGGCTGCAATGGGCAAGACTGCACAGGCACTGGACAAGGCTGCACTGGGCAAGGCTGCAAAGGCACTGGGCAAGGCTGCACTGGACAAGGCTGCAATGGGCAAGGCTTCAAAGGCACTGGGCAAGGCTGCACTGGGCAAGGCTGCAAGGATGGACAAGGCTGCACTGGGCAAGGCTGCCAGGGTGGACAAGGCTGCAATGATGGACAAGGCTGCAGATGGACACTGGACAAGGCTGCAATGATGTGCATTTAAAAGTAATTTTTTTTTCCTTAAACTTCCCTCCTTAAAGTTTTTTTCCTTAATATTCCCTCCTAAACTTGGGGTGCGTGTTATACGCCGGCGCGTGTTATACGCCGATAAATACGGTAATCATTTCAGAACTTTTTCCACCTTTAATGGGACCTATAAACTGTACAAATCAGTTGAAAAACAAATTGAAATCTTTTAAAGAACTAAAATAATGTGGTTGCATAAGTGTGCACACCCTCTTATAACTGGGGATGTAGCTGTGTTCGGAATTAAGCAATCACATTCAAAGTCATGTTAAATAGGAGTCAGTACACAACTCATTTAAAGTGCCTCTGATTAACCCCAAATAAAGTTCAGTTGTTCTAGTAGATGTCACGGAACCGCATCCCACACTCCACTTGAGTGCTTCTGCCAGTACACTGCTTCCTCCAGTCTGGACCCTCAGATACCAGATATTACAGCCACATGTTGTAACCAAGAACCAGGCGAAACTAGCTTAGTTACAAAACTGCAACATGGAAATTTTTTTGGTAGCGTTTGAATCAGTCGCTAACAATCAGGAGCTCTTTTTCCTGTGAGTCTCACTAGTGTACCAGTAAATTTAGAGTCCAAAATGTCAAATCGAAGGTACACTAGTGAAGAGGCCTACACGTTTCTGAGCATGACAGATAGTGAAGAGGAAGTCACTCATCTGTCAGATTCAGGCTCAGAATACAATCCTGTAGACTGCAGCGGCACCCTGACAGATAGTGCTGACAACGGATTTTAGGTCCCTGCCAAGGTCAGGCGTACCTGACCCTGTTCTTCTGCTGTCGTTCTAGTGCAAGAACTGCAAGGCTCTCGTATGGAGCAGAGAGCCAGTACTAGTGTCGCTCATCCTTCTGGTGAACTGGCCAGCCTAGTACACCCTGGCCGTAGTCAAACCAGCACTGCAGTATCACGTGGTGACGTGACATGTCCCATAAGTGCAGTTCAAGCTGCTGAGGTGGCAAGCACAACTAGTGTCCCGCAGCCACCAAGAAGACAAAGACAGGCCAGTAGAGCCCATAGTGCCCTTCCTGCTGCATTTGCCAATCCTAATTGGGAGCCCACCAATTCTGCAGCACCTGTACTTCCACCATTCACTGGCCAACCCAGAATTCAGGTGGAAACAGTTGATTTTACGTCACTTGATTTTTATTCGCTCTTTTTCACGGAAGATCTCTATAGATCTATTGTGGACCAAAGCCATTTATATGCTGGTCAATTCATTGCCGCTGATCCCCATTTGACCCTTGCCAGAGAATGGAGACCTATTACGGTTTCCGAATTTAAGACCTTTCTGGGCCTAGCCCTCCTCATGGGCATAACTAAAAAGAGTGAGTTGATATTGGTCCACTGACCCAATTCACCATATGCCTGTGTTCTCAGCCTCCATGGCCAGGGCGGTTCATGTATTTCAATGACAATGAAGTCTGTCGTCCTTGGGGTGACCCTGAATATGATCGGCTCTACAAAATTTGGCCCCACTTCAACCAGCAGTTTGCAGCCTTGTTTACTCCCCATCAAGTTTTCTGCATTGATGAGTCCCTGATTAAGTTTTCTGGCCGCTTGTCTTTCAAAGAGTATCTTCCCAGCAAGCGTGCCAGATACAGGGTCAAGATGTATAAGCTCTGTGACAGGGCAACAGACTATACATGTTTTACGAGGGAAGAGATAGTTACATAGAGCCTGAGAACTGCCCAGACTACACAGGGAGAGCTGGTAAGATTGTGTGGAACTTGGTGTCACCCTTATTCGGAAAGGAGTACCACTTGTATGTGGACAATTATTACACGAGCGTGACACTTTTTAGTCTCTTGTTTGATCATGGAATTGGCGCATGTGGCACCATGCGATCTAATCACCGTAGCTTATCCCAGCAGCTTGTAGATACCCGTCTTAGGCTGGGGAAGAGAGCCTGCTTGAAGTTTAATAATTTGCTTGCTGTGAAGTGGAGGGATAAGCGGAGTGTTTTTGTTCTATCCTCCCTTCCCACAGACACGACGGTCCGAATTCCTACGGTGACTGGTGTTGTGGAGAAACCCCTCTGTGTCCAAGAATATAACCTTAATATGGGAGGGGTGGACCTCAACGACCAGTTGCTGGCACCGTACCTAATTCCCCATAAGGCCAGACGCTGGTACAAAAAAGTGTCTGTATACTTTTTTCAGTTGGCTCTGCTGAATGCTTATGTGCTATACAGAGCTTCAGGACAAACTGGATCCTTCCTTAAATTCCAGAAAGAGATCATCACAGCCCTTCTGTTTCCAGACGGTGCTGTGGCCCAACTTCCCAATCCAAATGCAGTAAGGCGGCTGCATGAGAGGCATTTTCCGTATGTCCTCCCTGGTACCCCTACCCAACGAAAATGTTATGTCTGTAATAAGCGCGGATATAGGCGAGAAACCCGCTATTATTGTCCCTCCTGTCCTGACCATCCTGGTCTTTGCATTGGTGAATGTTTTGAACGCTACCACACACTAGTGGAGTATTAGCGTAGGGTACAGCATTGCACAGACTAGGACACACTTTCACAGGGTCTCTAAAGATGCCATCACATTTTGAGAGACCCGAACTTGGAACCATTACAACCACTACAACCATTACAACCACTACGCCCTTCTTGACACCAGGCCATCCTCCAAAATTCTTCTCCTCACTATGCATGCCGATCCACTCACACCTGCCTGCTGCCATTCCTAAACAAGCTCCGCACTGGTGGTGCCCCGACCCCGCAGCTGAATCAACTGTAGGAGACGGTCCTGCCGCTTGCTGGACTTTCTTGGGTCCCCTGAAGCCTTCTTCACAAACGCAGTGGAAATGTTTTTTTTTAATGGGATTAAGTTACCGTATTTATCGGCGAATAACACGCACCTTTTTCCCCTTAAAATCAGGGGAAAATCATGGGTGCGTGTTATACGCCGATCCCCAGCGATCCTCCGCCGATCTCCGCTAGCTGTGAGCGGAGCGATCGCCGCCGAGCTACACATAGCGAGTGTACCCGGCTCTTTCCGGCTCTTCTCTGCTCTGCTCACAGTCACGTGAGCGGCGCCGAGAAGAGCCGAGTACATGTGTATCGCCGCCGAGCTACACATAGCGAGCGTACTCGGCTCTTTTCGGCTCTTCTCTGCTCTTCTCACAGTCACGTGAGCGGAGGCGAGAAGAGCCGACAAGTACATGTGTATCTCGGCGGCGTTCGCTCCGCTCCGGTGTCCTGTCGGCACCAATTTTAAATAGCGATGGACACTGGGGACATGGCTGCAATGGGGGCAAGGCTGCAATGGGGGCAAGGCTGCAATGGGGACATGGCTGCAATGGGGACATGGCTACAATGGGGACAAGGCTGCAATGGGGACATGGCTGCAATGGGGACATGCTGCAATGGGGACATGGCTGCAATGGGGACATGGCTGCATTGGGGACAAGGCTGCAATGGGGACATGGCTGCAATGGGGACAAGGCTGCAATGGGGACAAGGCTGCAATGGGGACATGGCTGAATGGGGACATGGCTGCAATGGGGACAAAGCTGCAATGGGGACATGGCTGCAATGGGGAAAAGGCTGCAATGGGGACATGGCTGCAATGGAGACAAGGCTGCAATGGGGACAAGGCTGCACTGGCAAGGCTGCACTGGCAGGGCGCACTGGGACAAGGCTGCACTGGCAAGGCTGCACTGGCAAGGCTGCAATGGACACTTAAATGTAAGTTTTTTTTTTTCCCTTAAACTTCCATCCTAAAAGTTTTTTCCTTAAAATTCCCTCCTAAACTTGGGGTGTGTGTTATACGCCGGCGCGTGTTATACGCCGATAAATACAGTAATTTTCATGGCAAAGAGGGACTTAGCAATTAATTGCAATTCATCTGATCACTCTTCATAACATTCTGGAGTATATGCAAATTGCCATCATAAAAACTGAGGCAGCAGACTTTGTGAAAATTAGTATTTGTGTCATTCTCAAAACTTTTGGCCACGGCTGTAGGTCTATTACTGAAACATAGACATTTTATGGAGAATTAATTCATGCGTGGTTCACCTTGGTTGACACGGAATGGAAACAAATGTGATGCATGGCATACAAAAATGAAAGAAAGATTCTAACTTTGCCAATTCTGAGGATTTTGTCGATTTTAATATATGTCGAAAGGATTTTTTTTTACTTTGAAAAATTCTAAATGATCTCATATTCACCTAAATATTGATATGTAGGTGAATATAAAATAATTGTTTGCTGTTGTTTATGACTAATTTGTGCAAACATTGTTAGTAAATTTAAAACATTTTATAAAAAAGCCTCAAAGTGAGTCTCAACTCACTTTGGGTTGAGACATTGCATTTGCACAAGACTTTTTTTCTAATTTTTAATGAAACATAGACATTTTGAATTGATTAATTTGTGGTTCACCTTGGTAGACACGGCAAACATATGTAATGCATGGCATACATAGAAGAAAAAAATACCAGTAAATAAAATTGTGTGTCATTTATTTTTTAATTAGTACCAAGAGCGTCTGCAATACTGTACTGAAGGGTACAAATTAAACGATAACCTTAGAACTATTTTATTATCACATATACATTGATATTTAGGTGACTATAAGATAATTGCTGTTGTTTATGGTTAAGTTGCGCAAATATTGTTAGGAAATTAAAAAAAAACTCATTAATAACCTCAAAGTGAGTCTCAACTTTTATTTATTTTTTTTTTTTATTTAATGAAACATAGGCATTAATGTCTATGTGATGTAAGATGAACTTAAAGAATAATTATTATATGGTAATTGTTTGCTGTTTTTTATGATTAGACTGAACAAACATCATTAACAAATACAAAATAGTCGCCTTCAAAGGAGAAAAGTGGTGTAAACGATGCCGAACTTTACAAGATGTTGTATCAAAAAATGGCATTTTGATTTTGTTCACTTTAAGTTGAGGCTTTGCATTTTCACAAGACCAATTTTTTTTTTTTTTTTTTTTTTTTATGAAACATAAACATTTTAATGAGTATTAATTAATGTGTGGTTCGCCTTGGTTGACACAGACAGAAACATATGTGATGCATGGTGTACTTAAAGAAAAATTCCATTAGTAGATAAATGCCAATAAAATAACTTCAGATCTTGCGTATGTGTTATTTCTTATTAATTAGCTCCAAGCGCTCCTGTACTGAAGGTCACAAATTAAAGAGAATTTGTCACTGTGCCCATTTAAAATAATAACTGAGACTTTTTCATATGTTAATGTAAGTTGACATGATTGGTTTACTTGAATAAAATATTTCACATTTCTTATAGTCACCTAGACATTGATGGGTGAATATAAAAAAATGCATATAGCGACAGGAGAACCTCATAAAACCCTATACATACATAAGTCGTTTTTTTCTGACCATATTAATGTTTTTTTTTTTTTTTTTAATCCTGAGTTTAGGGCCATATGCGTTATGAGTGCAAATTCATATCCACCTTTTTCTTGTTAAAAAAAAAAATATATATATACATATCCACCTTAAAAACCCAATTAGGCAAAGTGACAGATTCTGCTGTCACCCACCCCCCCAACATACTAATACCCATCTCTTTGGTCTTAAAAGTCACCTCCATGTGAAAGTGTTTGGGCTTGTTGAATTGCCCCTCAAACCCAAGTACTGCATTCAGTAGGTGAGCAAGGTCACATGTTCTCCCATATCTAGAAGTACTGGATATTTCTCAGCACGGGTGAACAGAGCGATGGAGGAGTGCAGGAAGGGAGAGGGGAAAACCTGGTACAGTGGAACCTCGGATTGCGAGCATAATCAGTTCCAGGAGAATGCTCGTAATCCAAAGTACTCGCATATCAAAGCAAGTTTTCCCATTGAAGTCAATGGAAACGAAAATAATTTGTTCCGCATTGACTTCAATGGGATGCAATACCGCATGTGGCCAGAGGTGGGGGGCGCCGGAGAGCCTCGGAAACAGCCGAAAAGGCCCGAACTGACTTCAGCTGACCTCGGCAAACCTCGGAAAGGCTCGTGAACGGAGTCTTTCTGAGGTTTGCCGAGGTCAGCCGAAGTGTGCTTGGCCCTTTTCGGCTGTTTCCGAACGCCGGTGATCGGCGCTGTTCGGCTCCGGCACCCCCCCACCTCAGGCCAAAAGCGGCACTGCACACCGATTTTGGCCCTGAATCCTGCTCGTTTTGCGAGACAACACTCCCAAACCGAGTTAGGATTTTTAGAAATACAGTGCTTGTTTTGCGAAACGCTCGTTAACCGCGTTACTCACAAACCGAGGTTCCACTGTACTTTGTCTTTACTGGGCAAAGTAACATGTAGATTCAACTCTATCTAGCAACATTGTCATCAACATCTTACCTTTCCTTTCCCTTCTTATCTCCATCTCTGCCTTCTTTTCATTTTTTTGCTACCCCATCCTGTCAGGACCAGGATATGAAGCTACGGCATCTGCTGCATCCGGCAGTAGCTCTTCTTGTTGAGCCACCTGAGATGCTGGATAGCACCCTCTCTGATTCTTTGTATAATCTTTCCTTGTTTCTGGTGAAGCTTGAACTCCTTGCTCCTCCCATAAACTTCCTATTTAAGCCCTGTGTACTTCCTGTTTGTCAGATTATTTTGCTCTCTCCAGCCGATATCTTGCTCCTTTGCGTACCTGCAGCTATCCTTATCTCCACTACCACTTGATACTGACCTTTGGCTTGCTCCTCGACTAGGCTTCCACTTGAATCCAACCTGTAACCAATTGGCTTGTTTAGTGACTTGTTCTGCTTGATCTCTACCTGCTATATCTGCTACTGGATCCAGGCTTGCTCATCTCCTGGTGGGGCAATCCTAAAGACCGCGACCTGGTACTAACACACAGCAAAACCTATTTCCACCATCAGGAGCTCCTCGCTCCTTTCCTCTTTTCCTTCAGTTTTTTTCTCTCTTTCTTCTTTCTCTGCACTTTTCTTCCTACCATTTTACTTTCTTTTTTTTTTTCATACTTTCTTTTCTTCCATCGTTTTTTTTGTTTTCCCTGCATCTCACTCTCCCTAGTTTATCCATTCCATTTTCTCTTCCTTTCTTCCATCCTTCCTTCCTTCCTTCCTTTTCCATTAATTCCCCTCTTTCCTCCCTTCCTTTTCTCCCTTTCCATTCCTTCCTTCCTTCCTTGCCTCTTTTATTCCCTGCTGTTTCTTTCCCACCTTCTTACCTTTTTTAATTTATATTTCTCCCTTTCTTTTCTTCCTTCATTCCTTTATCCCTTGCTCCCCACTTTTCCTTCCTTTTCCATTCCTTTCCCTCTTTCCTCCCTTCCTTTTCTCCCTTTCCATTCCTTCCTTCCTTCTTTGCTTACTTTATTCCCTGCTGTTTCTTTCCCACCTTCTTACCTTTTTAAATTTATTTTTCTCCCTTTCTTTTCTTCCTTCTTTCTTTTATCCCCTGCTCCCTACTTTTCTGCATTCTTTCCTTCCTTCCCTGCTTTATCTTTCCTACCATCTTACCTTTTTTCTTTGTTTTTCTTCCTTTTCTTTCTTCCTTTCTTTCCCCCATCCCTTCTTCCCTACCTTTCTCTATCCTTTTTCCCCTACTTTCCTTCCTTCCCACCCAACTCATCCCTACCTTTTTTCTGTGTTTTTTTCTTTCTTTTCCATTCCATTTTCCTTTCTTTTCTTCCCTTCCTACTTTCTCAATTTCCTTTCCTTCCTTCCTCCCTCCCTGCCTTCCTTCCCTTATTCTTTGCTCTTCCTTTCCTACCTTGTAATTTTTGTAATTACCTTGTAGATTTTTTTCTTCATTTCCTTTCTTCCTTCATTTGCTTTCTTCTTTCCTCCATCTCTTCCCCACTACCTTTCTCCATACCTTCCTTCCTCCCCTGCTTCTTTTTCTTCCTCCATCACTTCCTCCTTTCTCAAATCGTGTCACATTTTGGCCTAAATACTTCACAGGAATAATGACTGAAAAGTCATGTTATTGCTTCCTTCCTTTCTTTCTTCCCTTTTTTTTTTTTTTCTTTACCTTTCCTTTTTTTCACTCATTCCTCCCCACTTCCTTTTCTAGTTTCCTTCCTCCCTCCTCCCTTCATTGTTCCTCCCCCTCTCTTTCCTTTCTTTTCTCTTTTCTCACATTTCTCCTAAAACACTTGGTAGGGAACACCACTGAAAAGTCATTTAATCTCTTTATATCAATTTGTTCGAGTGGCTTGTACAATAGCGTAAGAGTGATTTTATCATATTTTATCATATCTGTGATAGGCCTCAGACTCTCTCCAGTGCTTCAATCTCATTTTTCCTCTTCTCTCCCACCCTCGGATGTAGACCTGTCTGTCTGCGGTCTGCGGTTGGAATGAGGCAAGCATGATACAATTACTGTGCTGTCGGCTTCCAGTCTGGCTTGTCATAAGAAAATGAACTGAAGGCAGCGAGAACACACGATACATTTCAGGAGAACGCTGCGGAGGAGCTATCCATTTTCCATCACATCATCAATTGTCCTCACAATTACACGTGCGCTGAAAAGTTATGACTGGCATCTCGTGTGCACTAAGTGCACAAAACAAGACAACCACGTTCCTTTAAAGGCCAACGCCATTAAAAAAAATTGATATATCAGTTGTGCGGAGTGCGGTTGTTGGAACGTATAATCACATTCTGGCTTTTTATATCTCTCAGGGACACCGATGGTGGGATTTCCCCACCAGGATTCACAGTTCTGATTTTAAATGTGCAGCTTTCATTAAAATAATACCTTGTTATAATGACAGGAAGGTCTTTGTTTAGGTACTTCCTGCTATAGGGTGACAACACTCTGTCCATGTCTCCCAACTTTACTCCTGTGCTGTCACACAGGGTTCCAGTGGAGAAGTTTGGCCAATTCCCCTGAAGAGGTCATTCTTTGACGAAATGTGCATCGGGCAGGGCCTACATGTGATGCCAGGGCTGGGACAAGGGGTGGGCAGTAGTAGCGGCTGAGGGGTGGCCCTGAGCACTGTGGTATCATGTGAGGTGTGGGGAACCATAACGAAATTGGGGGGAGGGGATTTGTGTTGGGAGGGGGAATTTGGAGCGGCATCAGAGTGTAAGAATTGTTCTAGGAGGGGAAATTGGGATGTGCTAGGAGTGGTGATGTAGGGGGATTTGTGTTAAGTGGGGGAGGGGGAATGAAGATTTGTGCTAAGAGGGGGGATTTTGGGTGTTTTTGCTAGAAGAGATATGAGGTACCTCTTGCTATGATAGAGGGGGAGGGTAATTGTGCTAGGAGGGAACATTTGTAGGGGAGGGGGTTTGTGCTAGGAGGGGGGATTGGGGACTTGTGCTGGGAGTGGGGATTTGGAGTGGGGGCGAGCGGTTGTGTACTCGGAGAGGAAACTTGAGTGCAATTTTTTTTTTTTAGGGGGGGGGGGGGGGGGTTTGCTGACACATAATTCTCATACATCTTGGGGGGTGTGGTTTGGCATGTTTGCCTTGGGCTCTAGATGACCTTGTCCTGGCAATGCGTGATGCCTTTGCACTATCTGACTGCCGGAACACCGGTGTTCGGAGATTGCCTGCTTGGGAAACCACTCTGTGCATTTTTTAATGCAATTTTACTGTTGGAAATATGTGAGTGCACTTCTATTATTAACCACTTGCTGTCAATATAACATAATTATACTGCTGCAAGGAGGCACTGCTGCGCCGCATCATGTACCTAGTACGTGATCCGACACTTCCGGGTCTGGGGCGCGCATGGGGAAAATCTCTGGATTGGAGGTGAATATTGCAGCAAAAGTCGGTTTTGTTTTTTTATATTTAATGGATTATTTATATTCATATATATTTTGGCTGGAGTTCTAGGAAAGGAAAAACTGAAGGGAAAAGGCATATGAGGGAGGCAAGGAAGAAAGAGAGGGAGGGAAGGAAAGAAAAAGGGAGGGAGTGAAGAAGAATGAAAGGAAAGGAAATAGAAAAATAAAAGAGAGGGGGAGATAGAAGAAATGGGAAGTCAAAAAGGAAGAAAAGGGGGAAGGAAAAAAAGAAGGGAAGGAAGGAAGAGGCATAAAAGAGAGGGGAAAACAGAAAGAAGGGGAAGTAAATAAGGAATGGAAAAGTTAATAAGGAAGGCTGGCAAGAAAAAAAAAGGAAGGGAGGGAAGGAAGTGGCATAAAAGAAAGGGGGAAATAGAAAGAAGGGCAAGTAAATAAGGAAGGGAAAGTGGAAGGAAAAAAGAGGAAAGGAAAGGGAAGGGAGGAACTAAGGAAGGAATGATGTAAAGAAGAGGGAAGGAAGAAAATGGCATAGTATAAATAAAAGCGGGGGACATAGAAAGATGGGGAAGTAAAGAAGGGAAGGAAGGACAGAAGGAAGGGCCATAGAAGAAGAAAAAGAGAGGAGGAGATAGAAGGAAGCAAGTAAATAAGGAATGGAGGACGACAAAAAATAAAGGAAGGAAAAGAAGGAAGGAAGGAAGGAATGAAAAGAAAGAGAAGTAAATAAAGAAGGAAGGAAGAGAGTGATAGACACATGAGGTCCCCACTGTGCTGCTTCTCATTTCACTGTCCAGTCACAGCCTGAGGGTGGTTTGTGGATGACCTGGGCTTAGAGATAATAGATTGAATGATGCTGGCCATCAGACTGAGGACATCTAGTGGAAAAAAAAAAGGTACTACGGAGGAGATCTCTGGACTGAAGGTAAATGTTGCAGCATAAGTTGTTACTTTAACCTTTTAATGGGATATTCATTTTTACCTTGTGGTTTTTGGATGAAGTTCTGCTTTACAGACAGTAGTGATTGTTCCACTTTCAGTTTATTCTGTTGGCCACAACAACAGTATTTTATGTTTTTACCAATTCTTCGTGGAATTATCCTTCCCCTCCGTCTCACCTTACAGAGTGGGTTAAGGAAAATATTTTATATAAAACGCTCGGCTTCATTCTCATGTAAATTGCTTCTTTCATTTCCCTCCTCTCTGTACTCTGGAAAAAAAATTGTCATGGAGACAAAGTCTACATCTGACCATCTGAATGGCTTTAACTTGGCTCTCACAGGTTTTAGCGGCGTAGCTTGTGAAACGGCTCTGCTGACCTCATCAAACATGGTGCCTGGGTATGTAAAAGCTATCTCTCCAGACGGCTTAGGCCTTATCTGGGGCTTGTCGTAGCACTTTTTGAAAGCCGACTTTCCAATTAAATTAGAGCTTTAGCTCTGCAAAGTGAATCTTTTTTTTTTCTTCTTCTTCTTTTTTCCTTTCAAATCACCCTCATTACTTAGTTCTGGAATATTAGAGGATTGCTCTAGGTTTTACATTCAAGAAAACTATTATATTATGACGGACAGGGCCCAGTAAATGATTATAATGGTGAAGATTTCTAGTTTTCAATTTCTTTGACCAGCAGTATAATGAAAAGCTACCGAGACCTGGACTGTCTCATAAAAAAAAACGTTCATATTCCTTTTCCTGTTAGGTGCAAATGTTTAATAAATGTGGGTAAAAGTATAACTTTTTTAGTTAATATAAGCCTTCTAGGGACTATAGCAACATGTAACAGAAGGGGCAAAGGGGATAAAGAATCAAGGCCCACAAACTTAGAAGAATGAAGTGTTAAGCCCCATACACACGCTCAGATTATCCGAGGACCAGGTCCGTCGGATCATGTCCGTCGTACTTTGTCCGATGTTGGTTTTGCGTACACACGGTCGGACAAAGTTGTCGGAAAATCCGATCATTCTGAACGTGGTGACGTTTGTTGCCTACGACGGGACTACGTAGAGGCTAGTAGCCAATAGCTTTGGTCTTGTAATGTGATCTGAGCATGCGTAGCACTTTGTCCGTCGGAATTCGCTACACACGATCGGAATTGGTGTGATCGGACTTTGTTGTCGAAAAATCTATCCAGCAGGAGATAGAACTTTGTCCGTCAGACAATCCGATGGAAACTGTCTGATGGTGCCTACACACGGTCGGAATTTCTGACAACATTGTCCGATAGGACAGAATCCATCGGAAAATCTGACCGTGTGTATGGGGCTTAACCGTATATCTTGTAAATAAGGAACAGCTTAACATATGTGCACACATGGCCCAATCAGGATTGCTTAATTAGGCTGCTGCACATTCAGCCTGTGCTTGATCAACAGGTTAGTCCGTTTCTTCTTACCCTGGATAGAGCTCTATCTTCTGTTTTGCCGCGTACACACGGTCGGAATTTCCGATGGAAACAGTCCGATGGGAGCTTTTCATCGGATTTTCCAACCGTGTGTATGCCCATCGGTCTTTTTCTGTCGGAATTTTTGACGGACTTTTGATTGAGAACCTGTTCTTAATTTTTAGGACGGTAAACCTTTCTATCGGATTTTCCGATCGTGTGTATGCAATTCCGACACGCAAAATTCCGACGCATGCTTGGAAACAATTTGACGCATGCTTGGAAACAATTCGACGCATGCTCGGAAGCATTAAACTTCCCTTTTGTAGTGCCGTTGAACGTGTTGCATGCCGCGGTGTTATTGACCGTCGGAATTTGGTGCGACCGTGTGTAGGCAAGACAGTTTGAGCGAAATTCCGTCGGAATTCCGACGGGAAAACCATCAGAGCTTTTTCCGACGAGAATTCCGACCGTGTGTACGCGGCATTTGACTTTTTTGCGTGCATTACTTCTGTGATTGTTTGCTCTACATTTTTACTAGACTTACCTGTGTTTATCCTAATCATTAGTCTATTGATTCAGTTGTTATCAGTCTGACTTCATGACATGGAGTAAAGCTGGCCATATTCTAGTAGATTGTTATTTGAAATTTTTATGTTTAAGAACATTCATTATCTTTTCTTTTTTTTAAAGAGAATGTACATATTTGGAGGCTGTATGGACTTTAATGGTACTTAACTGGACAATGACACATAAATATAAAATAGTTCATTTTATTACAACAATTTTAAAAGGCACTAAAAGTGCTCTCAGTTATTGGATAATAGCATAGTGACACCAACAGGCTAATACTTATGATCTATCACATATAGTTTATTCATATCTTCTTGACATGTTTTGTGGTAATGTCTGCTTCCTCATGAGTGTTTAACCACCTCCCACCCGCCGTATAGTCAAATGACGGTGGGCGGGATGCACTCTCGTTCTGAGGCGCCGTTATATGATGTCCCCCCAGTCTCATCTCTCTCGCAGGACAGTGCGGTGATCGTGGGTGCGCTGGGTCCCTGGTCTCCAGACCCCACTAGGAATCCCCGACTGGGCTCCCATAACCCGCCCCCCCCCCCCCCCAAGGGGGTGATCCACTCCGACAGAGTAAAATCTACATTTTTGCAGAATTTTCCCAACCCGCCTCCCAGGGCACTTAGTGATCCCTTTATATAAGGTATAACCTGCAGGATGCAGAGACTTTGCTGAAAAGTGTGGGAAAAACATTAACCCCTCCGACTTAGTTACTCCCAGCTAAGCAGGTCAACCTAAGGACACAGTGCAACATCAAGACATTTTAAGAATACACCTGGCAAGCTCACTTAACATGAGTTCATGACCACAGACAGATACACATATGCCCCGTACACACGGTCGGAATTTCCGACGGAATATGTTCTATCGGACCATGTTGTCGGAAAATCCGACCGTGTGTGGGCTCCATTTAACTTTTTCCGTTGGAAAAAATTTGAGATCCTGCTCTCAAAATCCGATCAGACTTTTTCCGATCGTGTGTAGAGAATTCCGACGGACAAAGTGCCACGCATGCTCAGATCAAATTACGAGACCAAAGCTATTGGCTACTAGCCTCTACGTAGTTACGTCGTACGCAACGAACGTCACCACATTCAGAATGATCGGATTTTCCGACAACTTTGTCCGACTGTGTGTATGCAACACCAGTGTCGGACAAAATCAGTCGGAAAAAATCTGACGGATTTTGTGGAAATGTAGCCTTTTAAGAACAACACCAGACAGAAGTTATTTTGGTGCACATTTTCTTTAGCCCTGGTTCACATTGGTGCGATTTGACATGCAATTGTCGCCAATTTTACATGCGATTTGACATGTCAAATTGGCGGCAATTACCAGCAATGGCACCGTCCTAATTGGTGCACCGATTTCAAAAAGTAGTTTCTGTACTACTTTTTGCGATTTCGGGGTGCGATTTTTATTGACATCTGTGCAGAAACCTATGCAGATGTCTCTGAAATTGCCGCCAAAATCAGGACTGACATGCGGGAATGAAATGGTGCGGGTTTAGCTGAGATTACGGAATACTCCTGTGATAATGCTATTGAAAAACTGGGTAATATACAAATTTTGTTTTTACTTTTCCCATAGTTCCACATTAAAAGAAGGTCTTTTTATTTCTGTTATATTATATTTTATTGATTTTTCAAGTAAGTTAGGACTGAGGATATCCCATCATGCACAGCACTAAAATACACCAAAAAGGGGACGCACCAGCCTAGCGCATTACCTTCATATATCATTTATGAATTCATAAAAGCTAATATTATACTCACAAACAGATTAGGTTAACAAGCGTGTCAGTGAGTTCAAAGCCACAACCGCCAAGTCTGCACCACTTAGGGCTCCTTTACACTTGATTCAAAATGTGTCATTGAACACACTTTTTTTAAAGCTCCCTGAATGCCAATGAAAGCACCGTCACTAAATAAAATGGTTATCTCACAGTCCTGTTCACATGTTACTTCGCTTTAAAAATGATTCCCCATTTCACTTTCTCGGTGCTTATAAGTGTCTCCAAAGCCTCCATAGAAGTCCATGACAACGCTCGCGTAGAGCACCTAAAGCTTTTGAGGGGCCTTTATTTAGCGTTCGCTTTGTTTTGGAGGTATTGCAGGTATTAGATATCCCAGGATGCACTGGGAAACCAACAAGAGAAGCGGCAAGACCTCATCAGCAGTCACTTCCGGGTTCATGTGTATGTAGGGTTTCCACATGTCCCGGATTGCCCAGGATTGTCCCGCAATTTGCATTTGTGTCCCGTGTCCCGAGCACCTTCATTCCGGGACAATACAGTGCCCCGGAATGAAATGAGGACACATAGCCACCCTAATAGAAGACTGGTTGCTAGGGCCGCCCCGCCTGGCGTCTAGCAACCAGTGACATCACATTCGCAGAGTCTCAGAGTGAGGACGAGAGGAGCAAGGCCTTTACCCAGTGCTGCCCTGCGCTCCGAGTCCACCCACCTCCTCTACTTCTCCCCCCTTTTACTTACCTGAACCCAGTCTTTCCAGCGACGGGGGCGAGCACACATGCTCCATCCGGTGTCTCTGGTCCTGATTGGATAGATCGATAGCAGCGCAGCCATTGGGTCCCGCTGCTATCAATCAAATCCAATGACACGGTAGTTGGGGGAGGGGCCGAGTCCTGCTGTCTGTGTCAATGGACGCAGCAGCAGGACATGGGAGTGTGCCTACACGAGTGCCCCGAGGGAGAGCGGCTCTCCAATGGGGCACTCGAGAAGAGCCAGGAGCGCTGCTGAGGGACCCCAAAAGAGGAGGATCGGAGCCACTTCATGCAAAACCAACTGCACAAAAGAGGTATGTATGACATGTTTGTTTTTTTTGTTTTTTTTAAAACGAGCCTTTACATATCCTTTAAATGAGTCCTTAAAGTGATTGTAAAGGATCCTTTTTTATTTTATTTAAATAACAAACATGTCAAACTTACCTCCAATGTACAGCTGTGTTTTGCACAGAGTGGCCTTGAACATCCTCTTCTGGGGTCCCCAGCGGCTCTCACAGCTCCTTCTTTGCATCAGATAACCCCCTAGGAGAAGCGCTCTCCCGAGGGGGTTACCATGCGGGCGCGCTCCCGAGTCCAGCATTTGCGTCCATAGAAACGAATGACGGACTCGGCCCGCCCCCCCGGCGCCCACGTCATTGGATTTGATTGACAGCAGCGGGAGCCAATCTATCCAATCAAGAGCCGGGTCCCGTGGAGAGAGGGACAGCGTGTCCCCGCCAAAGAGATGAAGGGGCTCAGGTAAGTAAAACAGGGGGGCTGGGGGGTCGGTGACTGCCAGGTGTTTTTTTCCTTAATGCATAGGATGCATTAAGGTGAAAAAACACAAGGGTTTACAACCCCTTTAATCATCAGCATGGGAAAAAGTCATCCAGGTCCAATGTGGCTAACGTGTTTCAAGGGGAATCCCCTCTTCCTCAGAGCCCTTACTGTATGTAGAATGATTAATTCATTTCTGTGCATCACCTGAGCCTTGTCGCTTCAGTGGGTATATGTAAAGGTGTACAACCGCTTTAAGCGAAATACACTTATGCTGCGCACACACGATCGGACATTCCGACAACAAAATCCATGTTTTTTTTTCCGTCGGATGTCGGCTCAAACTTGTCTTGCATACACACGGTCACACAAATCTTGTTGGAAATTCCGAACGTCAAGAACGCGGTGACGTACAACACGTACAACGAGCCGAGAAAATTAAAGTTCAATAGCCAGTGCGGCTCTTCTGCTTGATTCCGAGCATGCGTGGAACCTTACGAGTTTACGAAATTTCACAAATTTTGTTGTCGGAATATTTGAGATCCAGATCTCAAATTTTGTGTGACGGAAATTCCGATGGAAAATGTCCGATGGAGCCTACACACGGTCGGAATTTCCGACAACAAGCTCCGATTGCACATTTGCCGTCGGAAAGTCCGACCGTGTGTACGCGGCATTAGAATTCGCCAGTGTTGGTCAAAATGCTGTTACATTCGTCCACCCACTTTTTTTTTTTTTTTTTTTATAAATAGACCTCATTGATAAGACAAAGCCAGGAAATCGCCTATTCTATTCAGAAAAAAAGGTAAAACACGAGAAAAAGTTTTGTCTGGAGTTGGGTTTTAACCACCAAAACTTCTTTCCAGCTCCATGTAAAAGCTGTAAAAGCAATTTCTAATATTTTGCTGAATTATATTTATTAAAGAACATAATAACTTGCCTCCATTGTTCACAATATCTATGTAAAACGCAGCAATCTATCTTTTTAATCCAAACTCATTCAGAACAATAATTACCTTGATTACTGCAAACTTAAACTGTTTAATCTTTTGCATTCAGCGTACAACGTAACAAATTTATGTCACCATTTTTGCAGTGCATTGGAATGTTGGTTAAATTACTCCTAATGAGGGGGATAGGAAACATTAGAGTTCTGCAGTAATTACAGAGTTTTAAAAATTATTTTAGAGCGTTTAATAAGGACCTTTTTACTAAAGCGGTATTTCAATCGGCTGTTTTTTTTTTTTTTTTTTCGTCCATTTCGGTAATGAGTAAAGAAAAAAAAAAAAAGTGGCATTTTAACCACTTCAGCCCCGGACCAATTTGCAGCCAAAGGACCAGGCACCTTTTTGCGATCCGGCACTGCGTCGCTTTAACTGACAATTGCGTGGTCGTGCGACGTGGCTCCCAAACAAAATTGGCGTCCTTTTTTCCCCACAAATAGAGCTTTCTTTTGGTGGTATTTGATCGCCCCTGTGGTTTTTATTTTTTGCGCTATAAACAAAAATAGTGGCATTTTAACCACTTCAGCCCCGGACCAATTTGCAGCCACAGAACCAGGCACCTTTTTGCGATCCGGCACTGCGTCGCTTTAACTGACAATTGCGCGGTCGTGCGACGTGGCTCCCAAACAAAATTGGCGTCCTTTTTTTCCCACAAATAGAGCTTTCTTTTGGTGGTATTTGATCGCCCCTGCGGTTTTTAGTTTTTGCGCTATAAACAAAAATAGAGCGACAATTTTGAAAAAAAATGCAATATTTTTTACTTTTTGCTATAATAAATATCCCCTAAAAAATATATAAAAAAACATTTTTTTTTACTATTTAAAAGGATCGATCGATCGTTCATCAGGTCCTTTTCAGAGTTTTCAAGTGATGGTGCCAAATCTCTTAAAAGCTGGCCGTGACCGCTAAAACATTTTGTTGTTTTTGTATTTATTTTTTTTGGAAGCGGGAAATGGGAAACTTAGAGACAAGGGGGGCAATTATGATGATTTGAATAAGCGCAGGTGTTCGATACCTCTCTGGCCAATAACAAACAAAAACAAAAAATTGAGTATTGAAGAGAATTACAAAAGCAGATTGTGAAAAAAAATAAAAAATTGGCAAAAGCCAATTGGTACAGTAAAAAGAAAAAAAAAATGGTAGACAAAAAAAAAAAAAATTATTGCTTTTCTGCTTTTTTTTTCCATAGGTAATTGCAGTTGTGTCAGACGATAAATCGCTCACCTCTTTCTCTCTGCGCTCGCTCTCGTTTTTTTTTTTTTCTATTCAAGACCGTCCAATGTGACATTAAAATGTTACATCCAAGCGGTTACTATGGTATTAGGCTGAAATTATGAATCTCTCTACCCCCTCGCGGCTCGACAAGCCACACGTAATTAAAATCTTGGAAAATGGAAGTTTCATTGTATGTGAGAATCGGGGACATTACAGAGCTTAAGCAGGGATAATAGGCAGGAGGTGTTTGGCAATGCGGCCAAACTGACATAAAAAAAAAATAAAGAATTAAAGCTGAACTCCAGGCACCAAAAATATATTCATCAGTAGTCATAAAGGATATAATCCACCTTGTGTGCACAGAATGCCTTTGCAAACCTAGATATTACGTTGTAAAAGGCTTTCAGCGGGAACGCAGGGAAACGCAGTTCCGGCATCTCCAACAATAAATATACTGGCAAGGTGTGCTGGAGGGTCCATTGATGCTGGCTCCTGGGGGATCTATTGTCGCTGGTGGGGATCGATTTTTTTGTGGGGGTCTATTGTTGCTCGTAGGGTGACCACATTTCCAAACTGCCATTCAGGGACACACCCCCCCCCCCCCCCCCCCCCCCTCCACACCCGCCCAAAAAAATATTTTTTTTGATACTTTTTTTGCCAAAGTACAAAAAGTACAAAATATAGCTTTTTTCAAAATTGTTGCTCTTTTTTTGTTTATAGCGCAAAAAATAAAAGCCGCAGAGGTGATCAAATACCTACAAAAAAAAAAAAGCTCTATTTATGGGAAAAAAAAGGACGTCAATTTTCTTTGGGTACAGCGTCGAATGTAAAATAGCGCCTGCATAGTGCTTGTAAAGAGACGTTCCTGTCTCTCCAGTGTGAAAGCCGGAGGGCTTTTACACTGGAGCGATACGCTTGCAGGACGTTAAAAAAAAACTCCTGCAAGCTACATCTTTGGAGCAGTGAAGGAGCGGTGTATACACCGCTCCTTCACCACTCCTGCCCATTGATCTGAATGTGCACCGCTGCAGAACTGCTGGCAAAGCGCCGCTGCAGCGGTGCTTTGTGGCGCTTTGCGGGTCGTTTTAACACTTTAAAACTGCCCCGCTAGCGGCCGAATAGCGTCGCTAAAACGACGGTAAAGCAGCGATAAAAATAGCACCGTTGATTGCAAGGATGCAAGCATGCATGTTCTCATAAAATAGTGAGTACACTAACCTGGAAGTTTGGCTGGCGGCTCGGAGTCGGGTCGCGGCCCTCGTGGGCGGGAGGAGGCTCAGGAGGAGATGCTGGCAATGTGCATGCGGCTGCGGGAGTAGTCGGCCCTGGGACTGGCACTGGGCAGTGGGCACAGGCTGGCGGTGTGTTTCTTTTTTTCATTCTGGGACACTGTATTGTCCCGGAATGAAGATGCCCAGGACACGGGACACAAATATTAATTAAGGGACAATCCCAGGCAATCCGGGACACGTGGGCACCCTAGTTGCTCGGTAGGTCTATTGTCGTAGGTTGGCGGGTCTTATGTTGCTGGGGAGGAGTCAATTGTTGATGGAAGGGATCTAATGTTGAGGACAAGGTCTATTGTTGCTGTCTGTTGGAGGGTCTTATTGATGCTGCGGTGGTATTTTGTTCCGGGGGGTCTATTGTTGCTGGGGGAGGTCTGTTGTGTGGGTGATCTACTTTTTCTGTGGTGGAGTCTGTTGTTGCTGGGGGAGTCTATTGTTGCTGGGGGGGGGATCTATGAAATTCCATACAAATTACTTTGTAGCACAAAATGATACTTGGTTCTGTATTATATAAAAGGGGTGGTACTGGGAGGTGGGTAGGGGTGGAGCCAAGAGACAGTGCTCAGAGGTGGGTAGTGGGCAAAGATGAAGGGTGCTCCTACACCTATTCTCTGAGAAAATAGCCCTTAGTAGCAGTGACATCATCACTGTGCTGTACATAGCCTGTGCAGAAAGCAGAGTGGTGGGAGGGGCCCAGCAGGCTCCACCCACTGCAGAAAACTACAGGAGGGGACAGAGACAAGACCAGTCACCCTGCACAAGGAGAGAAAGCAGCAGTGAGCGGTCTTTATTATAGGAAGTCAATGTTTCACACTGGATTACTGCACAGATCTGAAAGAAATACACAAAGCACACCAAGATTCCGGCTAGGTTCACACTATTGCGGGCCATGTGGCCGTGTTTGCCCGGGTACAGCTGCCCATTCCTTTGAACGGGTTGCTGTGCTCGTGTTTCCTGCAGGAAAAAGGTGCATTCACTTTTAAAAAAATGCTTCGGTCACAGGGAAACCACACAGTCTTTTTGACCATTCAATTTTCCTGCAGTTCCCGCACCAGCAAACACACTGCGGGAAAAAGATGTCAAATTGCTCCCCTTCATTAGGTGCAAGCTTATGAGGAGGAGGTGGAGAGAGAGCACAGCCTGCACCTCCTCCCGGCTCTCTCCTCCTCTCCTTGCCGCTTCCAGTGCTGAGCTGACAGATGTAGTGATGCTGCTGTCACTACTCCTCTCAGCCTTATAGTAGAAGGAACTTGTGGTGCCCCCATCCCTACAATACAGGCAACGCCCAGGTGGGCAAGTGGGCAGCCATCCCTTCTGCCCACACCTTGTCCTGGCCCTGTTTGTGGGAGTGGGAACGGGTGCGATTCCTTTTTTTTTAAAAGTCAGCAGCTACAAACACTGCAGCTGCTGACTTTTTATAAGCACACTTACCTGTTCAGGGTGCCCGCGATGTTGGCTGCCCGAGGCCGATACGTCCATCGGATCGGGTCCCGACGCCGCCATTCGAACTAAGGGAAACAGGCAGTGGAGCTTTGCGGCTTCACTACCTGTTTCCTACTGCGCATGCACGAGTCGCGCAGCCCTTTGTGAATGGCCGGCGGTGTTCTGGGACACACACAGGTCCCAGAATACAGAAAACCCCATTCCCCAAAAGACAACGCGAGGAGGAAAAGAATGAAGATCACCGCGGAGTAGGAAGTGGCAGATTAGGGCGATCTGCCTAGCAACAGCCATTTCTGGTAAGTTAAAACTTTTTTTTTTTTACATTTTTAGGAGCCTTTGTATGTAATTTTTCTTTTTTTTTTAGTTTGGACCTCCACTTTAACTACTTTACGTTGTTTTGCTTGCAATATCAGATTTGACCACAGGAGGGAGCCAGTGGTAAATTAATTTTTTTTTAGAAACTAGAAGCTTTAACAAAAGTTCCCATCATTCTTCAGTTTAAGGAAAAGAAACAGGTGCATCCTGGGAGAGAAGTCTCTTAGAGACTGAAAGAAGGAACCAGCTATCAGAGCACATGTTGGACTAAAGATTTCATCCCCTAAATGCAGCATCACTGCTGGGAATTACTTATCGCCATCTACAGCCTAGCTTTAGACATGTGCACAACAGAAAAATTTGTTTATTTTTGTTTCGTTTTTTTCGTTTCCGTTGATTCGTAACGATTCGTAAATTCGTAAGTCGTCGGTGTTCGTATTCGTAACGATTCGTATTTTCGTAAGAGTTATTTTTTCGTTGATTCGTTTTTCCGTTTAATTTTCGTTTATTCGTTTATTCGAAATTCGGACGCATTCGTATTTATTCGTACTTTCGTAACATTCGTAGATTCGTAATCGGAGCATAATTCATAATGTTATGTAATGTGTATGCTATTATTACATTGTAAGAGACACGGAAAATTACGAATCGAAAAAAAAAAAGTTATGAATGTACGAATTTTTTCGTTCAATCCATTCGAAGCACGTTAAGCAGCGCCATGGTAAGAGACACGGAAAATTACGAATCGAAAAAAAAAAAAAAAGTTACGAATGTACAAATTTTTTCGTTCAATCCATTCGAAGCACGTTAAGCAGCGCCATTGTAAGGGACACGGAAAATTACCAATTCAACAAAAAAAAAAAAAGTTACGAATGTACGAATTTTTTCGTTCATTTTGATTTTCGTTGTTCCTGTTTTCGTTTTTCGGATTTTCTTCTTTCGTAGATTCGTTGTTTCTAATTTTTTTTTTTTTTTCGGATTTTCGTTGTTTTTGGATTCGTTCGATTCGAACGATTCTTATTGGTTAAAATTTTTAGCGAATCGTTCGTTCATTCGTACGATAGCGAATGAACGAATATAACGAAAAAAAAATAAAAAAAAATAAACGAATTGCACATGTCTACCTAGCTTATTCATTGTATTTTTTGCATATTTCATATATTGATCATATATATCTTTATTTGTTTTTTTCCTAATAGTTTCAACCCACCCTGTTTTGTAAATAAAGCTTCTAAATGACACTCAGTTTGGCTTATTGCAGAATAGGATTTTAGCTGCATGTCAAGTTTACACACAGGGAAACATATTGCGAGGACAGAACACTGAGCCTCAATCTGAGCCTTCAGCTGAAATCCAATAAATCAACGTGGCAGGCCAGGGATGGTCAGGCTGGAGAGGAAATGGCTAGATATTGCTGGGTGTCCGCCAGCCAGGAAATGAGCTACATATCTCTTCTGTTTTTAAATGTTATATAATGTAATGTTGAAATTCGTCTTGCTATCAAACATGTAAGTGTATAAGTTAAACATCAGACATAAGTATGTATTATGACTACAATATTTTATTACTTGAAATGCATTGTTCTCTAATTACGTCATAGATTTAACTTTTCATACACCCCTGAAGAAGGAGAAAAATTGTACTCCGAAACGCGTTGGGTGCAAAGTGGATGTCCTAAGTGTTTACAAACTATGGTGACAATATTTGAAATTGTTTAGACAATTCATCGTTTCATCTTTATATGTATATTTTTTAATGACGATGTTTAATCATTAATAAAAATCCTTTTCTACTATAAATACTTTGCATACTCTAAATATACTACTATGTGCTTTTAACCACTTCAGCCTTGGAAGAATTTACCCCCTTCCTGACCAGAGCACTTTTTGCCATTCGGCACTGCGCCACTTTAACTGACAATTGCACGGTCGTGCGACGTGGCTCCCAAACCAAATTGACGTCCTTTTTTCCCCACAAATGGAGCTTTCTTTTGGTGGTATTTGATCACCTCTGCGGTTTTTATTTTTTTTGCACTATAAACAAAAAAAGAGCGTAAATTTTGAAAAAAAACACAATATTTTTTACTTTTTGCTATAATAAATATCCCCAAAAAATATATAAAAAAAAACTTTTTTTTTTCCTCAGTTTAGGCCGATACGTATTCTTTTACATATTTTTGTTAAAAAAACTCACAATAAGCGATTATTGATTGTTTTGCGCAAAAGTAATAGCGTCTACAAAATAGTGGATAATGTTATGGCATTTTTATTAATATTTTTTTTTTACTAGTAATGGCGGCGATTAGCGATTTTTATTGTGACTGTGACATTATGGCGGACACGTCGGACAATTTTGACACCTTTCTGGGACCATTGGCATTAATATGATTAAATTAAAGCAATTAAAGCGATCAGTGCGATTAAAAATGCACTGATTACTGTAAAAATGTCACTGGCAGTGAAGGGGTTAACACTAGGGGGCAGTGAAGGGGTTCAGCGTGTCCTAGTTTGTGTTCTAACTGAAGGGGGAGGGGACTGTGCAGGGAAGATAACAGATCGGGTGTACTCTGTATGAACAGAGAATCTGTCAGTTCTCCCCTCAGAGAACCGGAAACTGTGTGTTTACACACACAGCTCCGGGTTCTCCGTGTGCCCCGAGCGATCGCAGGAGCCTGGCGGTGATCGAGACCGACAGGCACTCCCATCGGCGAGGGGGGGCGCGCGCCCCCTAATGGCCACAGGGCGAAGCGACGTTACATAACATCGTTTCGCCTAGCCGTGCCATTCTGCCTGCGGTGGCTGGTCGGCATGTGGTTAAAGAGGAAGTAAAGCCTCTTTTAAAAAAAAAAAAAAAAAAACGGAACCTGCAAGGCAAAGGCATAATGAGCTAGTATGCAGGCGAACGAAGCCCCTGGAGCGGTCCTCAGCCATGACCTTCTCTGCCGCCATCAATGCGGGAGTGACTTCCGGGTCTCGCCGCTCCAGCGCTGTGATTCGCTGGAGCGGCGATGACGTCACTCCCGCGCATGCGCAGGAAAGCGGCATATCGCTGTGAACTCGGCATGCGCAGTGCGCCTGCGCGCCTCTGTCTACGGCCGTAGACAGCGATGCCTCTTTTTTTCTAAATATCTCCTAAACCATGTAGGTTTAGGAGATATTTATTGGACCTACAGTTAAGACTAAATCTAGGCTTACCTGTAGGCCAAAGTGCTTTGGAAGGGTTTAATTCCACTTTAAGGGGGTGTGGCAGGGGGTGTGTCCTATGCCTACATATGTTTGCTAGTAGGTGTCCCTCATTCCCATCTCAAAATGTTGGGAGGTATGGGATGGTCAGGCTGGAGAGGAAATGGCTAGATAATGTTGGGTGTCCTCCAGCCAGGAAATGAGGCGGGGCTCTATCTGACTTGCTGCGGCTTCTAATGCACGTTGTGAGAGACTCACAGTGTGCAGTGAAACTCACAGTGTGCAGTGAAATCAGAGTCAAAAAGTCCTCTTTTCTTCCATGTTTTGTATTCTTCCGTTCCCCCGTTCGCAGGCAGCAGTTTATTTTAAGTGTCTGTTAAGATATTTGGATTTGCAGAAGCATGCAAGACTGGAGGTCAGCTTTAACACCTATTTTATCCAGCAGGGGGCGTCATGTGTTTTTCCCTTGACTGGTCTGTTGCCTGCATGGTTGTTCATGCACCAATATGGCTGCTGCCATGGTTTGGTGGGTAACAGGTACGCTTTAAATTTCAAAAAGAAAGGTTAAAAAGCGAAATCCTCTTTTCTTCCATGTTTTGTATTCTTCCGTTCCCCCGTTCGCAGGCAGCAGTTTATTTTAAGTGTCTGTTAAGATATTTGGATTTGCAGAAGCATGATAAAATGCTCATTTGCATCTCACAAACTTAACCTTCGGGTGGTATCAAAATCTCATTACCCCAAAGTAAAGTCTTTTAAATGCAAATGTTTGGCAGTCAGTCGATGATGGGGGAGGGGAGGGGGGGGATGGAGGGGAGACTCTGCGTTTTCCTGCCACGCGCAAATCATTTCGCCGCTTTGCCTGGGAGCCGGAGTGGCACTTAACTCCCGCCTTCCTGACAAAGAACTTCCAAGAAAACTTTGGGAACGCTGGCGGTCTACGCGAAACTCCGGTAAACAGTCGTTCCTTTTAAAGCGTTCCCAAAGCGTAAAGCTTGATAAATATTTCGGAAAGAAAAGCACAAAACTCTTTGTACAAAAAAAAGAATTCATGGCAACTGACAGGTACCGCGCCTTCTCACAACGCAGGTCTATGAATCACCCGGCTTACTAAAAACAACGCACTCCCCGTGCGGGTGATATCGTCTATCAACAGCTGTAAGGCTAGGGCTGATCTTCTTTTTAGAAAATAACAAAAAAAAGAAGAAACTTCTAGAAATATAAAGGTTTAATTAAAAATGACTTATTTATTTATTTTTAATAAATTACTATAGACATATAAAACCTTCCATATCATTCCAAAGACATATGTACAAAACATTCAAGAAAAATACAAAAACACAAAAATGGATCTATCCTATAATGCCTTGTACACACGAGCGGACTTTCCCGCGGGAATGTCCGCCGGACTGGAGTCCGCCGGACAATCCGTCCGTGTGTGGGCGCCGGCGGACTTTTTCCCGCCAAAAGTCCGCCCAAGAGGATGCTGGGACTGTGACATCATAGGGGGCGGGGTCACCATGTGACATGAGCATGTGACCCCGCCTCCTTGTCCCTATATAAGTCACAACACAGCGCGTCTCTGCCATTCCGGCCAAAGAGAGCGACGAGTCAACATCGGAAGAAGAAGAAGAAGAAGAAGAAGAGGAAGAAGAAGGCGACAGCGGCAAGAACAGAAGAAACCCCGGAAGACCCCGGAAGACCCCCGAAGGCGGATCGAGACCCCCAGGCGGCGACGACGAAGAAGAAAGCTGGGCTCCTCCGCTCGGTAAAAGAGCTAGGTAAAAGAGCGGAGGAGTCCGGCGAGAAGACCCCCCAAGACGGAAGAAGACCCCCGGAGCAGTGCAATAAAATATTTTAAAAAAATTGTGTGTTTTTTTTAATTTACACTTTACACCTTAGGTGAATGGGTAGGGGTACATCGTACCCCATACTCATTCACATAGGGTGGGGGGGCCGGGATCTGGGGGCCCCCTTATTAAAGGGGGCTCTCGGATTCCGATAAGCCCCCGCCCGCAGACCCCGACAACCAACGGCCAGGGTTGTCGGGAAGAGGCGCTTGTCCTCATCAACATGGGGACAAGGTGCTTTGGGGTGGGGGGCCACACGGCCCCCCTTTCCCAAGGGCATCCCCCATGTTGAGGGCACGCGGCCTGGTATAGGCTCAGGAGGGGGGGGCGCTCGCACGTCCCCACCCCTTTCCTGGCCGGCCGGGCTGCGTGCTCGGATAAGGGTCTGAGATGGATTTGGGGGGGACCCCCACACCGTTTTTTCGGCGTAGGATTCCTTTTAAATCCATGCCAGGTGATGAGGCTAGCGCGGCGGCAGTCACTGCCTTCGCTAGTCCTGTCTACCTGCAGTTACTTTCTAAATGAACGGCCTTTCCAATCGTGTGTCGGCAAGTCCGTTCATTTTCAAAAGTCCAGCGGATTGTCCGCTGGAGAAGTCCGGGCGTGTGTGGGCAAGTCCACACACTCGCAAAGTCCGGCGGAGCCCCGCTGGAAAGTCCGGCGGTTTGTCCGCTGGAATAGGTCCGGCGGACAATCCCACCGGAAAGTCAGAGCGTGTGTACGAGGCATTACACACACCTCTCGGAAGGCCAAATTTTTAAAGTTCTAGATAAATTTAGAGAAAAATGGAAATATTACATCCTCAACCCCAAGCTCCCATCGAACATTTGTTGTCTGAAATTTCGACCGCGTGTACGCGGCATAACACTAACTTCTCTATCCCTGTAAAGAAAAAAATTTGTATGCTATACCTTTTTGGAAGCCGATCTGACCCACTCCGATCCGGTCTCCAGCGGCAGAAGCTCGGCAGAGGACACGGACGACAACAGCTGTGAAATGAATGGGAAGTGACGTCACACATAGACTTACTTACTTACTTACATAGACCGTTGTCCTCCATCTCCCCTGACCCCGCCTACACAGAGAAGCCGCGGCTGACAGCTCAGCGTGGGATCCTCACGGAGCGGGTCATATAGGCTTCCAAAAAGGTATGTATACTCATTTTTTCTTTACAGGGATAGAGAGGTTAGTGTTAGATCCCTGGAGTCTATAGATGCAGGGATTTTGGATTTTGCACTTTAATTAAAAAGTCGAATATAGTACAATTATTTGTAAAAATATATACATTTTTTAACCACTTCCTTCCCCACCCATAGTCATATGATGTCCACAGATGGGATCTCCCATCCTGGGGGGGGCATCGTATGACGTCCTCAGCTTCCCAGCTGTATAGGGACGCGCACGCCCGCTGCATCTCCAAGGAGCTGATGCGCGTGCCCAGCCGTTGCGATGTGTGCCAGGCACCCGCGATCACTCGTGACAGAGCAGGAACGTGGATCTGTGTGTGTAAACATCCTGTCAGGGGAGAGGAGACAGATCGTGTGTTCCTAGTATATAGGAACACCGATTGGTCTCCTCCCCTAGTCAGTCCCACCCCCCCCCCACAGTTAGAATCACTCCCTAGGTAACACATTTAACCCCTTGATCGCTCCCTAGTGTTAACTTCTTCCCTGCCAGTGACATTTGTACACTAATCAGTGCATATTTATAGCACGGATCGCTGTATAAATGACAACGGTCCCAAAATAGTGTCAAATCTGTCCGATCCGATCTGTCCGCTCTGTCCGCCGCAATGTGTCAGAAACCATGAAATCAGGCTGAGACAGAAGTACAGTTAAATCCCACTTGTTTAATAATAAAAGTAAAAAAAACAAACGTAGTCAAAACATAGCCAAAGTTCAGTAACCGGAACGAATAGTCAGCCAAGCCAGAAGTCAGGGATCAATGTAGTGGAACAGCAAGCAGGATCTGGAGCCACAAGGGATGTCAGCAAAGCAAGTCTTGAACAGGATCACAGGAGATAGTTTCTGTGATATTGACCAAGGTGAAGGCAGAGAACCTCTGGACTGCTTAACCACTTACGGACCCCCGCTGTCGTTATACGGCGGCTGTTTGAAGGAGGTTGTCGTTGTTATGGCAGCAGCTAGCTAGGTATTTTCGTCTTCAGCGGGTGGTCCGCTACAAGATAAAAGTAGTCTCTGCAGCGAGATCACTCGCAGAGGGACCAAAACCTGCCGCGATCCGGTGCCCTCCGCTGCTTACCGGAGCCGCCGGCAGCGGCAGAGGCGATCGCGTCCTGTCGTTAGCTGTGCATGGAGACGAGTGAGGGTAAGATGGCCCCCACTCGTCTCCATACAATTGAATCAACGTCAAAACGTCACTTCCGCCCACAGCTCTTAAAGGGACATTTTTTTAAATAATTTTTTTAAATGATAAAGTTTTCGTTTTATTTTTTTTATTGCATTTTAGTGTAAATATGAGATGTGAGGTCTTTTTGACCCCCAGATCTCATATTTAAGAGGACCTGTCATGCCTTTTTCTGTTACAAGGGATGTTTACATTCCTTGTAATAGGAATAAAAGTGACAATTTTTATATATTTTTTTAAAACAGTGTAAAAAGAAAAAATGTGTAAAAAGAAAAAAAGAAAAGTGATGAGCTTGCGTGCAGAAGCGAACGCATAAGTGAGTAGCGCCCGCATATGAAAACGGTGTTCAAACCACACATGTGAGGTATCGCTGCGATCGTTAGAGCGAGAGCAATAATTCTATCCCTAGACCTCCTCCTCTTAAAAGATGCAACCTGTAGAATTTTTTAAGCGTGGTATGTTGGGTATCAATTTACTCGGCGTAACATTATTTTTCACAATATAAAAAAAATTGGGCTAACATTAGTGTTGTCTTATTTTTTAATTTAAAAAAGTGTATTTTTTCCCAAAAAAAGTGTGCTTGTAAGACCGCTGCGCAAATATGGTGTGACAGAAAGTATTGCAACAACCGTCATTTTATTCTCTAGGGTTTTAGAAAAAAAAATAGTAATTTTCTAGCAAAAAAAATGTTTTTTTAACTTGTAAACAACAAATCTCAGAAAGAGGCTCGGCCCCTAAGTGATTAAAGTGGTGTTGCCACCAAAAAAAAAAATTTGGCTTAAAAATCATAAAAAAAAGAAAAAAAAAAAAAGTGGAAAAAAACATCGTAGTCTGCCTCCTTCATTGCCCGGGCAATGACATCACTTCCCCTCGGCACCACACAGTCATCTGGGACCTGTCATGTGTCCCAGATGAGTGAGCGTCGAATCACGGCGCACGGCGCCGATCGCACATGCGCAGTGGGTGCCCGGCTGACATTAAGAATGCCGGCGCCGCGAGCGGAGCGGGGAACGAGGGGGTTCTCGTTCCCTCACATCGCTGGACCCCGGGACAGGTAAGTGTCCGATTATTAAAAGTCAGCAGCTGCAGTATTTGTAGCTGCTGACTTTTAATTTTTATTTTTTTTGTGGGCCCTCCACTTTAAGTAGGCAGGACTGACGAGCAGGATAGCATCAACAGCTGAGTAACTGTGGAGAGATAGGAGCTGGCAATTAGCCGACAGCTGAGCGGCCAACTCAGAGAAGGAAGGGCTGAGCCCAGTCCTGACACAATGTCGCAGATCACCGCCATTACTAGTAAAAAAATTATAATAAAAATGCCATAAATCAATAACCTATTTTGTAGGCGCTATAACTTTTGCGCAAACCAATCAATATACGCTTATTGCGTTTTTTTTTACCAAAAATATGTAGAAGAATACATATAAACCTAAACTAAGAAAAACATATTTTTTTTTAAATTAGGGATATTTATTATAGCAAAAATAGCTATTAAAAATATTGAAAAAAATAATATTGAATATTGAAAAAAAATATTGTGTTTTTTTTTTCAAAATTGTCGCAGTTTCTTTGTTTATAGCGAAAAAAATAAAAACCGCAGAGGTGATCAAATACCACTAAAAGAAATCTCTATTTGTGGGAAAAAAATGATAAAAATTTCATTTGGGTACAGTGTTGCATGACCGCGCAATTGTCATTCAAGATGTTACAGCGCTATAAGCTGAAAATTGGCCTGGGCAGGAAGGGGGTGAAAATGCCCGGTATTGAAGTGGGTAAAGACCGTCATTTTCGGTTTCAGGCCAAGTACATCCTGAATTTTCAGTTCCGGCACCGAAATTAAAATATTACACGTGTTGCGCACAAACCGCGACCGCGAAGCTGGTCGTGATGCCTCTTCCCGCGACGGGAAGAGATAACATCCTAAAACGCTCCGATGGCAATAACCAAAAAAAACAATAAAATAAAATAAAACTCGGAGTGACCTCCCCAAACTGTCAGCCGGGAATACAAACTGCGCAATTAACCAGAGAAACAACGTGCGGGCGAGAAAAAAAATGTTTCCACCTCTTTGGAGCCTTTAATGAAAATGAATATCATACCTTATTAGCGAGGAATGCCCAGGGCTGCAGATGGAAGGGAATATATTTAGCCAATTATCGAAGCCAAATACGGCCTTCTAATCTTCATCTTGGCGCTGGCTGACCACATTACGCCAAGGATCCGCTAATAGTATTACACTTTTGACAAGTGGCGCTGTTAAGTGCACCGATCAATACTGGATTTTGCAAAGTTATGACTGCAGGAGAAAAAAAAAAAAAAGATAGTGCTTCTAAAGGGGAGCTCCGGCTTATAATGCATGTTTAATGCTGACTTGTTGCTGGTGTGTGAGAGATAACATCATGACCAGTTATGTTATCATTGAACACTTTGCACTGTATAGAGATGTCTCATATTTTGCTGGTATTTTCAGGGGTGTTAAGTAGACATGTGCACAATAGAAAAATTAGTTTAGTTTAGTTTCGTTTCTGTTTGTTTCCGTTGATTCGTAACGATTCGTAATTTCGTAAGAGTTATTTTTAGTTATTTTTTCGTTGATTCGTTTTTCCGTTTTTAAATTTTTTTTTCATTTTCGTTTATTCGAAATTCGGACGCATTCGTATTTTCGTAGATTTAGTTACATTCGTACTTTCGTTAGATTGATTTATTCGTACTTTCGTAACATTGTTTTCGTAGATTCGTAATCGGAGCATAATTCATAATTTTATGTAATGTGTATGCTATTATTACATTGTAAGAGACACGGAAAATTAAGAATCGAAAAAAAAAATTACGAACGTACAATTTTTTTCGTTCAATCCATTCGAAGCACGTTAAGCAGCGCCATTGTAAGAGACACGGAAAATTACCAATTAAAAAAAAAAAGTTTCGAACGTACGAATTTTTTCGTTCAATCCATTCGAAGCACGTTAAGCAGCGCCATTGTAAGAGACACAGAAAATTACCAATAAAAAAAAAAAAAAAGTTACGAATGTACGAATTTTTTCGTTCAATCCATTCGAAGCACGTTAAGCAGCGCCATTGCAAGGGACATGGAAAATTACCAATTCAACAACAAAAAAAAAAAAAGTTACGAATGTACGAATTTTTTTCGTTCATTTTCATTTTCGTTGTTTGTGTTTTCGGATTTTCTTCTTTCGTAGTTTCGTTTTTTCTAATTTGGTTATTTCAGATTTTCGATGTTTTTCATATTTGTTCGATTCGATAATTCGTTAAAATTTTTAGCGAATCATTCGTTCATTCGTACGATAACGAATGAACGAATATAACGAATTTTAACGGAAAAAGAAAAAAAACTAAACGAATTGCACATGTCTAGTGTTTAGGAGTACCCGTTTCCAGACCATTTATTTCAACAACAACCTTGCAATAAGATTACACTATATTGACAAAAGTTTGGATGACCTCACAAGAAAAAAAAAAAATGTTGAATGCACATACACTATATTACCAAAAGTATTGGGACACATGCCTTTACACACACATGAACTTTAATGGCATCCCAGTCTTAGTCCGTAGGGTTCAATATTGAGTTGGCCCACCCTTTACATCTATAACAGCTTCAACTCTTCTGGGAAGGCCGTCCACAAGGTTTAGGAGTGTGTCTATGGGAATGTTTGACCATTCTTCCAGAAGCACATTTGTGAGATTAGGCACTGGTGGTGGATGAGAAGGCCTGGCTCACAGTCTCCGCTTTAATTCATCCCAAAAGTGTTCTATCGGGTTGAGGTCAGGACTCTGTGCAGGTCAAGTTCCTCCACCCCAAACTCACTTATACATGTCTTTATGGACCTTGCTTTGTGCACTGGTCCAAATCATTTGGTGGAGGGGGATTATGGTGTGGGGCTGTTTTTCAGGGGTTGGGCTTGGCCCCTTCGTTCCAGTGAAGGGAACTCTTAGGGCACTTTCACACTGGGGCGGACGGGCGTCAGCAGTAAAGTGCCGCTATTTTTAGCTGCGCTTTACTGTCCTTTTAGCGTTGCTTTTCGGGCGGTAGTGGGTCACATTTAACCCCCACAAGCAACTGAAAAAGGGTTAAAAGTGCCCGCAAAGGGCCACTGCAGCATCGCTTTGCAGGCGCTTCGATGGTGCTGCCCATTGATTTCAATGGGCAGGGGCGCTTGAGGAGTGGTTTATACGCCGCTTAAATTAAATTTATGGAAAGGAAAACCACTGCAATAAATCTTTTAAAACTTGACTTTTCTGTATTTTTTTATTTTTAACTTTTGAGTGATATTAAAGTTTCAGCTTTATAAAAATATAAATATATAACAATCATATTATACTTGTGTTTTTTTGCACAGAGCAGCCCCAATCCTCTTCTTCTCAGGTCCCCCGCAGACGCTCCTCCCCCTTGACCAGTGTCCCCAATGGCAAGACACATAGAGCCACGGCTTGGCCCCACCTCTGCTCTATACTCATTGGCTTACTGGCTGTGATTGACAGCAGTGGGAGCCAATGGCTCAGCCAATGAGGAGAGGGAGTTCTGGGACAGCTGAGGCTTTCATGCATATCGCTGGATAGAGAGGGGGCTCAGGTGAGTATTAGGGGGGCTGTGGGGGAGCAGCACACAGAAGGTCTTTTTTACCTTCAGCCTTTACACCACATTAAGTTGGTGACAGGGACTCTTTAAAGCAACATGTATAGTTCAGGCAAAGTTCAGGACGTGCGTCAGAAGGCAGTGAAGAAATAACTGGAGCCTCAGAAAATGGGAGTCTCAAAGTGACCACAGTGCCGGTGGGAGATGGCGGGCGCCCAAGATTAGCGACACTTTTTTTCAGCCACTTCAATAATTCTATATTAATGATACCGCAAGTAACTGACACAGGCACAGATTTACTGTCCGGGATCCTCTTAGCTTGAATTCATCTTATCTATTTCAAAATGATTATCAAACTCTGTGCCGGCACCGAGGAGCCAAGATGCCGGCGGGCAGGGTGCCTAATTGGAAGCCATTTTTAATGATGTCATTGTATATTAGCGAGACGCTGACTGTAATGCATTTTTCCTGGGTAGGAATTATGAAAACACATCTCCTAATTAATGTGAGCGGAGAACACCGCAGCCTCTAGATCTCTGACTGCAGAGAAAATGTAACCTGTATTAAAAGTTTGGGAAGGAGCCACAAAAAAGAGCGGCCGGCGGAGATGTGGAGGGGGGCAGAAGGAGGTGGGGAGGGGGGCAGATCGAGATGTGGAGGGGGCAGAATGAGGTGTGGAGGGGGGGCAGAATGAGGTGTGGAGGGGAGCAGAATGAGGTGTGGAGGGGGGCAGAATGAGGTGTGGAGGGGGGGCAAAATGAGGTGTGGAGGGGGGCAGAATGAGATATGGAGGGGGGAGAATGAGGTGTGGAGGGGAGCAGAATGAGGTGTGTGGGGGCAGAATGAGATATGGAGGGGGGCAGAATGAGGTGTGGAGGGGGCAGAATGAGGTGTGTGGGGGCAGAATGAGATATGGAGGGGGGCAGAATGAGGTGTGGAGGGGGGGCAGAATGAGGTGTGGAGGGGGCAGAATGAGATGTGGAGGGAGCAGAATAAGGCATGGAGGGGGGCAGAATGAGATATGGATGGGGCAGAAAGAGGTGTGCAGGGGTGCATAATGAGATGTGGAGGGGGCAGAATGAGATTTGCAGGGGGACAGAATGAGATATGGATGGGGCAGAAAGAGGTGTGCAGGGGTGCAGAATGAGGTGTGCAGGGGTGCCGAATGAGGTGTGCAGGGGTGCAGAATGAGATGTGGAGGGGGCAGAATGAGGTGGAGAAGGGGGAAGAATGAGATGTGCAGGGGGGCAGAATGAGATGTGCAGGGGGACAGAATGAGGTGTGCAGGGGGCAGAATGAGGTGTGGAGGGGGGCAGAATGAGGTGTGAAGGGGGCAGAATGAGGCATGCAGGGGGGCAGAATGAGGTGTGGAGGGGCAGAATGAGGTGTGAAGGGGGGCAGAATAAGGCGTGGAGGGGGGCAGAATGAGGTGTGAAGGGGGGCAGAATGAGGTGTGGAGGGGGGGCAGAATGAGGTGTGGAGAGGGCAGAATAAGGGGTGCAGGGGGACAGATTGAGGCGTGGAGGGGTGTAGAAAGTGTGGAGGGGGGGGCAGAATGAGGTGTGAAGGGGGGGCTGAATGATGATTAGGGGGGGCGGGGTTATTAAGAGGGTGAAATGTGAACTAAAATATATGGATTTTCTGCACAGGGAAGAACCAGAAATAAAATACAATTTTACTTATATTTGAGTATTATGATTATAGTCTAAAAAAATGTTCTAGAATATTCAATAATTATTATTATAAGGTTTCAAATAAACCAACTTGCAATTTATGTCAAGCCACTTTTTATTCTGTAATTTCTATAGTACACTGTGTTGCGACTCTTCGAAAGAAAAATGACTAGTCTTTTAGGTGTACTTTACAAGAGGAAATTAATTCGTATTATTGCTCCAAGCCTCCTATAGGGCTCTGTATGATGCTAAATGTTGATCTGCAGCAGTTGGAAGATGCGATCACTCAAAGGACAATATGGGTCACATGATCGGCTATTAAGCCTCAGAAATTATAACTTGTTTATAACTAAAAGTATTAGGTCAGTTCTTTTGTTTCGGTGGGTGTTTGGGGCGGGGCACTTGTCCCATCCCAATGAAATCTCCTCTTGGGTAAACACTGATTTAATGTATTTATTTAAATCCGACCTCCAGTCAAGAGCAGCAAAAAAAAAAACTATATATATATTAAAAGATAGAAAAGAAAGTTTTTGCTGCAATACTCAATTTCTTTCTGGAGTTGTCCCTGCACTACATATTTTCCTCCATTAGATGTCCTCAGTCTTCAATGCTCCATGACAGCCAGCATCACCCAACCCTATTATCAAATAAAGAAATAATAATTTTGCTGCAATACTCACCTTTATTCTGGAGTTGTCCCTGCAGTACATACAGTATTGCCCCTATTCAGGGCCAGGACAAGGGGTGGGCAGGCGGGGAAGCTGCCCCTGGCGCAATGGTATATTGCAGGGGTAGGGGGCACCCTGAGTCTAACCCTAAGGGAGAGGGGGCGCAGTTTGGCATCTTTGCCCTGGGCACTGGATGACCTTGTCCCGGCACTGCCCCTATTAGATGTCCTTAGTTTTGAATGTTACATGACGGCCAGCGGCCAGTGTCATCCAACCCTATTAAAAAAAACTTCATTCTGGAGTTGTCCCTTCAGTACATATTTTCCACCATTAGATGTCCTCAGTCTTCAATGTTGCATGACGGCCAGCATCATCCAACCCTATTAAAAAAAAATTAAAAGGAAGACTTTTGCTGTAATACTCACCTGCATTCTGGAGTTGTCCCTGCTGTACATATTTTCCTCCTCTAGATGTCCTCAGTCTTCAATGCTGCATGACAGCCAGCATCATTCAACCCTATTATCAAATTGAAAAATAAAACTTTTCCTCCAATACTCACCTTCATTCTGGAGTTGTCCCTGCTGTGCATATTTTCCACCATTAGATGTCCTCAGTCTTCAATGCTGCATGACAGCCAGCATCATTCGACCCTATTATCAAATTGAAAAATAAAACTTTTCCTCCAATACTCACCTGCATTCTGGAGTTGTCCCTGCTGTATATATTTTCCTCCTCTAGATGTCCTCAGTCTTCAATGTAGAATGACGGCCAGTGCTATCCAATCCACTTCCTCTGAGCTCTGATTGTCATGGACCAGCCCCCAGCCTGTAACTCGGCAGTAAAGCATCAGCATGCTCCTATCAGAATGTTCCCTGTCAGTCCAATATAGCTGATTGTAAACTCAAACTCTGCTTTGTTAAAGTGGAAGTAAACCCATCGATTTAACGGCTTAAAAAAAAAGTTACATTCCCGGCATGCCGTAGAATGCTAGCTGTCACATTGGTTGTGTTCTCAACCAATCTGTCGAACCATCCAATGGCTGGAGTCATAACTAATCACATGTGCAGCATCATGGCAGTTGAAGATTAGACAGAGACCAAGATGGCAGCTTCCTTGGCTGAAAATGATAGGAGGGTTTACTTCCGCTTTAAACAAAATAGATGTAGATAAATCAGACCTCCAGTCAAGAATAAAACAGAAAAGAACAGCCTACTAAAAAGACAAAAAAGGCCGCTGGTGCTTGCCAGTTCACCAGAAGGATGAGCGGCACTAGTACTTCTCTGCTCCATATGAGAGCCCTGTGGTTCTTGCACCTCAACAACAGCAGAAGATCGGGGTCGGGGACGCCTGACCTTGGCAGCGACCGCTTCAAACACTACCAAAAAAACTGTTACACACAATCGGAATTCTCATCGGAAAAGCCTTAGATGGTTTTTCCAATGGAATTACGACGGAATTCCGCTCAAGCTTGTGTTGCCTACACACCAATTTCCGACCGCCAAGAACGCGGTGACGTACAACACTACGACGAGCCGCGAAAATTAAATTCAATGTTTCCGAGCATGCGTCAAATTGTTTCCGAGCATGCATCGGAAATTTGCGCGTCGGAATTGCCACAGACGATCGGAACTTCCGATAGAAACATTTTTCCGTTGGAAAAATTGAGAACATGCTCTCGATCTTTTGCTGGCCGAAATTCGGCCAGCAAAAGTCCGATGGAGCCTACACGTGGTCTTTTGCTGGCAGAATTTTTCCGATCGTGTGTACGCGGTAGACAAGTGCGATTAGTTTCGTACGAATCGGAAATTCGTACAAATTTTTGGAAATTCGTACATTCGTACGAATCTGGATTACGAATTTTTACGAATACGAATTCTGTACGAAATACGAAATTTCATTTACGAATTTCGGATCCAAATTATCCGAATCCAAACTACCAAATAACTAATTTCAACTAATATGAAAGAAATTATAGTGGATATAACGAATGATTTGAATGAATTCGAGATTCAGTATAATGAATAACGACACTCTACGAATAATAACGAATTATCCGAAAACGTATTAACGTTACATAACACAAGTCTATTGTCTATTGTTCACCACTCACTCAGAGGAATCGTATTTGTAAACAAAATTTCGTATTTCGTACTTCCTCTGAGTGATTGGTGAACAATAGACAATAGACTTGTGTTATGTAACGTTAATACGTTTTCGGATAATTCGTTATTATTCGTAGAGTGTCGATATTCGTTATCCAAATTAACGATTCGTAATGATTCGTACGAAATTCGTATTTCGTACGAATTCGAATTAAATTTCGTACACAAATTACCAATTTTTTTTATACGGAACGGAACGAAACTAAACTAATTCTTTGACGGCTCCCATGTCTAGTACGCGGCATTAGCGTTCGCAGGGATCAGGCCTGACTCTGGGAATGATGCAGTTATGTGTTTAGTATTTTGTAAGTCACAGTGATCGATTGATACTACACTGGGGTGGGCTGGGGGGAGGGGCTAAACGCAGGTGCTAGCAGGAATCTGGGCTGATCCCGCTAACACTGCATTTGTGGGAACCCTAAACTATTGGGGACCCTAATATAGTTCTGATCAGATCAGATATTGATCCGTTCAGACACTATACTAGTAAGGGAGGTGTATGGTGCGTGCGTGGGTGTTAGCGCTAGTGGCACTAATCTGACGCTGCCTGGGCCGACGCAGACCCTGACTGATCCTAAAACCTAACTAATGTCACTCGCTAGGTGATCAGGGGGTTAAACCTTTATTGGGTAATATATGGCGGGTGCCCTGACGCTATAAAAAAATAACTAAGGCCCGTTTCACACTGGGGCGTTTTTCAGGCGGTACAGCGCTAAAAAAGCGCCTGTATAGCGCCTGAAAAAATCTGGCCCCATTCACTCCAGTGTGAAAGCC
This sequence comes from Lithobates sylvaticus, assembly GCA_028564925.1. Taxonomy (NCBI): domain Eukaryota; kingdom Metazoa; phylum Chordata; class Amphibia; order Anura; family Ranidae; genus Lithobates; species Lithobates sylvaticus. The sequence continues at coordinate 24,422,356 of CM053032.1, forward strand.
AGCGGGCTTTCACATTGGAGCGGTGCGCTAGCAGGACTGTCAAAAAAGTCCTGCTAGCAGCATCTTTTGAGCAGTATAGGAGCGGTGTATTCACCGCTCCTATACCGCTCCTACTCATTGATTTCAATGGGACACTGCGGTAATACCGCGACAATACCCCTGCAAAGCGCCGCTACAGCGGCAATTTGGGGGGATTTTAACCCTTTTCGGCCGCTAGCGGGGGTTAAAACCGCACCGCTAGCGGCCGAATACCGCGGCTAATACAATGGTAAAGCAGCGCTAAATATAGCGCTGCTTTACCGTCGCCGTGGCTCCCGCCCCAGTGTGAAAGGGGCCTAAGTGACCTGCGTCACCTGTAACACTAATACGGTGATCACTGGTGATGGGGTGATCAAGGGGTTAAACCTTTATTAGGGGGGTTTAGGGGGGTCCCTAGACCTACCTGGGGCTACTACTAAGTTCCCTAACGCTGATTAGTGTCACAAATGACACCAGTACAGTGATCAGGGGTCAAGTCCTGGGGAAAAAAGTGTGGGAACTCCCACCCAAGATCCACTACCCCACCAAAAAAAAAAAAAATAGGACATCGGGGCACATGGCACCTCAGAGCATGGGGCACATCAGGCCACATGGCACATCAGGGCACGAGGCACATCAGGGCACGGGGCACATGGCACATCAGGGCACATTATGGGGCACATAGCACATAAGGGCACGGGGCAATGAGGGCATGGGGCACCTCAGGGCACAGGGCACATCAGGCCACATGGCACATCAGGGCATGGGGCACATAGCACATCAGGGCACATGGCACATCAGGGCACGGGGCACATAGCACATCAGGGCACATGGCACATCAGGGCACGGGGCACATAGCACATCAGGGCATGGGGCACATCAGGGCATGGGGCACATAGCACATCAGGGCACATGGCACATCAGGGCACGGGGCACATAGCACATCAGGGCATGGGGCACATCAGGGCATGGGGCACATAGCACATCAGGGCACATGGCACATCAGGGCACGGGGCACATAGCACATCAGGGCATGGGGCACATCAGGGCACATCGGGGCACATTATGGGGCAGATCAGGGCACATTATGGGGCACATAGCACATCAGTGCACGGGACATATAGCACATCAGGGCACATTATGGGGCACATAGCACATCGGTGCACGGGACATATAGCACATCAGGGCATGGGGCACATGGCACATCAGGGCACATTATGGCACATTATGGGGCACATAGCACATCAGGGCACGGGCACATCAGGGCTCGGGGCACATCTGGGCACATGGGGCACATCAGGGAAAATTATAGGGCACATAGCACATTATGGGGCACATAGCACATCAGGGCACATTATGGGGCACATAGCACATTATGGGGCAGATAGCACATCAGGGCACATCATGGGGCACTTAGCACATCAGGGCACATTATGGCACATTATGGGGCACATAGCACATCAGGGCACGGGCACATCAGGGCTCGCCGAGCCCTGATGTGCCCGTGCCCTGATGTGCTATGTGCCCCATAATGTGCCATAATGTGCCCTGATCTGCTATGTGCCCCATAATGTGCCATAATGTGCCCTGATGTGCTATGTGCCCCATAATGTGCCATAATGTGCCCTGATCTGCTATGTGCCCCATAATGTGCTATGTGCCCTATAATTTTCCCTGATGTGCCCCATAATATGCCCAGATGTGCCCCGAGCCCGGCTCGGGGCACATCTGGGCATATTATGGGGCACATCAGGGAAAATTATAAGGCACATAGCACATTATGGGGCACATAGCACATCAGGGCACATTATGGGGCACATAGCACATCTGGGCACATTATGGGGCATGGGGCACATTAGGGCATGGGGCACATTACAGGGCACATCTGGGGATCTTACTTGCGAGCATGCAGAGTAGCGCAGGAAGCGTCTGTCTGTCATACGTTTTCTCTCATGTCACGCTGCTCGCTCCCTGGCGGCCCCTCCTCTCTTCTCGTCTATCCCAGATGATGTCTCAAGCCAATGGGGATTGACGAGAAGAGAGGAGGGGCCGCCGGGGAGCGAGCAGCGCTGAGTGACATGAGAGAAAACGTATGACAGATAGACGCTTCCTGCGCTACTCTGCATGCATCTCATTCGGCTCTGGCGGTGGCTCTAGTCCTGCAAAGGGAACGGCGTTCCTGCTGTGAAAAAAGTGCAGGGACGCCGTTCCCACGCGTTCCCACGCGTTCCCCCAGGACTCGAGCCCTGACAGTGATCAAAGAAAAATATGAAAACTGCAACTGGGTGACACAGTGACGGGGAGTGAATGGGTTAACTTGGGGGGGGGGGGTGAAATATGTGCCTATGTGTACTGTGTCAGAGTAGTGTTGGTGGAACTCACGTTTGGATGTCCTCTCTCCTCTCTCTGGAACAGAAAAGAGTTGCACGAGGAGAGATCACTTCCCCGGACTGTGATTACACTTACACAGGCAGGGGAGGATTTCATTCGCCAGGACCGATCAGCAGGTCCAGGCCAGAAATCATTGGCCTGCGCTTGGAGACTGATCAGTAAGCCTGTCACTGTACCCTGCCACTGTACCCTGCCACCAGATTCAGTGTGTCACAGTACACTGCCACCAGATTCAGTGTGTCACTGTACACTGCCACCAGATTCAGTGTGTCACTGTACCCTGCCACCAGATTCAGTGTGTCACTGTACACTGCCACCAGATTCAGTGTGTCACTGTACACTGCCACCAGATTCAGTGTGTCACTGTACACTGCCACCAGATTCAGTGTGTCACTGTACCCTGCCACCAGATTCAGTGTGTCACTGTACACTGCCACCAGATTCAGTGTGTCACTGTACACTGCCACCAGATTCAGCGTGTCACTGTACCCTGCCACCAGATTCAGCGTGTCACTGTACACTGCCACCAGATTCAGCGTGTCACTGTACCCTGCCACCAGATTCAGCGTGTCACTGTACCCTGCCACCAGATTCAGCCTGTTACTGTACCCTACCACCAGATTCAGCGTGTCACTGTACACTGCCACCAGATTCAGCGTGTCACTGTACACTGCCACCAGATTCAGCCTGTCACTGTACACTGCCACCAGATTCAGCGTGTCACTGTACACTGCCACCAGATTCAGCGTGTCACTGTACACTGCCACCAGATTCAGTGTGTCACTGTACCCTGCCACCAGATTCAGCCTGTTACTGTACCCTGCCACCAGATTCAGCGTGTCACTGTACACTGCCACCAGATTCAGCGTGTCACTGTACACTGCCACCAGATTCAGCCTGTCACTGTACACTGCCACCAGATTCAGCGTGTCACTGTACACTGCCACCAGATTCAGTGTGTCACTGTACACTGCCACCAGATTCAGCGTGTCACTGTACACTGTCACCAGATTCAGCGTGTCACTGTACACTGCCACCAGATTCAGCCTGTCACTGTACACTGCCACCAGATTCAGCCTGTCACTGTACACTGCCACCAAATGCAGCCTGTTACTCTACCGAACAGACGTGATGGGGGTGGTGTCACGGGAGGTGATACAACCAAGCCTGGTCTCTGCCAACCAAGCCTGGTCTCTGTTTGGCCACCACCCAGCTCATTTAGTGTGGCCCGGCCTCAAACAGGGCACGGACCATTACCGGTCTGTGGCCCAGGGGCTTGAGGACCCCTGGTTTACAACATTATTCTCGTCTAGGTGAGAACAGTGGCAGGTGGCGTGGTGGACCAACCATAAATTACCAAAAAAAAAGGGTCACGTTTGTAGATTAATGAAGGCGGAGGAATACAATGGGGCAAAGATGTATTTTAGGGTGAAGGTCCACTCTAATGCCCAGGTCTGATTTGGGGAGAGGCACGGATTCTATACAGAAGGGCCATTGTGCGCCAGTCATTCTTCCGCTGTGGAATGTAAACCTGAATATTATGCGCTGGATAATTCCCGTGCCGGGAGAAAAAAAAAAATCACAGCCCTTTCAGTTCTGTTCCCGACTCAGGTAAACAGCGCAATGGATTTAATGCATAAATGGCTGTAATTACTTCTGATTCCTTTCTCGTTTTTTTTTTTTATATAACCACCTGCCGCTTCCTAGACTTCTATTTCATGGCTGCAATGTCACACTCGGGCAAATAGAATTCACTTCTCGCCTCACTCAGCGGGTTCCCATGTGTCTTGGAACATTGCAGAGATGGCGAGAAAATGAGAATTAAAAAGAAAAAACTAAATAAAAACAAAACAAAAATAAAAGTATCATTTAGGAAAGCTAACCAGGAGCGTTCGTAGGATCGCCACCCGCGGAGGTGCCGTGACTCGAAGAGTAACGCGGTCTTCAAAGCTCGGCAGAATAGCATGGCGGGTCCCCAAGATGAGGGGGACAAGTGGAGAAGAAACCAGCAAAGGAAAATGATTTGTTGCTAATGAAAACAAAGGGCAGTTCAGGTTATGATTCCAGTAATTGGTATCCAGTGGTTTGTTAAAATGTAACCTGATGCCGCGTACACACGGTTGGAATTCTCGTCGGAAAAAGCTCTGATGGCTTTCCCGTCAGAATTCCGACGGAATTTCGCTCAAACTGTCTTGCCTACACACGGTCACACCAAATTCTGCCGGTCAATAACACCACGGCATACAACACGTTCGACAGCACTATAAAAGGGAAGTTTAATGCTTCTGAGCATGCGTCAAATTGTTTCCGAGCATGCGTCGGAATTTTGCGTGTTGGAATTGCATACACACGATCTCAAAATCCGCTAAAAAGGTTTTCCGTCTGAAAAATTAAGAACAGGTTCTCAATCCAAAGTCCGTCGGAAATTCCGATAGAAAAAGACCGATGGGCAAACATGTTTTCTATAACTTTTGCGCAAACCAATCAATAATCGCTAATTGCGATTTTTTTTACCGAAAATATGTAGAAGAATACGTATCGGCCTAAACTGAGGGAAAAAATATGTTTTTATATATTTTTTGGGGATATTTATTATAGCAAAAAGTAAAAAATATTGCATTTTTTTTTCAAAACTGTCGCTCTATTTTTGTTTATAGCGCAAAAAATAAAAAACCGCAGAGGTGATCAAATACCACCAAAAGAAAGCTCTATTTGTGGGGAAAAAAAGGACGCCAATTTTGTTTGGGAGCCACGTCGCACGACCACGCAAAAAGGGGCCTGGTCCTTTGGCTGCAAATTGGTCCGGGGCTGAAGTGGTTAAATGGACGGTAGTGCGTTTCTGCAAAATGCACCAAAAAAAGCTGTGAACGTAGAGTAACAAAAGGTTGGAATTTGCAAATAAGTTTGTTAAAATCCTTGCAATGTACATAGATCACCCAGAGAGGATTTTTTTTTTTTTTTCTCAACAAAAGTGGAGTTACTCTTAAAATCGTATTAATTTGCTAAATCTTCTATGGGATTACACTTACATGTACCTTATCTAGTATCTAGTATGATGATTGTATCGTGAGCTCCTTCATTTAACCTGGAGTACCATGATCGAGTATTTACTAAATCCCAGCTCCGTCATATTGGCTGTTGTATGGATTTTGTGTCTTCGTGTCACATACACAGAGAACTCTTCTCTCCGATTCTATAGCGCCTGTCATTATACCGTCATTAATCCATATATTGTAAACTTGGATGCAAATGACTGTGTCACCCTGATTATTAATAGAAGAGACACTTTTGTCCGTGAGCCTCATTAGCATAAACCGTTTATCATCCAGTTTACTGAGCCGGGATCAGAGCATTGAATTGTCTGCGAGGTGACATCCGAGAGCTATTTGTCATCCCACTAATGGAGATGTTCTGAAGGCCAGGCCATGGCTCAGATCAAGTCGTGGTGGTGCCCTTGTCCCCTGCCCTGTAGTTCATGTATGTACTTCTTTTAACATCTTAGGTGATCAGGGTTCAGCAGGCCCGGACTGGGACAAAAAATAGGCCCGGGCATTTTAGACTGAGCTGCCAACTTTTCGGTGTCGGTAGACATTCGCGGGGGTGCCTGGTGTTGGTCCTCCACACTGTAATGTGCAGGGACACTGTGATATAAAGGGGACTGCACTGTAAAGGGGCACTGCAATGATTACAGTGCCCCTTTACAGTGCAGTCCCCTTTATATTACGATGTCCCAGTCCTATTGTGGCCATACAATGATAGTACTGTGTGTCTCCTATTCTGCCCACACTGCCCAGTGACACCGACCTGCTCTATCTCTCTGGTGGTGCTGGAAAGAGTGGCTCTCTTTCTGGTGGTGCGGTACAGCGTGGCTCTCTCTGGTGGTGCGGGTACAGCGTGGCTCTCTCTGGTGGTGCGGGTACAGTGTGGCTCTCGCTCTCTGGTGGTGTAGGTACAGCGTGGCTCTCTCTGGTGGTGTGGATACAGCGTGGCTCTCTCTGGTGGTGCGGGTACAGCGTGGCTCTCGCTCTCTGATGGTGCGGGTACAGCGTGTCTCTCGTGGCTCTCTCTGGTGGTGTGGGTACAGCGTGGCTCTCACTCTCTGGTGGTGTGGGTACAGCGTGGCTCTCTCTCTCTGGTTGTGTGGGTACAGCGTGGCTCTCTCTCTCTGATGGTGCGGGTACAGCGTGGCTTTCTCTCTGGTGGTGCTGGTACAACGTGGCTCTCTCTGGGGGTGCAGGTACAGTGTGGCTCTCTCTTTGGTTATGTGGGTACAGCGTGGCTGTTGTGGCTCTCACTGGTGGTGTGGGTACAGCGTAATTCTCTCTCTGGTGGTGCGGGTACAGCGTGGCTCTATCTGGTGGTGAGGGTACAGCGTTGCTCTATCTGGTGGTGTGGGTACAGCGTGGCTCTATCTGGTGGTGCAGGTACAGTGTGGCTCTTTCTGGTGGTGCAAGTACAGCGTGGCTCTCTCTGGTGGTGCTGGGTCTATTAGTTCCCCCAGCACAGTCCTCTCTTTTTCCATGTCTCCTGTAGCAGCTGCTGCAGTGTAGCACTTCTCAGCTTGTTTCTGGGTTTTCTCTTTTCCCCCAGCAGAGTGCATGCTGGGGACTGTAGCCGGCTCCTTGCTAAGAACAATTGGGCCACCAATCTCCGGGACTACATTTCCCATGATGTCCCTCTAGTTTCTTCTGATTGGCTCTCCGCATACAGCTGTGCCAAGAGCGCACGCCCTGCGTGCTCCTGGCGACTAACGGAAACCTCACGATCACTGCTTGAGATTGGGAGCTTTCCGATCATGTGACCAACAGGACCAACAGGGCAGCCAATCACGGCGGTCACATGATAATCAACCCCGCCTCCCGGCATCCTAAACGCCTTAAATGGCCGGGAGGCACGGCTCACGGCTTTTGTTTTAGCCAATGGGAAGCTAGTTACTAGGAAAAGGAGACAGTTGTTAGCCGCATTTTTCAGGTGCTCCCATTGAGACGTATTAGGGTGCTTTCACACTGCCGTGCTGCGATTTGGCCGCAGAGCGGGCATGGCGCAGTGTACCCACAGTTTTCTTGTGGGTTACCTGTGGTATTCCATAGACTTCTGAAAGTGCACCAAAGATGCAGCATGCAGGACTTTTAGGGCACTTTCAGAAAAAGGCCCCCAAATTGCCTGATCTAATAGAATTCTATGGGAAAGCACGGTTAACCTGCACAACAACCACAGGTACACTGCGCCAAACTGCAGCGTGGCCATGTGAAAGCATCCCAAGGGTCAAAAATGCATGATCATGCCAAGCATTGAAATGTTTCCGGAAATGTCCATTAGATTGCTCAATAGGGGCTCCATTCACACTTTAGTATAGTGTATTCAGGCAATTGTGAGCATTTTTTTACTTTTTATGGAGCCGTACAGGAGCTTTGTTGGGGCAGGAGTGCACATTTTTGGCCTTTGGACTTTTATTATAGGAGCGCCTGAAAAATTTGCGTTTTTACACATTTTTTAAAATGTTTTTTAGGCAATTCCTTTTAAAGTCAATGGGACCAAAACTGCTTGATTTTGCCTGAAGAATAGCTCATGTACTTTTTCTGATGCAAACATGGCAGCATACATGTGATAGAGCTCCGCCCCTATCTCCACCCACAAGACCTTTTTAAATTTATAAAAGGAAAGCTAGAGCATCTTCCCCCTGTCTCCTTTTGGTCCTCAAAACACTCACAAGAGCCCTTGAGAACTTTGTTCTTATGGTGGCTTCCATCTTTCACCCCACCAATGATGGGTGCTGATGTCCCTCCCAGCAGAGACGGATCCTGATCTACAAGAGTTGGATGTTCCAAAAGTCCTGAGCACATATCCTCGAGCCACCTCCTCGTTTAGGGCCTCTGACTAGGGTGACCACATTTCCAAACTGCCATTCAGGGACAATTTTTCCAAGGACCGGGGGGGGGGGGGGGGGGGGGGGGGGGGGGGAATTGTGTTCAATGTAGTTTCGGGTTGGCGGGATTTCGGCGGTGAGTGATTTGTCGGATGAATAGCTGGTTTTAGCACTTATATCATCCCAATACCATGCTTGAAATGTATTTCTATTATTACATTGCAATAATAGACCCCCTCCCTTAGTACAGACCCCCTTCCCTCAGTATAGAACCCCCTCCGTCAGTACGGACCCCCCTCTACTAACTTTAGACCCCCTCCCTCAGTACGGACCCCCCCACACTAACTATAGGCCCCCTCCCTCAGTACGGACCCCCCCACACTAACTATAGGCCCCCTCCCTCAGTACGGACCCCCCCACACTAACTATAGACCCCCACCCACAGTACGGACCCCCCTCTCCACTAAATATATACCCCCTCAGTAAAGACCCCCCTCCACCAAGTATAGACTCCCCTCCCACAGTACAGACTCCCCCCCCCAACTAAATACAGACCCCTTCTCCCTCAGTATAGACCCCCTCCCTCAGTATAGACCCCCTTCAGTACTGACCCCCCTCCCTCATTATATACCCCCCTAAGTACAGAACCCCCCACAGTACAGACCCCCCACTAAGTAGAGAAACCTCCACAGTACAGACCCCCCACAGTACAGGCCCCCCTTCCACTTGTGCTAGTGGAGAGGTGGGTTTCAGAAATGTGCTGGGGGGCACTTTTTACCCTTTTCCTGATCACTATCCCTGTCCATCTACATACACATGATATAAGCTTAGAACAGACCTCAGACCAGCGCCAGGAATGCACAGTGTCCCTCTTCCTTCTCCGTGTACTTAATTTATCTTCCGCTTTGCATGCTGGGCAGAGTGAGTCGCGCCTATGAGGTCACTGGTTGCTAGCCGCTAGGCGGCTATAGCAACCAGTGACCAGAGTCTCGGTGGAGCTGGAGGCGGGGTTTGCTCGCTTTGTCAATTCCATTCCGGGACACTGTATTGTCCCGGAATGAAGGCGCCTGCCAATTGCGGCAATGTCCCGGGCAATCCGGGGCACGTAGGCACCCTACCTCTGACAGACTATTCATTCTCCCATCAGGAAAATCTATGGGGAAGGAAGCCACAGCCAGAACATTATCATCCACCCAAGATCATCCAGAAGGAGTATAGAGCGACCTGGGCAAAGATCCCCCTAGGCAGTGCAGGCTAGAGTGTCCATTGGGACTATCTGCAAAGCAGTAAGTTGGCCATCATCACAGCACACCTTCCTAAGGCACTACAGGGTGGACCTAGGAGCTCCTACAACAGTGGATTTTGGGAAGAAGACAATTCAGGCCTCCATGTCTATTATCAATTAACTTTGATTTTGCAGTATTATTAGCTATTAGTTATTTAGCTTATCTATCACATATATGCTGCCATGTTGGTGTCAAGAAAACAGAAAATTGCATCAAATACATACAGTCATTATCTTTTCCTGATACCAATCTATAGCAGCCCTGCCTTTTTTGATCTTGTATTTTTACAGAGAATGAGGGGAGGATGCTCTAGCTTTCCTTTCTTTTATAGATTTAAACAGGTCCTGTAGGTGGAGATGGGGTGGAGCTATATCTCATGTTTAATGTCGTACTTTTTAGGGTAACCGTTACCAAGCTACAGGTGTGCTAAGATGTTAACTTGCATAATTTCAAACAATCTCTATCAACAGCATGCTGCACTAACAGAAAAGTGTTAAATGCAAATAAGTGAATAAATAAATAATATCTGATGCAGTCTAATATGTGGCCACAAGATGGCTTGATATTGTGCATGCTCTCTAGAGGAGTCCGGGTTGGTCTCCTTCCAGTCATTAAGGTTGCGTATATATTGCGTGGTGACGGGTCACGGCTCTTTTCCGAGCCCCTGATGACGTCATTTGTGACGAAACGTGCAAAGGGCTGAACCAAAAGTTGTGACATCACAACACATGCGCGATCCAGAATTGCATTGTGGGATTCACACTTTTTTTTCTGAGCTATAAGTGGCTGAGTGCTCAGACGTGAAATTGCATAATTTAAAAAAAAAAAATGGCAGGATCTTCTCTTTTTTGGCCCTATAGACTTTTTTAAAGGTGCGTCTAAAAAACCTGACACGCTTTTTTCTGCATGTTTTCTATACACTCCCATTACATTTTATGGAACTAAAAGCTTTAAATTATGCCTGAAAGAACACTCATGTACTTTTTCAAATGAAAGGTGTTGAGCTATAAATGACTTAGCACTTGTGTGAATAAGCATAGCGCTCGATTTTGTGCATTTCTTTGTGTTTTTGTTTTTGTGTGTTATTTTTTATGTGTTTTTGCAGTCACTCCTATTAAAGTCTATAGCCCCAAAAGGCTGGATTCTGCCTGAAAAATGTACTTTTTCAAGCGGCAAGTGTCAAGCTACAAGCGGCTGAGTACGTAGATGTGCACAGGCATAATATCAAACAATGGCAGGATTTCATATATTTTGGCCCTATGGAATTCTTATTTTTGGGTGCTTTTTTGCATGTTTTTTAGACACTCCCATGTAAGTCTATGGGACTAAAATGTCTGGATTCTGCCTGGAAAAAAAATGCTCATTTATGTAGCGCTCTCCTAGTTAAGTTGCTAGTAGCATTGCAGCAAATTTGGTTTTTAGCTCCTCTGTAGCCAGTGGAGTGAAGTTTGATTGCTTCTGGCTGTTCTGGTTTCTACAGGGTTGCAGGTTCCACTGCTTCCCCCTGATTTCTGATAAGTTCCAGAATTTAGTAGGTTGGAAGAGGCAGGTCCTCAACTTACATGTTTATACAGCCTCAGTTAATCCCTGGTAGGAAGAATGACCAGTAGTGGGCTTAGGTTTGTATAAATAGGTTGGGGTCCGGAACAGCAGGGTCCTTGTCCTGGTGGAGAAGACCCAGCCTGAGGATTGGGGCCCTCTGGGTAACTTAGCTGAAGTTTGGAGGATGCCATAGGGATCTCAGCTGTGGGAGAGCTGAGAAATCCATGTCTAAAGTTGCTGGGGGACGTTTGACGGAAGTCCACAGAGGATTTGACCAGGAGGCACACAGTACAGTAGCTGTCTGAAAGAGATCCTAGAGACTGTCCTGGGAAACTCTTGGAGAGACTGCTCCATATTTGCTGGGTCAGGGTTGCTCTTTCGTTGGAGTTCTCGATCCTTGTCCTGGTGGAGAAGACCCAGCCTGAGGACTGTGGCCCTCTGGGTAACTTAGCTGAAGTTTGGAGGATGCCATAGGGGTCTCAGCTGTGGGAGAGCTGAGAGATCCATATCTAAAGTTGCTGGGGGACGTTTGAAGGAAGTCCACAGAGGATTTGACCAGGAGGCACACAGTACAGTAGCTGTCTGAAAGAGATCCTAGAGACTGTCCTGGGAAACTCTTGGAGAGACTGCTCCATATTTGCTGGGTCAGGGTTGCTCTTTCGTTGGAGTTCTTGGTACTGAAGTTCACTCATCACTAGCCTCAAGAGGGGTTTGCCCCTGAAGAGACAGCCATAGTCAGAGAGTGTCCTCCATTAAATTTGCATTACATTTGGAGTATTCACAGGCCCACCCTGTACCCCTAACCCAGTTCTTCAAGAAATAAATCTAAAAAAGACCTGCCTGGTTCTTGTGTAGAGAGACTGGTAAGCTACCGCCTGCCTGGCTGCTTGCGCCCACTCTGCAATAGAACTTGGGACAAACAGCACGACTTGTCGGGGCGCTACATGATCTTTTACGAGTGACCGGTGTTGAGCTACAAATGACTGAGCTCTCAGCTATGAATAAGCGTAATGCCCGGTACAAACGATCGGAAATTCGGCCAGCAAAAGACCGATGAGAGCTTTTGGTCGGAAAATGTGACCGTGTGTATGCTGCATCGGACTTCTGCTGTCCGAATTCCCGCCAGCAAAATATTGATAGCATGTTCTCAATGTTTCAGTCGGAAAAAGTTTTGATCGGAAATTACAATCGTCTGTACCAATTCCGACGCGCAAAATTCCTACGTATGCTCGGAAACAATTCGACGCATGCTCGGAAGCATTAAACTTAATTTTCTGGGCTTGTCGTAGTGTTGTACGTCTCCGCGTTCTCGGCGGTCGAAAGTTCAGAGAACTTTTGTGTGACTGTGAGTATGCCAGCCAAGCTTGAGCAGAAAAAACATACAAGATTTTTCCGATGGAAAATCCGCTCGTGTGTACGCGGCGTTACACTTAATTTCATAACATTTTTTGTGTGTTTTTTGCAGGCACTCTGATTAAAGTCTGTAGGGCCAAAAACCCTGGATTCTACCTGAAAAAAAAAACAAAAAAAAAACTCTACTCTACTCTAGGATCTACTCTTCGCCTTAACCTAGGATCCTCCTTATGGGGCGGCTTTTTGATCGTGTAATGCACCCAAAATAGTAATTGTATATGTTTAATGCCTTATTTGTTTAAGTTACATTTTTCTCTTCTTTTCTGTGTTTGCTCTTTAGAATTTTTACTGTGGTACAGATACATATCACCGCCCTGAGGAAGCCAATGCTTGGCGAAACATGTCGGTCCTGATTATCTGTACCTTTGGTCTATTTAAAGCGGTGTTTCAGCTGAAAATTTTTTTTTTTTTTTAAAAAGACAGCAGCTAAAAAAAAAGTAGCTGCTGACTTTTAATAAGTACACTTACCCTCCCAGGGTGCCCGCGATGTTGGCCGCCGAGGCCGACATGTCCCTCGGCCAGCCGGTCCCAGCGCCACCATCCTCAGTATGGCAAACAGGCAGTGAAGACTACTACGAAAGCTGTTATATTTATATGTTATACTTTTTGTAATAAAATTAATAAAATCATTTTTTTATTAAAATAAATTTTTTCAATTTTACCAGACATTACTCCTATTTACACTGTCTTTGGTACCGTAATAATCCCCTTTGTCTATCCCTGTCCACCATTCTATTACCAATATCTGGGGTGAGGTACCATTCTGTGTGAGATTCTTCCAGCCACCCCTAAATTGTCTCTACTCTACTCTACTTTTCCATTTTGCTGGAGAGTTTGTGCTTTTGAAAATCAGACCTGCTGGCTGGACTAGACATGTGCACAACAAAAAAATTGGTTAATTTTCGTTACGTTTTTTTCGTTTCCGAAAAAAAATCGTTTATTTTCGTTTCATTTTTTTCGTTTCCGTTGATTCGTAACGATTCGTAAATTCGTAAGTCGTCGGTGTTCGTATTCGTAACGATTCGTTTTTTCGTTAGTTTCATTTTCGTTTATTCGAAATTCGGACGCATTCGTATTTATTCGTACATTCGTAACATTCGTAACATTCGTAGATTCGTAATTGGAGCATAATTCATAATTTTATGTAATGTGTATGCTATTATTACATTTTAAGAGACACGGAAAATTACGAATCGAAAAAAAAAGTTACGAATGTACGGATTTTTTTCGTTCAATCCATTCGAAGCACGTTAAGCAACGCCATTGTAAGAGACACGAAAAATTACGAATCTAAAAAAAAAAAATTACGAATGTACGAATTTTTTCGTTCAATCCATTTGAAGCACGTTAAGCAGCGCCATTGTAAGAGACACGAAAAAATGCGAAAAAAAAAAAAAAGTTACGAATGTACAAATTTTTTTCGTTCAATCCATTCGAAGCACGTTAAGCAGCGCCATTGTAAGAGACACGAAAAATTACGAATCGAAAAAAAAATAAGTCACGAATGTACGAATTTTTTCGTTCAATCCATTCGAAGCACGTTAAGCAGCGCCATTGTAAGAGACACGAAAAATTGCGAAAAAAAAAAAAAAAAAAAAAGTTACGAATGTACGAATTTTTTCGTTCAATGCATTCGAAGCACGTTAAGCAACGCCATTGTAAGAGACACGAAAAATTCTGAATCGAAATTTTTTTTTTAAAATTTACGAATGTACGAATTTTTTCGTTCAATCTATTCGAAGCACGTTAAGCAACGCCATTGTAAGAGACACGAAAAATTACGAATCGGAAAAAAAAAAAAAAAAAAGTTACGAATGTACGAATTTTTTTGTGTACGAATTTTTTTGTTCAATCTATTCGAAGCACGTTAAGCAGCGCCATTGTAAGGGACACGGAAAATTACCAATTCAACAAAAAAAAAAAGTTACGAATGTACGAATTTTTTCGTTCATTTTCATTTTCGTTGTTCCTGTTTTCGTTTTTCGGATTTTCTTCATTCGTACATTCGTTGTTTCTAATTTGTTTTTTTCGGATTTTCGTTATTTTCGGATTCGTTCGATTCGAACGATTCGTTATTCGTTAAAATTTTTAGCGAATCGTTCGTTCATTCGTACGAAAACGAATGAACGAAAATAACGAAAAGAAACGAATTGCACATGTCTAGGCTGGACCACCAGATGAAAATAGAAGAAAGAAAGCCTAAAAAAGAAAAGTAATGCAGCCGTCACATGCAAGAATCGGTAAACTGCAATATAATAAAATGTTTGCTTTTGGATTCAACATCACAAGGGAAGCACATGCAAATATTTTTTTAAACTTTGTAAAAAAAAAAAAAAAAAAAAAACAACGTTTCCAGTTTTACTTCTTTGCAGACGCATTCCATTAGTCCAGCTGATTATTGTTAATTCTTGGCCGGCGAATCGCTTCCTCCGCCGCTGTTTACCTGCAGAACGTCGCTTTGCATTTTATCTCTCCCGGCATCTCAATGTTTCTCTTTCGGCTTCCAGCTCATCAATACATATCATTATGATTTTTTTTTTTTTTTTTTTTTTTTTTTTACTTTCATTTCTCTCCAGCAGCCGGCTTTAAATCTCCAGATTATCCCACTCCTTCCAGGGAGCAATTAAACTTCTATAAGATAATGATGTTATTGCGGGGAAGAGAAAAAACAAATCCCCGTCTCGAAACAGCAAGAAGCGAAGTCAAAGCTGCCATCAAAGAACGGGGGGGGAAAAAATTCACTGAAATATGTTATTTACCGCTCAGAAAAAATATATAAAAATGACATTGAGCGCGTTCTTTAAGGTCCGCTGCGTTATTAGCGTTCCGTTGGCTGACACGCTGACATCTTGTGACACTTCTGTGTTCCAGCTAAGCCTTTAACATTAATTGGGAAGTAGGAATTGTGAAACCCTTTTTAATGAGGTATCCTCTTGTACATTCTAACTTAACACATTATTTACAGTGATTCCACTAATGGTTCCATCCATCAGAGCGGCAGGAGAGACAGAGAGAGAGTGAGAGGAGAGAGAGGGAGGAAATAAAAGTTTAATACGGCGGCGAAAAAAGCGACTCCAAGTGAAACTGCCAACGCACGCCAATAATGGCATCCTGGAGGCATTGCAAAGTCAGAAAGTCCATTTAGCTTTTTTTTTTTTTTTTTAATATCCAGATTTAGCAGGGCTTTCACAGTGCTTCTGGGCAGGACTATGGTCTCAAGACTTCTGTGCTGTGTGATCAGCTTTTAACTCTCTTTTGTATGTGGGGTCATTTATATAAACATACTCCAGGCTTCCCCTGATGCAGACAGGTGTCTAAATACAAAGACCTCCCAACTTTTCGAGATGGGAATGAGGGACACCTATCAGCAAAAGTATGTATAGAAATAGGACACGCCCCCCTGCCACGCCCCCTTAACCACTTGCTTACTGGACACTTATACACCCTTCCTGACCAGGCCAGCGCTTTTAGCGCTGTCACTCTTTGAATGACAATTGTGCAGTCATACATCACTGTATCCATGAACCCATATGAGCTTTATTTTGGTGGTATTTAATCACCACTGCATTTTTATTTTTTGCTAAACAAAAAAAGACAGAACATTTAAAAAAAACAAAAACAAGAAAAAAAACGCTTTTTCATATTTTTTTGTCATAAAATTGAGCAAACAGGTAATTTTTTCTCATTCACTGATGGGCACTGATGAGGTGGCACTGATTGGCACTGATAGCCTGAACTGATGGGCACTGATAGGTGGCACTGATAGGCAGCACTGAGAGGTGGCACTGATGGGCACTGATGAGGTGGCACTGGTGGGCACTGATCAGGAGGCACTGATGAGGCTGCACTGATGAGTGGCACTGCTGGGCACTGATAGGTGTCACTGCTGGGCACTGACAGGTGGCACGGAGAGGTGGCACTGATGGGCACTGATCAGGAAGCACTCATGAGCACTGATCAGAAGGCACTGGTGGGCACTGATCAGCAGTAGTGATGGGCACTGATAGATGGCAGTGGTGGGCTCGGATTTTCAGGACTGGATGGCACTGATTAGTAGTACTGGTTGGCACTTAAGGGGCCAATGTCCCTCTAACAGAAGCCAGCTACTGGCTTTATTGTTTTCTTCATGCTAACAGCGGGTAGAAAAAAAAAATATGGAAACCAGCTTCTGTTTACTTCTGTGATTGGCCCTTTACCCTGCTCTGTGATCAGCTGACTTCTCAGGTCCCACGCCGAACCTCCGGGCCCCTCCCTCCTGCCGGGTGCCCCCCACAGCAAGCAGCCGGCGGTCTGTGTGTCCATTCACAAAAGAAGCAGCCACTCAGTCCGCCCCCTCTGTCTCCTGATTGGCTCACTGGCTGTGATTGACAGTCGAAATCCGATCAGGAGTGCAAGTCCCCAGAGAGCCAAGGATCTCATTGTGTCTGAAAATTGTGGTCCAATAGAGTGAGGACAGGCTTTCGTGATTGTCACCTGGGTCAAATCCCAGAGTGGAGAAAAAGAGCAGAGTCTGGAGCAGGCCTTAACATAGTGGATGCCACAACAGATGTCGAGCAGGGTGATAAATCACATCCTCAGTCCTCACTGTGTCAAATGTCCTCCAAATGGTTAAGTATTACGGGGGCTGCTGCACACAGGAGGTTGTTTACCTTCATGCATAGAAGGTAAAAAAGCTTGTGCCTTTACAACCACTTTAAACCCACAGGTGCTTTTTTACCACTACTATTTCTTTATACTGGCTTCTGACATTTACAAATGCAGCAATTTAGAAATTGGATGAAAGGTTTAGCACTGGGAAAGAATGCAAACAGCAGGGCGCTGAGGTCAGTATCAAGTAAAAATCACTTTATTAAAATAAGCAGCATTGACATCTGCCTTTGTCCCCCTGTTTTTTTGGGGGAGGTAACCTATCAACAAATTTGTCCATCTCCTGGTTTCAGACAGAGGTATGTGCTGTGCATCTTCCTGAGGTCATTAAATGTCTATGTATTTTTTTGTGTTTATTATGTATTCATGTATATTTTTGCTTTTTTATGTTAGAGCCGGATTATTGTGGTGGTCAACACTACCCCTGAGGAAGCCATTACTGACAAAACAAGTTGGGATTCAACATCCATCTGTGACCACTTTTCCCTTCCCTCTTGGGTCACCAGCAACCCAATACGTGAATTGTATATGCTCTATCTTTGATTTTAACTCTTTCTATAGCCCCTGTTTATCCTTGTCTTTATTCTTTTGTATTCAATACAAAGAAATTATATTTTTAGCCAACTTGTTATGAATTGATTATTGGTAGCACCGCTATAATCCCATTTCCTCTACATTTTCAATTTCATCAAACGGGGTAAGGTGCATGACAAATTAGAGCCACTCAGATTATATTCTTTAAGCAGCACACTTACATTGAGGTTAGCATGAAACAACATGGAGAGGGGACACCTGAAACCAAGCAGCTGTGATCAGTGTGAGGCTGTAGGCATCACTGAGCAAACAGAGACCGAGGATGTGACAATATACTGTAGAGCCACTCAGATTATATTCTTTAACCGCTTCAATACAGGGCTTTTAAACACCCTTCCTTACCAGAGCACTTTTTGCGATTCGGCACTGCGTCGCTTTAACTAACAATTGCGCGGTCGTGCAACGTTACACCCAAACAAAATTGACGTCCTTTTTTTCCCACAAATAGAGCTTTCTTTTGGTGGTATTTGATCGCCCTGCGGTTTTTATTTTTTGCGCTATAAACAAAAGAAGAGCGACAATTTTGAAAAAAAAACACAATATTTTTTACTTTTTGCTATAATAAATATCCCATTTTTTAAAAAAAAAACAATTGTTTTCCTCAGTTTAGGCCGATACGTATTCTTCTACATATTTTTGGTAAAAAAAATCGCAATAAGCGTATATTGATCGGTTTGCGCAAAAGTTATAGCGTCTACAAAATAGGGGATAGATTTATTGAATTTTTTTTTTTTTTTTTTTTACTAGTAATGGCGGCGATTTGCGATTTTTTTTTTTCGTGACTGCGACATTGCGGCGGACACTTCGGACACTTTTGACACATTTTTGGAACCATTCACATTTACACAGCGATCGTTGCTATAAAATTGCAATGATTACTGTGTAAATGTGACTGTCAGGGAAGGGGTTAACACTAGAGGGCGCTGGAGGGGTTAATGTGTGTCCCTAATAGGAGTGATTCTAACTGTAGGGGGAGGGGACTTAAGGGGAGGAGACCGATCATGTGATCCTCTGTACTGGGCTCACATGATCGGTCTCCTCCCCGCTGACAGGACGTGGGGCTGTGTGTTTACACACACAGCTCCACGGTCCCGCCCGGTCCCGTTGTTTTAACGGGCAATCGCGGGTGCCCGGCGGACATCGCGGCCGCCGGGCACTCGCACCGGGTCCTGAGCGATGCCGCGGGCGCGCGCGCGCGCACCGCCGGCGGCGCGCGCGCGCCCCCCAGGCGGCCGGGAATCCGAGGACGTCATATGACGCCCACCCAGGATGGTAGATCCACCTTGTGGGCGTCATATGACTATGGCCGGGTATTGAACTGGTTAAGCAGCACATTTACATTGAAGTTAGCATGAAACAGCATGGATAGGGAACACCTGAGACCAAGCAGCTGTGATCAGTGTGAGGCTGTAGACATCACTGAGCAAACAGAGACTGAGGATGTGACAATATACTGTAGAGCCACTCAGATTATATTCTTTAAGCTGCACACTTACATTGAAGTTAGCATGAAACAGCATGGAGAGGGGACACCTGAAACCAAGCAGCTGTGATCAGTGTGAGGCTGTAGACATCACTGAGCAAACAGAGACCGAGGATGTCAGGGGGCCAGCCAGCTAAATGTATGTATATTAGCGGTGGCGTTCTCAGATGCACGCGAAGATATCTGTCAAAAATGCCTTGTGGATGTCGGGAGAGGGGTTGTGCATGACGCGTGGCCATGCATTTGAAAAAGAGGGTGAAGACCCTGGAAACCCGTCATGCACAACCCCTCTCTTGACATCCACCAGGCATTTTGACAGCTAGTTAAAGTTTATTGTGAGAATTTAGTTCCATTTTAAGGTTGCATGCACACTAGAAAGCTAAAAACTGCTTTAGAAACGCTGGACAAAAAGCGCTAATGTTTTAGCCTTTTTTGGTGGCGTTTAGCCGTGTTTAGCCTAGTGTGTAAGCTATGTTTAGTAGCTTCAGCGTTATGGAGCAGGGTCGCCAGCTGCCTTAACAATCAGTGAATAGCTGGTTATTAAGGAGCGGGACGGGACCCCCATGCCATATTTTTTGCTCATTTTTTTTATTGCTGCCAATGTTTCTTTTTTTACATTCAGATGACACCTGATGTAGGGTTGTCAACTTTTCTTCAAGCCAAACCCGAACACTTTAGTGGCACAGGGCACATTTCTTTTGTAGTATACACTATAGGATTATAAAAGACCTGAGACACCTGTGGGTGCCCCAAGGAGAGTGGTAATGCAGCGCGCTGAGACAAACAGTTCATGTGGCCAAACTGCTCTTGCTGACAAGAGTAATTTGGGCAAAAGGGGGCTCTGGGGGGGCTGGTGCACTACAAGAGGATTTTGCACCTCAATGCATAGCATGCGTTGAAGTGAAAAACCGCAAGCACAACCCCTTTAAGTGAGATTTAGTTACAGTGAAACAAAGTCCATCCAATCACCTAGCACCCAGCAAACATCAAAATATAAGTGATCCAAAAACCCAATGATAGAAAACCTGACTAATAAATCTAACACGCAGAAAGCCTAACTACAACTAACTATATACAAAATATAGAAAATGGGAAACACAGAAAGGCAGTTAAAACTGAGAGGTGCAGAAGGCAGATAGGAAAGGTGAACCAAAACTGGGAAAAGGAGCAGGATCAGGAGTACTGGCAACACGATCTGGCAGCAGCAAAACACGGAACCAAGAGGCACCAAAAGAGAGGAACTAAATACCCTCCCAGTAGCCAGCATCAGATGGAGACTGATTATTTAAAAAAGGGATGCTGGTACACACCTGCTGGTGGACACTGGAACTACAACCCTCCACCCAGGGAACCATAGTGCCACCAGCAGGCGATTAAGGTCCTGACAGGGACATTCATGCCACTGTTCACCAATGTAAGAAGCATTCTTCCCACTGACCAATAATGTAAGGGGTACATTCTTCCCACTGACCACCAATGTAAGGTGCATTCTTCCCACTGACCACCAATGTAAGGAGAATTCTTACGACTGACCACCAATGTAAGGAGCATTCTTCCCACTGACCACCAATGTAAGGAGCATTATTCTCACTGATCACCAATGTAAGGAGCATTCTTCTCACTGACCACCAATGTAAGGAGCATTCTTCTCACTGACCACGAATGTAAGGAGCATTCTTCTCACTGACCACGAATGTAAGGAACATTCTTCTCACTGACCACGAATGTAAGGGAGCTTTCTTCCCATTGCCCATCAATTTAAGGTGCATTCTTCCCACTGACCACCAATGTAAGGAACATTCTTCCCACTGATCACCAATGTAAGGAGCATTCTTCCCACTGACCACCAATGTAAGGAGCATTCTTCTCACTGACCACCAATGTAAGGAGCATTCTTCTCACTGACCACGAATGTAAAGGAGCTTTCTTCCCATTGCCCATCAATTTAAGGTGCATTCTTCCCACTGACCACCAATGTAAGGAGCATTCTTCCCACTGGCCACCAATGTAAGGAGAATTCTTCTCACTGACCACGAATGTAAAGGAGCTTTCTTCCCACTGACCACCAATGAAAGGGACATTCTTCCCACTGACCACGAATGTAAGGAACATTCTTCTCACTGACCACGAATGTAAGGGAGCTTTCTTCCCATTGCCCATCAATTTAAGGTGCATTCTTCCCACTGACCACCAATGTAAGGAACATTCTTCCCACTGATCACCAATGTAAGGAGCATTCTTCCCACTGACCACCAATGTAAGGAGCATTCTTCTCACTGACCACCAATGTAAGGAGCATTCTTCTCACTGACCACCAATGTAAGGAGCATTCTTCTCACTGACCACGAATGTTAAGGAGCTTTCTTCCCATTGCCCATCAATTTAAGGTGCATTCTTCCCACTGACCACCAATGTAAGGAACATTCTTCCCACTGATCACCAATGTAAGGAGCATTCTTCCCACTGACCACCAATGTAAGGAGCATTCTTCCCACTGACCACCAATGAAAGGGACATTCTTCCCACTGACCACCAATGTAAGGAGCATTCTTCTCACTGACCATGAATGTAAGGGAGCTTTCTTCCCATTGCCCATCAATGTAAGGAGCATTTTTTCCACTGACCCCAATAAATTGGTTCTCGCAGGGGTTCCTTGAGACTCAAAAATTATTTTGAGGGTTCCTCTGTAGTTAAAAAAAAAGGTTGAGAAAGGCCTCTTTAGGATGTTCATTGGGCTAACTGCTAGCCATGAGGCACCCAGGCTCTTTAATCCACTGAATCCAAGTACCAGAGGGTAAGCATAAAGCAAAAGATCTGAGCTGGTGCCCATTCTTTTTTTTTTTTTCAATGATTTTATTATGTTACTATATTGCTAATTCCAGCAACAAAACTGAGAAGACTGGGTCTGTGAAGCTGGGTTTTATTAAACTGAGAAAGGCTTTAAATGCACACCTGAGATTATGGAGTCTTCCACTTAGTCTGAGTGCAATTTATTTCTCAGCATTCCTGTCCACTTACATCCATTTCCTCTAATTAGTTTGCTTTGCCTTTTTCTCCAAGGAGCTGGCTATTTCGTTTAGCGATAGTATTTATTTCCTATTTATTTATTTCACTGACAAAATACCGCACTTAGTATTAGAGGAAAGATAAGGAAATATTAACCTGCAGTGCTCCTCTTTAGTATGACTGTCCGAGGCCCAATAGCGTAAGAGGAAAAGATGTGGTTGACCGCCACTGCAGTCTGAAGGACATTTGGGCATGTGCAAGAGCCAAAAACATTTTCTACTTTCCAGTTTCCCATCTGGAAAGGTGTGTTTGACTAAGCTCATGTCTGTCTCCAGTTGGCTCCTGATGCTCCAAAACTACTTATGGTCCTGGCTCTCAAGTGCGCTTGTTAGAGGGCCCCCTGCTGCTCGGGTTGTTCAGTCAATTTCTGTATGTGGGCCCTTGGTATAACAGCTTAGCAGAAGCGGTTCCATTTGTTCATCACCCTAGGTCTAGGCACTTGATACTTTTCACAAGAGGCCTCTGGTATACCCATGGTTCCTGGTTTAGTCCCTAGGTGGTCCCACACCTAGGGCCCATGCTAAACAGGTGCCCATGTGATGAGGCAGATGCAGTGGGGGAACCAATTCTGGTCACCAACTGTCAGTGAACCACCACCACCCCTACTCCAAAACGGTAAACAGGGAATTCCTCAGGTATTGACTGTGCAGTATGTCCTCTTTAGTCCAGAATATTTTAGGTTACTTTGCTGTTGTCCAAGTGACTGCAACGATGTGGCAACTACATCTGCATTATATGCTACTCTCTTCTAGACATGTGCACAACAAAAAAATTTGTTTATTTTCGTTTCGTTTTTTTTTCGTTTCCGAAAAAAATTCTTTTTTTTTTTGTTTCGTTTTTTTCGTTTCTGTTGATTCGTAACGATTCGTACATTCGGGAAGTCGCCGGTGTTCGTATTCGTAACGATTCGTACATTCGCAAGAGTTATTTTTTCGTTGATTCGTTTTTTCGTTAGTTTAATTTTCGGACGCATTCGTATTTATTCGTACATTCGTAACATTCGTAGATTCGTAATCGGAGCATAATTCATAATTTTATGTAATGTGTATGCTATTATTACATTTTGATAATTTACAAATCGAAAAAAAAAAAGTTACGAATCGGAAAAAAAAAAAGTTACAAATGTACGAATTTTTTTGTTCAATAGAGACACGGAAAATTCCGAATCGAAAAAAAAAAAAAAAAGTTACGAATCGAAAAAAAAAAGTTACGAATCGAAAAAAAAAGTTACAAATGTACAAATTTTTTTGTTCAATCCATTCGAAGCACGTTAAGCAGCGCCATTGTAAGGGACACGGAAAATTACCAATTCAACAAAAAAAAAAAAAGTTACGAATTTTTTCGTTCGTTTTCGTTTTTCGGATTTTCTTCATTAGTACATTCTTTGTTTTTTATTAGTTTTTTTCGGATTTTCGTTGTTTTTCGGATTCGTTCGATTCGAATGATTCGTTAATCGGATTCGTACGTTTCGAACGATTCGTTATTCGGATTCGTACGATTCGAACGAACGAAAATAACGAAAAAAAACGAAAAAAAAAAAAAAACGAAACGAATTGCACATGTCTACTCTATTCCCTTCCCCACACATGAATTGAAGGCAGATCACATTCTATGTTTCATTACTTAAAGCGGAGCTGCACCGCACCAAAAATATTAAAAGTCAGCAGCTACAAATAGTGCAGCTGCTGACTTTTAATAAATGGACACTTACCTGTTCCAGGGTCCAGTGATGTCGGCAGAATGTGACAAGCGACCGCTCGTCTCTCAGCTGCCCCGCCGCCATCCTCTGTCAGGGAATCAGGAAGTGAAGACACAACGTCTTCACTGGCCGGTTCCCTACTGTGCATGCGCGAGTCGCACTGCGCGTCTCTATTGGTCCCCGCTGTGTCCTGGGAACTGTGTTTCCCAAGACACAACGGGGCATCCTCGGATATCCTCGGATATGGGCGGGGATGCTAGTCCCGGAAGTGGGTGCATATACCTGTATTATAGGTAGCCCCCACCCCCCCATGTTGAGGGCCTGTGGTCTGGTATGGTTCAGGAGGGGGGGTGCTTAATTATAATAATAATAATTTTTTTGTGTTAGGGTTAGGGTGTTTAGTTATTTATTATAATTTTTTTTTAAGGGTTACATTTAAGGGTTAATTATTTATTTAAAGTTACTTAGTATTAATTTATTGAATTATTTTTTATTATTTAGGATTTTAATTTATTTGTGTATTTATTTTACATTTATTTATTAATTTATTATTATTTGTATAATAATAAATAAAAAAAAAAAATAATAAATAACCCTATCCCCAACTCCTAATCCTAACCCTTACCTAAACTGAGCTTGAACCCCTTACCCCAACGAAAAAAATTATAATAAATAAATAATAATAAAAGAAGAAATAAAAGCTAATGGAAAAGCTCAAAAAAAGCTGAAATACCTAGCAACAAATGATGCAGTTTTCTCTATTGGCTAATAAAAAAAACGCGAAAGCCCAAAAACGCTGAAAAGTCGTGAAAAAATTGCTGGGAAAACGCCGGAAAAGCGCACAAAGATGCGAGGCTCAGGTGCTAATGCAGCCTAGGAAAATCATAAGGAAAGGGACCCATGTGATATCATCCGAAAAGAAACAGGTAGGGTTTCTAAAATAAAGTTTCTAAAAAAAAATAATCTTTGCATCTTTTCCTTCTATTAAACAAAACGGAACTTTTACACAAGATTGCCGTAATCTTCGAATATTTGTCACAGACATCAATAGCGCTTATCTCCCCTTCATTCTTCCTCCCGGCATACACCCTGCCTCCTGTGATGGCTCCCTTGCTTCGTGTCATTAAGAGAACCAAGGACAATGCTAAGTCTCAGCATCATTAAGGACAAAGCCGCACCATTGATCTTTCTCAGACTTTCTTAATGAACTACATCTCTTGATACGAATGTTCTCAGTGCTGCCGAGGTGCAGTGCCTTTTATCTGATTGTAGCGAGTCCTTCCATCCTTGTAGCTTCTGAATTCTTTATCTCCTCCGCTCACGCTTCCTCCATGCAAATGGAGTCTGCTGCGCCACAGACTTATAATGAGCTCACATTGCTGACACAACAGCCTGGACCATGCATGCCCTGGCAGTGTGAGCCCACCTGGGAACCCTATATTGACTAAACTCAGTATTTTGGCCCTTACTGAATTATTTGTGTCTGCTTCAGGTTGGTATATTAACATTCCAATTCTTAGGGGTGTCGTGCAGTAAATTAAAAAGACTGTAAATTAATTTTCAGCCTGTTTTGTTTTTTTTTAACCTGAGGTGTGCATGAAAGCAATTTCACGTGAGATAAATAAATTGTTGGCTAAAAGGACGGGCTACAAGGGACAGCCTCAGACTGCCTTTGGAAGCTAAAATTCAGAAAAACAGCTAACTGATTATTAGCTGTCTTATGCCCCGTACACACGGTCGGAATTTCCGACGAAAATGTCCTATCGGACCATGTTGTCGGAAAATCCGACCATGTGTGGGTGCCATCGGACTTTTTCCGTCGGAAAAAATTTGAGATCCTGCTCTCAAATTTTCCGACAACAAAGTCCGATCGGACTTTTTCCGATCATGTGTCGCGAATTCCGACGGACAAAGTGCCACGCATGCTCAGATCAAATTACAAGACCAAAGCTATTGGCTACTAGCCTCTACGTAGTTCCGTCGTACGCAACGAACGTCACCACGTTCAGAATGATCGGATTTTCCGACAACTTTGTCCGACCGTGTGTATGCAACACCAGTGTCGGACAAAATCCGTCGGAAAAAATCTGACGGATTTTGTGGTCGGAATTTCCGACCACCGTGTGTATGGGGCATTATAGATCACAGAATTTGTAATTAGGTTCAAGTCTTGTGATTCAGGAGCTCCTGCCAGACAGTACAGCCAAGCCAAAACACGCTTTTCTCTACAACAATTTTTTTTTAAATTTTTTAAATTTGCTTTATTTAGCTTTTGTACAGCTCCATAGAAAATAAGCAACAAAAAACAAACAAGAAGACCCAAAAGGTGCCAAAAACAAAACAAAACAACCAGGCAATTGTTGGCAACCAATGTCTAGACATGTGCACAACAAAAAAATTAGTTTATTTTCGTTTCGTTTTTTTCGTTTCCGAAAAAAATTTGTTTATTTTTTTTGTTTCGTTTTTTTTTTCGTTTCCGTTGATTCGTAACGATTCGTACATTCGTAAGTCGTCGGTGTTCATATTCGTAACGATTCGTGCATTCGTAAGTCATCGGTGTTAGTATTCGTAACGATTCGTACATTCGTAAGAGTTATTTTTTAGTTGATTCGTTTTTTCGTTAGTTACATTTTCGTTTATTCGAAATTCGGACGCATTCGTATTTATTCGTACATTCGTAACATTCGTAGATTCGTAATCGGAGCATAATTTATAATTTTATGTAATGTGTATGCTATTATTACATTTTAATAATTTACGAATCGAAAAAAAAAGTTACGAATCGAAAAAAAAGTTACGAATCGAAAAAAAAAAAAGTTACGAATGTACGAATTTTTTTGTTCAATCTATTCGAAGCGCGTTAAGCAGCACCATTGTAAGGGACACGGAAAATTACCAATTCAACAAAAAAAAAAGTTACGAATCGAAAAAAAAGTTACGAATCGAAAAAAAAAAGTTACGAATGTACGAATTTTTTCGTTCAATCCATTCGAAGCACGTTAAGCAGCACCATTGTAAGGGACACGGAAAATTACCAATTCAACAACGAAAAAAAAAATTACGAATGTACGAATTTTTTCGTTCATTTTCGTTGTTCCTGTTTTCGTTTTTCGGATTTTCTTCATTCATACATTTCTTGTTTCTAATTAGTTTTTTTCAGATTTTCGTTGTTTTTCGGATTCGTTCGATTCGAATGATTTGTTAATCGGATTCGTACAATTCGAATGATTCGTTATTCGGATTCGTTCGATTCGAACGATTCGTACGAAAACGAACGAACGATAATAACGAAAGAAAAACGAAAAAAAACGAAACGAATTGCACATGTCTACCAATGTCCATCCGTAGTACTGCTTATAAGTAACTATGGAATCAGAAAGGATAGAGGGCAGGCTTACTCCACTAAGTAGGCCAAACTCTAGGGTCAAGAAAAGAGTAAAAATGGTATGAGGTAAGTCATCCAGAAGCATCACCTCTGGGGGCAGTTGTGGAAGAATCAATCCAGATAGCCCATGTTTTGGAAAACTTTTGTGGACAAGCCTTATGCCCCGTACACGCAATCGGACTTTCCGATGGGAAATGTTGGATGTGAGCTTGTTGGCTGAAAGTCCGACCGTGTGTATGCTCCATCGAACATTTGTTGTCGGACTTCCCGCCAACAAATGTTGGCTAGCGGGTTCTCAAAATTTCCGCCAACAAAACGTTGTTGTCGGACTTTCCGATCGTGTGTACAAAAGTCCACGCATGCTCGGAATCAAGTATGAGCCGGAAGCGCTGGGTCTTGTAAAACTAGCGTTCGTAATGGAGATATCACATGACTATTGAACTTTCTTTTTCTTTGCTCGCCGTACGTCTTGTACGTCACTAGTTTTGTAATTGTTGGCCAACATTTGTGTGTATGCAAGACAAGTTGGAGCCAACAACCTTCGAACAAAATTCCACGGTTTTGTTGTCGGAAAGTCCTGTCGTGTGTACGGGGCATTAGACTTATAAGTGTATTTGTACAATGGTACAGCTGAATTAACCAGATTTTTCCAAAAGAATGGTTTTGCAAGCATAAAATAACAATATACCTATTAGCGTTCTCATTGCTTTGGACATGGCCAATAAGCGTACTAAGCCTAGAATGCTTCCACCATCAGTGGCACAGTACATTTGTGTATACACTCAGAGACTTCCTTCCAAAATGATTGGACCCTTGGGCACAGCCAGAGAACATGGATAGAGGGTGCTGGGTCCTCTGGACAGCGCCAATACGTGGCCAGGATTGTTGGGTAGAAGCTACGCAACTTTGGAGGTGTAATATAAACACTATTAAGTATCTTGAATTAGATTAATCTGTCTTTAGATGAGACCAGTTGTGGCATAGGATAATCCCAAACATCTTGCCAGTCCTCAGTGTCCATGTCCGGAGCCTCGGCTTTCCAGCCAACCAGCAACCTCTCCAAGCCAACATGAAAGATGGGCGTAGAGCCTTGTATACATTTGACAACGTTTTTTTTAAGGAATCTTCACGTAATAGGCTGTCACGTACCTTACAGCGGAGTCCGAAATGACGAGGGCTGCCTCTTGCACAGTCCCGGGCCTAGCACCCCTGGAGGTGGAGACAGGAACTGCTAGGGCAGCAGAAGGGTGCAGGTGCCTGTAGGCAGGTAGATAGCAGGTCAGGAACAAGCAGGAGTTGGCAACGGGCTGGCAGAGAAGTACACAGATGGCAGGCAGGCTCGTGGCCGGGGGAAGGTAGAGATCGGCAACAAGTCAGGCAGCAAAGTACAGAATCAGGAGACAAAGCTAAAGTCAGAGGTTCAAGCCAGGGTCAGTGCAGGTAAACAAGGCAGACAAGGTTGCAGGGGTGATCCAAGAGAGTAGTCAGGAAAAGCCGGGTGTTCAAGATCAGGTGAAATCAGACAAGGCAACAGCAAGGTATCCAGGAACAAGCTGAGACAATCCAGCACTGATGCTAAGTGGCTGCTCGTTTAAATAGGGCGCCGTGCGCCGTGATTCGCCGGCGTGAGTGCATGCGCACAAAAACGTGCACAGTGCGCATGTCCATTCCACAAAAATGTCCATTCCACTAATGCACATATCTATGCGCCAATGCGCACATGTATACATATGAGCCGATGCGCACATATGTTAGCAAAAAGGTGCGCAAATGCGCATATTGGATCCTGGATTCACCTGCTCGGTGCGGAGGTTCCCTGACATATTCTCTCCTAGTCAGATTCCTCAAAACTAAGCTGGTAGCCATGACAATTGCATTTGAAAGGCGTGTCGCAGCTGGAGATAATGGAATAGAGAGCAATTCGGCAAGTCAAATTGAGTTTTCAGAGAGTCGAAAGTCCTAAGGATGCCATTGGCACAGATTTGGCTGGGATACTTGATCCCTCTACTAGCCCATACCCCTGGGTCCTGAAAAATGAAAAATTCAGTGAGACTGGGATTGTACCACAATGGTGTGTGGGGGGGATCATTTATGAGGGGACCTAGGGTTCCGGAGACCCCAGGCTTTAATGAGCGCCCTCATGGAGTGAGTGAGAGAAAGTGGCACCATTGTTCTGCAATACAATAAATTACGAAGCGCCCCTTTAAGGAAGCCCCTTCCAACACCACAGCTGCATTGGTCTCATCTGCTATTAGCCAATCATGGGTAAGCAGTGGTAGCGTGATGGTCTGGGGCTGCTTTGCAGCTTCAGGACCTGGACGACTTACCATAATTGATGGAACCATGAATTCTGAGCTCTACCAGAAAAACCTAAAGGAGAATGTCCGGCCATCGGTTCGTGACCTCAAGCTCAAGTTCACTTGGGTTATGCAACAGGACAATGATCTGAAACACAACAGCAAGTCCACCTCCAAATGGTTCAAACAAAGCAACATTTAGTTTTTGGAGTGGCCTAGTCAAAGCCCTGATTTAAATCCAATTGAGATGCTGTATCAAGACCTTACACAGGCCATTCATGCTGGAAAACCCTCCAATGTGGCTGAATTAAAACAATTCCCCAAAGAAGAGTCAGACAAAATTGCTCCACAGCAATGTGAAAGACTCATTGCCAGTTATCGCAAATGCTTGATTGCAGTTGTTGCCACCAAGGGTGGCACAACCAGTTATTAGATTTAGGGGGCAATTACTTTTTCACATAAAGCCAGGCAGATTTGTGGGAGCTGCTGAGAGACAAGCTGTCACTTGTAAACACAGAAGTCGGACTTCTGTGTTTTACAAGTGATAGTGCTGAAGAGGGAGCAGAGGGTCTGAGCCAGAGGTGGTGGAACTACATTTCCCATGATGCTCATGCACTCTGCAGTGTAGTTGAGCATCATCGGAAACGTAGTTCCAAAACATCTGGGGTGCCAAGGTTCGCCATCACTGATATAGATCATTGTTCCCTGCTATCTCTGTGGACTGCAAAACATGCCCTCCCCATCAATGGCGACCCTAGGGGGGGCCAGAAAAACCTAAAGGAGAATGTCGGGCCATCGGTTCGTGACCTCAAGCTCAAGTGCACTTGGGTTATGCAACAGGACAATGATCTGAAACACAACAGCAAGTCCACCTCCAAATGGTTCGCCATCACTGATATAGATCATTGTTCCCTGCTATCTCTGTGGACTGCAAAACATGCCCTCCGAAGAGAAGGAAGTGCTATGTAGTCCTAACACAGTGTTATATAGCCCTTACACACAAAATTTGCATACGAAGGATAAAATACAGAGGTGCATTACCATTGGGAGTTTGTATATGATGGAGCAATGGACAGTGCAGATCTTGAAAAGAAACCGCACTTCGTAGCATAGAGATGATTGGGGTAAACACAAGACTCTCTGCAGTACGATACAAGTACAAGTGAGAAGGGTAGAAGTTACGCTGTAGATGGCAACAAGCAAAACTGAACATTTCCCTTTGAATACAATGAAGGTCTCAATGGGTCCCTTGAGGACTTTAGGAGACAATATAGGTACTGAACACAATTTACAAAGCTGACTGTTTGCATAGCTTCCTTTTAATAAGCGGAGTGACCCTTTAATTCTTCCTTTATGTTCTGAAATTATCTTCAAAACCATATCATGTATCATTTCCTTTAATATTGTATATATCCAATTTCAAAGCCTGACCCGGCCCGCCATGTCTGTGTGTACAGAGGAATTAGTCCCCCTCGATGCTCCGACGCCTCCAATCCCTTCTAAAGGGCACAGAATTTGTCTTTAACCTTTTTCGGCATTTCTGGCCTGGAAAGGTGTCTGTTTCCCGGCGTCTGAGTCTTCCCAGGCTGCCCTTATCATCCTCGCCTCGCTGTCTGCCGCTTAACT
The DNA here is from genome assembly GCA_028564925.1 of Lithobates sylvaticus. Lineage (NCBI taxonomy): Eukaryota > Metazoa > Chordata > Amphibia > Anura > Ranidae > Lithobates > Lithobates sylvaticus. Next base: position 24,453,669 of record CM053032.1, read on the forward strand.
ACTCCTTCTAGGGCACGAATTAATTCTTTTGCAGCGATAAGGTAATTTATTCCAAAACATGTTTTCTGAATAATCATAAACTGTAATAAGAAGTGTGAAGAGACTTGTACGGCTCCGAATCTGGCGGGGTGAAGGCAAGTGTGCGTAACCCTTCTGCTTCTGAAGAGAACGTAAGGCGTGCAGAACCACAAAGACGGAGGTTAAGGGGCAACTCTAGCTGATCGACTAACTATTTCATTGAAACATGTATATACGAGGCGTTAGATCTGGTGAATATTTGCCCCTTTTAGGCTACGTTTCCACTTGTGCGACTTGTCATGCGCCTTGGGACTGCAAAGTCGCACGACAAGTCGTACCCCATGATTTCCAATGAGTAGTGTTCATATCTGTGCGACTTCAGAGTAGCCCCTTTGATGATCCCACTTTGATGCGACTTGAGGTCCATAGACCTCAAGAATACACAGGCATTGCTTTAAGTTACATCAAAATCGCGGCAAAAAATTGCGGCAAAATCGCACAACTTTCAGGTCACAATAGTGGAAACCTAGGCTAAAGGCCCATTTGCACTATTGCATTGCAATGTGTTCCCACGTGTGTTAAAAATTCATGTTACAAGCATTGGTGTGTTGCGGTGCTGTTCATTCTCAGTGGCATCCCAGGGCCATTGTGGGGCAGCACAGCCCAACATGCAACAGTGGCAGTTGTGGTGCACTGGCAAAAATGCTGCGTGTACCAGAGGAGTAACTAGAACTTCCAGGGCCCTGGTGCAAGAAACCATGAAGGGCCACGCTGACCACAGGTAGGGTTGCCACCTCATCCCTTTAAACCCGAACACATGAATTACACAGATTCTGAGGCTAATTACATGCAGATAAGGCACCAAGTGAGTTTAATTACCACCTTAATCAGCCACAGAACCTGTGTAATTAATATGTGTTCGGGTTTAAAGGGATGAGGTGGCAACCATAACCACAGGACCCTATACATTGATCCCAGGGCCCTTTTCTTTGGTCTTGGGGCCCTTCCTTCCAGGCCTGGGGATCAGTGGGGCCCTTTTCCTGCAGTGGGACCCTTTTCCTTGTTCCTTCCTGATGTCTTGGGCCCAGTGGGGGAGCGCCAGGGCCTGGTCTCACCTTTGTGACCCTGGTAGTTTCACCACTTGCATGCACAATTGATGGTCTGCGGTGGTGCATTGGGCAGCCCAAATGAATGGTTGGCCCTAATGCAAAATGTTGATTTCTAAAACCGGAGCAATCTGGTGCAGCTTTGCATGGTAGCCCATCAGCTTCTAACTTGTTCAATTTAGCTTTGACATTAAAACCTGGTATGCGCCCCCTGCTGACTGATGCGCCCCCTGCTGTGATTAGAAACAGCACACATTTGGCAGAAGATTTCAGCCAATGATTTTGGCTGAAACCTGTTGATCTGAAAGATGGTTAACCCCTTGATTGCCACTAGATGTTAACTCCTTCCCAGCCAGTGTCATTAGTACACAGGGCTGGTGCTACCACTAGGCAGCCGCCTAGGGCGCACTGCTGCCCAGGGCACAGCCATGACCACTTGTTGCTGCATTTGCAGTCTTTATTTTTTTGGGGGGTGCAAGTAGCTGGTCTTGCCTAGGGTGCAAAATAGTCTAGCACCGGCCCTGTTAGTACAGTGTCAGTGTATAGTATTATCAGTCACTGTATTAGTGTCACTAGCAACACCAGTGTCAGTTAACCACTTCAGCCCCAGAAGGATTTACCCCCTTAATGACCAGGCCATTTTTTGCGCTACGGCACTGCGTTACTTTAACTGACAATTGCGCGGTTGCGCAACAATGTACCCAAATAAAATTGTCTTTTTTTCCCCCACAAATAGAGCTTTCGTTTGGTGGTATTTGATCACCTCTGCGGTTTTAATTTTTTGCGCTATAAACAAAAAGAAACCAACAATTTTGAAAAAAAAAATAATTTTTTTAATTACTTTCTGCTATAAAACATATCCAATAAAAATATGTAAAAAAATCGAATTTCTTCATCAATTTAGGCCAATTTATATTCTGCTACATATTTTTGGTAAAAAACAAACAAAAAACAAAACAATAAGCGTATATAGATTGTTTTGCGCAAACGTTATCGCGTCTACAAACTATGGGATAGATTTAGGGACTTTTTTTTACTAGTACTGGTGGCGATCATCGATTTTTAGCGGAACTGCGACATTGCGGCGGACAAATTGGACACTAAGTGACCCTTTTTGGGGACCAGTGACACCAATACAGTGATAAAAAACATGCACTGACACTGTATACAGTGCCTTGAAAAAGTATTCATACCCCTTGAAATTTCAAGGGGTATGAATACCTTTTTCAAGGCACTGTATACAGTGTCAGTGCAAAAATTACCAAAATTATGTAGAAGAATACATATTGGCCTAAACTGATGAAGAAATTCATTTTTTAAAACTTTTTTGGGGATATTTATTATAGTAAAATGTAAAAAAAATATCTATTTTTTTTTTTCAAAATTGGTGCTATTTTTTTGTTTATAGCACAAAAAAAAATAAAACCGCAGAGGTGATCAAATACCAGCCAATGACAGCTGATCATGTGATGTAAACCGAGCCGGTAATCGGCTATTTTTTCTCCTCGCACTGATAGCGTCCGATCACCAGCGGCTCTCAAAGAGACATCAGTCCCGATCAAGGAGAGCTCCCGCCAGCTCATCTGTGCCCACCTGTACCACCTGCCAGTGCCCACCAATGCCACCTACCAGTGCCCACAGTGCCACCCAGCTGTGCCCACAGTGCCCCCTATCACTGCCCACAGTGCCACCTATCAGTGTCACCAATCAGTGCCTCATCAACAGTGCTGCCCATCAGTGTCACCTACCAGTGCCCATCAGTGTCACCTACCAGTGCCACCTATAAGTGCCAGCCAACAGTGCCACCTATCAGTGCCCATCAGTGCCATCTATCAGTGGTACCCATCAGTAACACCTATCAGTGCCCATCAGTGGCACCCATCAGGGCCCATTAGTGCCAGTGCCATCTTATGAGTGGCTATCAGTGCTGCCTTATCTGTGCCCATCAGTACCGCCTTATCTGTCCCCATCAGTGCCACCTATCAGTGCCCATCAGTGCCATCTATCAGTGGTACCCATCAGAAACACCTATCAGTGCCCATCAGTGGCACCCATCAGGGCCCATTAGTGCCAGTGCCATTTTATCAGTGGCTATCAGTGCTGCCTTATCTGTGCCCATCAGTACCGCCTTATCTGTCCCCATCAGTGCCACCTATCAGTGCCCATCAGTGCCATCTATCAGTGGTACCCATCAGTAACACCTATCAGTGCCCATCAGTGGCACCCATCAGGGCCCATTAGTGCCAGTGCCATCTTATCAGTGGCTATCAGTGCTGCCTTATCTGTGCCTATCAGTGCCCATTGGTGCAGCCTATCAGTGCCCACCAGTGCTGCCTCATCAGCGCATATCAATGAAGGAGAAAAATTACCTGTTTGCAAAATTTTATAACAAACTATGAAACATGATTTTTTCTTTTCTTTTTTTCTTTTATTTTTTCTTAATCCCAGCTGTGATTAAATACCACCAAATGAAATCTCTATTTGTGTGGGAAAAAAAGGAAAAAAAATAATAATTTGGGTACAGTTTTGTATGGCCGCGCAATTGTCATTCAAAGTGCGTTAGCTGAAAATTGGTCTGGGCAGGAGTGGGGTTTAAGTGCCCGGTAGGCAAGTTGTTAAAGTGATTTCTCAACAAAATAAAGCATGGAAACCTGGATGGATGGGTGAGTTTTCAGTTTGTGGGGCTCAGATGCAGTGCAGCTCTGCTGTAAGTACTTCCATTTCTAGGACACAACACTAACTAAGGTGACACACATTGCCCATTATTTATTCACAGCAGAAAACAGAATCAGTGAGATATTTTTATTAGCTGATGTTGTTTAGCATAAAGGTTGCATTATTTTAAATGTCCGCGGCACTATACCTGTCAGAATAGTAATATTCCCTCTCCACTATACTGTATATAGATACTGTATTATACTTCATGTATATAAAGCACCACTCAGACTCTAAATACTAATTATACAGCCTGTCAGAAGACAATACTAAATTTACCCTTTGCATAAAATAACAACTACACACCTACAATTACATGCATTAAACACTCCATAGCTCTACCATAATACAATCAAAACATCATTTAGCGGCAGACATAACACAATGTAAATGTAGCAATACCTACGGCGTCAGGTGATAGGATCAGCAATATTGTTTGTATGCGGATAAATGGATGTCCGTCCGCTGCTGCAGTGTATGTGAGCCCTATTCATTCTGTTAAAGTAGAACTCCGGGATGAGCAAATATTGTCTAAATACAGGAGCCATGTCTATTCTTCTTATGTGAATCTTGGTGCACTTTGTGTATTTCTTCCAGATCTTTGCAGTAATCCAGTGTGAGACTTCCTGCAATAAAGACCGCTCACTGCTGCCCTCTCTCCTTGTGCAGAGTGACTGGTCTTGTCTCCGCCCCCTGCTGTAGTTTTCTGTAGGTAGCCTTTAGTGTGTCCCTCCCACAGCTTTGCTAAGGGGTGGGGCCTAGGGTTCCCATGTGTCCCGGATTGCCCGGGATTGTCCCGCAATTCGCATTTGTGTCCCGTGTCCCGGACACCTTCATTCCGGGACAATACAGTGTCCCGGAATGAAATGAGGACACATAGCCACCCTAATAGAAGATTGCCAAACTGGTTGCTAGGGCCGCCCTGCCTGGCGTCTAGCAACCAGTGACGTCACATTCGCAGAGTCTCAGAGTGAGGACGAGAGGAGCAAGGCCTTTACCCAGTGCTGCCCTGCGCTCCGAGTCCACCCACCTCCTCTACTCCTCTGGCCTCGGCAGCAGCACCCAGAGAGAGCAGCCAGAGCGTCATCACTGTGTCTCCTCCTGACTCCTCCAGTCTTCAGTGACCTCCTGGAGGGTAGTAGCATTCTGCAGTGCTGGCTGGCTTAGATCCGACTTCTCCTCCTCCCACCCACGCCCTGCCTTGCCCAACAGCCTGGACCAGGGAATAAAGACTGGCACTCAACCGCTCACCAGACCAGTCCAGATTAAAAGGTGAGCAAATGGAACCTGATTGGAGCAGGTCCGGTGACAAGTCGGAGCACTCAGGCTAGGGACAGAAAAGTAATAAATAAGGCTGACAAAGTGGAGCCCTGCCCTGGGGGGCAATAAAAAATTAGGTTGACAAGTGGGGGGCAATAAAAAAAATGAGGCTGACAAGTGGGGGGCAATAATAAAAACGAGGCTAACAAGTAGGGGGTAATAAAAAAATGAGGCTGACAAGTGGGGCAATAAAAAATATACATGTATATAAACTTTTTTTGGGCTGGCGCGAGGGCGTGTATGGGGAGGGGGTGTCCCTGAATGGCAATTTGGAAATGTGGTCACCCTAGTGGGGCCACCTGGTGACATCACCTGGTGGCCCCACCTCCTTGTGACATCAGTGGTCGAGGCCTGCTGGATCGTTGACAGCGTGCAGCGTACAGCGTGACCCGCGGACTCGATGTCCGCCGGTCTCCCGGCGATCGTGTCACGGAGCCGCAGAAAGGGCAAGTGCCTATGTAAACAAGGCATTTCAGCGTACTGCCTTGTGTCATGACAGAGATCACTTCTCCCTGTCATCGGGAGCAGCGATCGCTGTCATGTCAGTGGTAGCCCATCCCCTCCCTACAGTTAGAATCACCCCCTAGGACACACTTAACCCCTTCATCGCCCCCTAGTGGTTAACCCCTTCCTTGCCAGTATCATTTACACAGTAATTTTTATAGCACTGATCGCTGTATAAACGACAATGGTCCCAAAATAGTGTCAAAAGTGTCCGATGTGTCTGCCATAATGTCGCAGTCCCGATAAAAATCGCAGATCGCCGCCATTACTACTAAAAAAAAATATTTATAATAAAAATGCCATAAAACTATCCTCTATTTTGTAGATGCTATAACTTTTGCGCAAACCAATCAATATACGCTTATTGCGTTTTTTTTTTACCAATAATATGTAGAAGAATACATATCGGCCTAAACCTGAGAAAAAAATAGTTTTTTTATATATTTTTGGGGGATATTTATTATAGCAAAAATTTAAAAATATTGTGTTTTTTTTTCAAAATTGTCACTCTGTTTTTTTGTTTATAGAGCAAAAAATTAAAACGCAGAGGTGATCAAATAGCACCAAAAGAAAGCTCTCTATTTGTGGGAAAAAAAGGACATCAATTTTTTTTGCGGTGCCACGTCGCACGCCCGCGCAATTGTCAGGTTAAAGCGACGCAGTGCCGAATTGCAAAAAGTGCTCTGGTCAGGAAGGGGGTAAAATCTTCCGGGGCTGAAGCGGTTAATGAATCTTATGCCCCGTACACACAGTCGGAATTTCCGACGGAATATGTCCTATCGGAACATGTTGTCGGAAAATCCGACCGTGTGTGGGCGCCATCGGACTTTTTCCGTCAGAAAAAATTTGAAATCCTGCTCTCAAATTTTCCGACAACAAAGTCCGATCGGACTTTTTCCGATCGTGTGTAGCGAATTCCGGCGGACAAGGTGCCACGCATGCTCAGATCAAATTACAAGACCAAAGCTATTGGCTACTAGCCTCTACGTAGTTCCGTTGTACGCAACGAACGTCACCACGTTCAGAATGATCAGATTTTCCGACAACTTTGTCTGACCGTGTGTATGCAGCACCAGTGTCGGACAAAATCCGTCGGAAAAAATCTGACGGATTTTGTGGTCGGAATTTCCGACCGTGTGTACGGGGCATTACTGGCAACTTTTATCTTGGAGCACAGTTAGTTTTTCCTTTTCTCACTCTTGAAAGCAGGCTGATTTTGCTCATCACTAAAGCTTCTTCACTAAAGTTAAATTTGGGAATTGGCATTTGCTTGGCGCAGTCATCCTCACACCTATCGCTCCTGTTACATATTTTCAAAATGAAAGCCAGCTAGAAAATAACTTTCTCCGAGACCTCCATCAACTCTGCCAACCAATTACCTGGCAGCAAAGCTCGGAGACTTTCAGCACGCATCCACCAAGGTGTCTTTGTTTGGCCTTTCCTTCATCTGTCTTTGCCCCCCCCCCCTACCCCCGAGGGTCGGTAGCAGCGTCTCCACATCCCAGCTCAGAGTCCCCCTCTGTGATTTCTGCTTTCCGAGTGCCAGAAGTCTTGGCAAGCGCCGCTACAAAAAGCTTTTAAAATTCCTGGAGTGCTGCTAATTGTGGGCAGAATTAGCTGTACGCACAAATTATTAGTGTACATACATATTCATCAGCGCGCAACAGTCCCAGACTGCCTCAAATATGTAACTACTGAAAACAGACTGCATAGCTTGTGATAAACTGCTTTGCAGCCGTATGAGATGGCTATTAAAGGACCAGTAAAGCAAGAACACTAATTATTATTATTATTATTGATGCTGTTACACAGTTGACCAGATGTTGCTGACTGTGTTTGGTCTTTTCCAAGTATCGAATCCTTTCCAAGACCCTGGAATGTTTGAGGATATCGACAGAGGATGTGGTCTGTTCCCAACAATACAGTCCACTGTAGGTAGGGTTGTATTTACCATGGTACACGGAAACAAGTTAACCAAGTCTGCTCCCTCCGCTGTAGGTGGCGCTCGACCGGAGTGGCATCACAGCTTGGAGAGGAAGTCAAGGGAAACTTGGTTCCTCTGTGGTTACTTGGTTCCTAGAGGCAGCGTTCCTGCTGGCTGTGAAGCATCTAGGTAATCCTTGGTGGCCATCTTGGGTCAGCAGAATCTTTTTAAATCCCTGCCCCAGGTTTTTGCGCGCATTCGCGTGTGGGTATTGTAAGGACAGGTCACCCGTCTGTCAAGGACAGATGCTGCTACACAGTTGGCCAGATGTAGCTGACTGCATTTGCTCTTTTCTAAGTATTGAATCCTTTCCAAGACCCTGGAATGCTCAGTAATATCGGCACATGATGTGTGCCATCCCCAACAATACAGTCCACTGTAGGTAGGGTTGTATTTACCATGATGGTACATGTAAACAAGTTAATCAAGTCCAAGTTGTGATTGCAGTTTCCTTATTTTGTTTCTGGCCACCTCTAGACATGTGTGGCTAAATTCAGCAAAATAACTGTAATGCTGCGTACACACGATCGCACATTCTGACAACAAAATCCATGTTTTTTTCCCGATGGATGTTGACTCAAACTTGTCTTGCATACACACGGTCACACAAATCTTGTCGGAAATTCTGATCGCTAAGAACGCGGTGACGTACAACACGTATGACGAGCCGAGAAAAACGAAGTTCACTAGCCAGTGCGGCTCTTCTGCTTGATTCCAAGCATGTGTGGAACTTTGTGTGTCGGAATTGTGTACACACAATCAGAAATTCCCGACAACGGATTTTGTTGTCGGAAAATTTGAGATCCAGATCTCAAATTTTGTTTGGAGACTTCCTCTCCAAGTTGTGATGCCGCTCTGGTCGAGGGCCACCTACAGCGGAGGGAGCAGACTGCACCTGTCTACAACCGTGTTGCACCTTCATACACCCTCATGCTGTGTACAAACGGTTGGATTTTCCGACAAGTGTTCGATGTGACCTTTTTGGTGGAAATTCCCACCGTGTGTAGGCTCCATCTGACATTTTCTGTCAAAAAGCTCACATCGAACACTTGTTGTCGGAAAATCCGACCGTGTGCACGCGGCATAAGGGTGTATGAAGGTGCAACACGGTTGTAGGCAGGTGCAGTCTGCTCCCTCCGCTGTAGGTGGCCCTCGACCAGAGCGGCATCACAGCTTGGAGAGGAAGTCAGGGGAAACTCAGTTCCTCTGTGGTTTCCTGGTTCCTTGAGGCAATCCCTGCCCCCAGGTATTGTAGGGAAAGTGTAGGGCTCGCAACTTCCTTGGCCATCTTCCTGTTAGAGTATGAGATGGCCAGGCCGCATTTTGCCCCTCCAGACAGATGCTGTCAGTTCAACTGATACCTGCTCAGCTGCTCACTGTTGGGATTTGTGAGTGCTCCCGGTTGGGCCATCTCCCACTGGGTTTGTTGTGAACTGTTTTTACCTTTGCTACAATAAAAGTTCTACTAATTGCACCTAGGCTGTGTGTGCATTATTACCGTCGTACCATGCTGCACCCATCCACATGGTCTTTTCTGGAACTGTTTTCAGTCACCAGAGAGGGTGCATGTTGCAAAGGTGAGAAGGTGGAACTATGGTAGAAATCTAGTAACGTTGCTTTGTTGATGGTGAATGGTGATGTGGGCCTGTCATGTGAGTCGAGGAGGCATTCCCATGTCCTGTAGGAGCATGGGGTTGCTATTGCCTTCCCCTGGGGACATCCAGAGATTATGTAAGTATGCAAGGGACTGGAAGGGTGAGTGGTGGGACAGTGAAATAGGAAGGGAGTGCTTTAACTAGCTTGTGGGTGGGTGCAACGGCAGTAACACACACAAATGCCAGAGGCAATAAAAAGAACTTGTATTGTAGTCAGTGCACAACAAGCCCATCGAAAAAGCAGCAAGATCGGAAACACTCACAGATGAACAGTAGATTGTAGCAGAGCAGATCTCAGCTGGTCTTGAGTGATGGAATGTGACCTGGCCAGTCCATGTCCACGTTGGGAGGTTTCCAAGAAGAGATGTAGATCCCTAGGCTTTCCCTTCTGAACTGGAACGTTTCCCTGCCGCTTTCCCTGACAGACAGGTGACTACCCACAAGCTAAAATGCACTCCAAACTCAGGAGCTAGGGTCTTAAATAACCTTAAACTCTGCCTGACCCATGATGGCCGCCAGAGTCACATGGGCTTGGGTTTATCGAGTTGCCGGTATAGTCCCACCCTTAGAGGTTTCTTCCTATACCAATTATGGGGATGATGGCAACCAATATGTGTTCTGAGAATTGAGTTCAATCTATTTCAATTTATTTAGGGTGGAAAATACACCTATACCTCATCCATGAACTCACTTCCTTGACACAGCCCCAATACTGAACAATTAAGAGTAATTAGACTTAGTTCATAATCCCCTAGCAATCAGGTGGTTTTCCAAATCTGATCTTTAGCTAGGGGGATCTTTGTCTTATCTAGATACTATCTCTTCTCCTTACTAAGAGAGTGTCATTTATTTTCTATTTTTTCACTTCTCTCCAGTACCTTCTCTCTCATGGATACTGAATTATTTAGGGGAACGGGGAATATGGGGGACCTACAGGGGAGGGAATGGGATGACCTCATGGCAAACATTCATTGCAACTATCAAGGAAAGGAACAAACTTTTTCAAATTTGACTGCTTTGTTTTGAAACCTCACCAAGGTGTTGGAAAGAAAATCAGCCTTACATTGGCATATCCACTCCTTGGAGAGATATATTCGGGAAAACATTAACCCTATTGGCCTACGCATACAGATTTTTCCAATTCTGGAAAACATATCCAAGGAACTTAGAACTAACTGGGAGAGCAAGTTAAATGATTGCTCCAGGAATCTCATGTTATTATTGCAGAACGAGTATAAATCACAACTAGTAACAATGAATGATGAGATTGGATCCCTTTATACACGGCTCACTCCCTTGAAAAGTCATGAGGACTACAATAAATCTGAAATTAAATTAAGGGAACATTTGGAAACTTTTGGTAAACAAATTCTGATCAAAAAAGAGAAAAAATATTGGAGAGACAAAAATGCTTTTGGAGAGAACCGTGCTTATAAATGGAATATAGATAAAAAATTCAAAAATCCTAAAATGACCCGGAAAGGGAAGAAGGGTCAAATTGATAATTTGTTTAAATCTAATGATGATCTGTCAGATACGCCCTCTAACTCCTCCTCCTCAGTCTCCTCCCACACAGGCCGGCAATCTGGGAAAAGGAAAAGTTTGTTCCCCAGACAACAGGACATGGAAGGTGAGGTCCATCAATTACCTAAAAAATCGGCTACTGATCTCCAGATGGATCGGGACGGTAAGACAGGCACTACTGCAAAAAATTCAACAGGTGGAATTCTTAAAAACAATCCTTCTAATCGTATTGTCAAAAACAATAAAAAGGACCAGGGAGCGATCCCTAAAACCCAACGTACACAACTAGATGATTTTTTAGACCGGAACCGGATCGTACAGATCCCTCCGTTATCCACCCCACTGACACAAATAGGAACTCCCCAGTCAGTGGTAACTCAGATAGAGACGGAGCCCATCATGGTCAAGGGTCTAGTAAAGGAGGTCTAAACATTATAAATTTGTCCTCCCACATACTTTCGAAAGATGAGCAGGAAGTACTATCCTTAGGGTTATCCTTTTGTCCCAATAAGAGCTCAGGTGTCTTTGAGGTAATCAAAGACATCCATCTCTTTGCTCGAAATTTGTTTTATAAAAGTCTCTATAAAAAACAAATCAAAAAAGAAGGTGATTTACCACCCAATTTGAAAGCAGCAGATTTCAAGGCCTTGAGGGACCTCAACCTCCTTCTTTTAGAAAGTGGGGCTTGGGATGAACAAGAGGATGATCCTCTTGACAGTGAGGGGAGTGAGGAGGAGGAAGAGGAGGTTGTTACATATGAATCAAAAAAGTTTAAACGCAGATCACATGTTTTCCCACAACTTAACCAGAATCCAGCTTTGGCATTATTTGTTAAACAAACGGCCAAAGATTTGGAAAGACTAAGAGAAGACTCAGGACAACAAAATCTAAATGTGGGTCAAAGGAAGGCACTTCAATCCCTTAAAAATAATTTTGATATTACAATCAAGAGTTCCGATAAGGGAGGAAATATCGTAGTCATGAATAATTCTGACTATGAGAATATGGTCCTCAAAATACTGAATGACCAGAATTGTTATAAACCAATTGCCCCCTCGTTGGTGGACAAATACAACCAGGACTTCTATGTACTGGTTGATGAGTCCTTCAACGTGGGGACAATTACTCGTGAAATCTGGGATTTCATTAGAACCAGATACCCTAGGTTACCTACTCTATATGCCCTCCCCAAAGTGCACAAGAGTCTCCAAAATCCACCGGGAAGGCCCATTGTGTCGGGGAACGGATCCATCACGGAGGGAATCAGTCAGGTCATTGATGACCACCTGAGACCCCACGTTATGGACCTACCGTCCTACACCAAGGATACCATCCATCTCCTACAGATTATTGAAGAGCTAACTATCCCAGAGACAGCGATCCTAGTGACCATTGATGTGGAATCACTATATAACAGCATTCCACATGATCTAGGAATCATGGCAGTAGATAGGGTTTTAAAACAAAGAACTACAACTGATTGGAAATTCAATTCCTTTATTGTCCAGATGTTGGATTTTATCCTCCGACACAATGTTTTTGTCTTCAAGAATTCCCACTACCTCCAGGTACAGGGAGTAGCTATGGGGACGTGTTGTGCGCCCTCATATGCGAATCTGTACCTGGGGGAGTGGGAAAAAGACTTTTTGGCCAGTGAACATGCCTCGATGTACACCTGCCACATTTTAATGTGGCAGAGGTACATCGACGATGTTTTAATCATTTGGGACGGCTCCGAGAAACAACTATTGGAATGTCTGGAGCTCATGAATAACAATACCTACAATTTGTTTTTCACTATGAGTTTTGACCACAGTGAGACGCACTTTTTGGATATCCGCATTAAAAAAGCCCCCAATGGAAATCTAACTAGCAGGTTGTTCCGGAAGGAAACTGCCGGTAACACCCTGCTCCATGCAGACAGTTTTCACCCACTTCCACTTAAACGATCCACCCCCTTTAGTCAATTCCTCCAGATTAGAAGGAATTGCACGGAGGAAGAGGACTTCCAGAGAGAAAGTGATGGGCTAACCCTAAGACTATTAGACAGAGGCTACACTAAAACTTGCCTTAAAAAAGCATTTAATAGGGTTAAAGCTCTCACTAGGAAAGACCTTCTATTTAAAAAGAAGAAAAAGAATGTGGATGATAACACTCGCATTATTTTGCGGTTTTCAAATGAACATGAGAGGATACGCAAAATTATTAACAAGAATTGGTCCATCCTTACAGATGATCCAGTTGTAGGTACTTTGGTTTCACCCCATCCTTTGATCACTTATAGAAAGACGGTTTCAATTGGCAACCTAGTCACACAAAGTGAATATAAGGGTACCTCGAGAAAGGACCCATGTAGGAACTTTGGAACCTTTCCATGTGGAAACTGTGCCCAATGCTCAGTCATTGGGCAGAGGACCACACTGACGCTGCCAAATGGGGTAGACTTCTCCCTGAGACACTATGCTTCTTGTCAGACTCAGGGGGTGGTATGCCTCATGCAGTGTCAGTGTGGTTCCTTTTATGTAGGTAAGACTAGACAGAAACTATGTAAGAGAGTTGAAAAACATATGCATGATATGAAGATCTGCAATCTGTACTTACCTCTGGGGCGCCATATAGCCAAGAAACATAACTACAGATTGCCGAAAGTGAATTTCACTGTTCTTGACAGATTGCACATTCCAATCAGAGGAGGAGATTGGAACAAGGTTCTTCTCCAACGGGAGATGCGGTGGATTAGAACCTTAAAAGCAACCACTCCACCAGGCTTAAACGAGGTGGAAAGCTTTAGACCTTTTTTGGATGGCTATAGCTCGGGAAAAACTGATTGAAATATTTGTTGAAGATGGCCTTTGAGCTCTTTTAATTCAGACAATCTAGAACAACAAGTATTACTTATATGACTCCCTCTCTATTCATTCCTCTATCTACAGGTCCCTCAACCTAGGGGGGTTTCCCTTTTTATATTTTCTGTCTCCATCTTTGAAATTTACTGGGTTGGGTGAATGGTTCGGTTATGGGGTTTTTTATACCTGTTCATGTTGGACAACATCTGTATATGTATGCTTTGATTCCACAATTGTAAATGGTATTGCCTCTGGGGAGTGTCACTTACCGAGTTATAGAAAGACTGATGTTTCAATTTTTTGTCTGACAGGAGTTTCCGAGTGTCCTTCTCTCACTCTCTACCTGGCAGCTCAACCCCAAATAAACCCATAGTCTCCCTATCCCGCAATAACGGGTATTGCGGGATTCTCTATTTTTAGGGGGGCAGCCCCTTCATTTTCCATCTTTGATGGTTTGGAGGTCACCTTGGGTCCTTTGGGGTAGGGGTTATTCTGGGGTTCAGGAATTCATTCTCTGGTCCCCAGATATTTATTCCCCGCTTTTGTCCTGCCAGTAGTTTTAGTCCTTTATGTTGCTTGGCTTTGGGGGATGTGGGGTCCTCACCCACCAATGCGCCTGGGCCCCTACTAGGCGATGGCGCCTTGGATGGTGGGTTACTCCCGCTTTTTTACCCCCATGCCAATACCAACTCCCTCCCAGCATTAATCCTCCATCCCCACATGAACTCAATCTGACTCGGAAATATTTCCGATCCATTTGGGGATTTGGGGGACTTTCTCCCAGTTGTCTCCTTTTTCATGTCCCACCCTCATTGCCCAGACTGGGACAAGGAGGGATGGGTAGGGCTGGGGTGATCTGTGCGGCTGCCGGCGCCCTGGGTAGCTCACGACTTCTCTTCATGCTGAGCACCCTGCTCAGGCGCATTTTGCACATCAGGCGCCTGCGCCACAGACGGACCATCTCTGGCTGGGCCTCTTGTATCGCGCATGCGCACATCGCGAGGCGTGGTACTGCTGGTTGAGACAGGGACGTCTTTTGACGCCTCACACGCGGCGCTCCCTGGGATGCGGATGGCGACGCGCGCGCGCACCCACCCACACTGGCCATTTCATCTGGACCTTTTTCCCTTTCTTTAGGAATAGGACGCAGCCTAATAGGCGGGTCTACACATGATGACGCCGGACGCCTGTGCGTCTGACGTCATCTGGATACACCCACTGGGGCGGGACAGGGGCTTTTTCCATCTACAAAAGGACGCTTGAGATGGTATATGGCGTCATTCCGCTCCACAGCATTGAGCTGTGTGAACTGCTCTCCACCTCTGGAACATTTTGGGAGTTTTCTCCTGGAACTTCTCCACCTTGGACCCTTTCTTCGTAGACTACATGGTGAGTTATATATATAGGACAAATGTGTCATATCTTGGGTTTTTTTTTCCCAAGATCATCACGCTCCTCTTAATTTTAATCAAGTCCTATCCAGGTGTTTCATATACTCCCCTTTCTCTCCATTGGTGGTCTCTAGGTCTTTTTGCCATTAGATATATGGAAAAGTTTCTTTTCAATCGTACCGTCTTGTAGAGGTTTTGGGAATGAGACCTTGGTCCCTTGCCAGCATTTGGACACCAGTTCTTCTCGTAAAGTGAATGGGAGGCAATACTATACATGTGATATTATATCTGACTATGTAAGTGTATTTTTCATAGCACTATATCTATACATATTGAGTATTTGTGTATACTCCTATGCAATATATTTTTCTCTACTCTATGTGAAAATGGGGTATGGAAGTTTTAAATTGACATGTCTTGATATTCTGTAGATGGTGACTACAATTCCCTGAGGAAAATAGGCATACTTTCAGCCTTTTGGAAACGCGTCGGAGTTCTTCACCATCACCCTCTTCAGATATGCATATCATTTGTACTATTTGTCATATTGTTTTTAAAGAACTTTTTCTTAAAATGTTTGTATGCTTTTCAACTTTGTAAAATAAATTTATAAAATTATTTCATGTAGCCTATATGGTTTATCGAGGTTGCCGGTATAGTCCCACCTTTAGAGGTTTCTTCCTATACCAATTATGGGGATGATGGCAACCAATATGTGTTCTGAGAATTGAGTTCAATCTATTTCAGAGTCACATGGGCTATCAGCATCCAACAGGATCGCTGCCCCAGAGACCCAGCAAACAATAGAGGAACCATGTTCCTTTTGACTTCCTCCCCTTCTGTACTGTCGCTGAGCCCCATCTTCACCTGTATACAAGCTACGAGCAACAGTATTGTCATTGTAGTGAGAAGCTGAAAAAAGGAGCAAGATGTTTTATGGTTATTATTTTTGAGTTATCAGAGGAAGTTCCCAAGCATGCAAAGGAGTGGGCATCCAATAGTTCTATTGAAAGAATCTGTGGTTTGGGGATTAAAGTGAGCAGTGGTTGAGGTGGGTGAAAGACTGGGCACTGGGTGCGGTGGGAAGAGGTTGCATAAGGGTAGTCACATTGGAAAAAAGAAAGATGTCTTCCTGGTTATACACCCTGGGAAGGAGTCAGAGAGAAATAGGCTCCTGGAAATTTAGTTGTGATTCCCAGGGATGAAGGTTGGTTTGGCTGTTTAGATGCTGGAGGACATAGGGATTGAGTATATGGTCCAGAAGCTCCTGGTGTTACTGTTGTGTGTCTGAAGAGATATGTTTATAAGATATTTCCCCTTCGCTTCATCTATGGCCCTACAGGCTTGACAATGAAGGTCTCCCACTGCCAAGTATGGCTAACATGGAGAAGGGAGTAGAGGAGTCAGAATTCTCTTAAAGTAACCAGCTGTCCTGTATTTTGTTTGGGGTTTCTACAGTTATAACATAGCTCTGCATGCATTTTCCAGTAGTAAAAAGTAGCTTACAAAAAGGGGGTCATTATTCAGGTGTGACAAGGTGCCATGATCAACCTTTTTACACCAGAGGAATACTTGAAATCATTTTGAGGTCTTTGAGATCCCCTGCTAAAACCAATAAATTGGGAGTCAGTGGAAAAATACTCCTTAAATTGGTGGCCAGAGGGGGAAGAATGCCCCCCTTACAGTGGTGGTGAGAATCTCAGAATCGTTAGAATGACAACCTTGCAGACAGCTAAAAAGATCATAGGTGTCATGCAGTTGGCTCTACCAAGTGGCATTAGCCTCCAAAACCATGCAAACGGTAAAGGTTAATCATCCACAGCTCAAGGAACCCCTAGCAACTTCTGGAGGAACCCTAAGGTTAAAAGGAACTCTGGTTGTGAATGACTGGTGTACATAATCAGGCTTTGATTATGGTGTCTGGATGAGGATAATTAGATGTTAAACTGATGTCTAAACCTCTTTTGAGGAACCCTAAGGTTCCAAGGAACTCTGGATGTGAATGACTGGTGTACATAATCAGGCTTTGATTATGGTGTCTGGATGAGGCTAATTAGATGTTAAACTGATGTCTAAACCTCTTTGGAGGGCTCAACAGTTGTTGTGGTATTTGTGTCATCTTTTTGTGCCAAAGTAAAGCTGGTATGTTTCTGTCACAAAAACCGTTATGCCAGACAGCTTGGTGGCGCGCGCCGCCGCGCACCGGCGCGCGCTAGTGCGCGCGCTCCTGTGCGCGTTCCTGCGGGTGCGGGCTTGCGCGCGTGCACGCGTCCGGGCGCGCGCGCGCAGTACTTTGAACACACCTGTGTGCGCTGTTGGCGCCAGCCAGCCTATTTAATCAGGCAGCACCTGTTGGTCAGTGCTGCCTGATCTTCAGCTTTCCAGAGACCTTGTTCCTGTGTTTGTATCCTGCTAAAACCTTGTTTGATCCTGTGACCCGGCTTGCCCTTTGGAATTCCTTGACCTCCGCCTGCCTGATGACCTCTGCCTGATTGACCATTCTTCTGCTTGTCCCTTTTGTACCTTGTCATCGGAACGCTGCCAAAACCCTGAAGGTATCTGGATTATCCTACTTACTATTGAGAGACTTGTGCCTGCTTCCTATTCTGCACCTCCCCCTCCATCTGTGTATCCCGCATACCTGCACCCCATCTCGTCCCTAGTGGGGCTTATACCTGGACTGACCACATCCTCTGGATACTCTGCACATCCCTACTCACCTTACCCACCAGTGGAACCTCCATCTGTGTACCCCGCATACCTGCACCCCATCTTGTCACCAGTGGGGCTCTCCTCACCAACATCCGGACACCCTGCACCAGGCTCCCATACCCTTCCTAACTCTCGTGCCTCCTGTACCCATATCCAGGGGGCCGTGAGTGGGATCCGTACGGGTGACCTCCCTCTGCCCAAGTGGACTCATCAGTCAGGTACGTACCAGCGTGATAGTATCAGGCAGCCATGACTGAGTCCGGGCAGGGGGCCTCCCCCATGGAGGATATGTGCAGACACCTAGCGGGTCTATCCCAAGCCGTGAAAGGGCTACAGGAAGGCTATTCCCGATTGGAAGAACAAGTCCAAGTTATGTCTGCATCTTCTGTCCCCCAGGTGGCATCTTCTGTTGGTTACCCTCAAGCACCCTCCGTGGTCATGCTACCACCAGAACCCAAAGTACCAATACCGGAAAGATTCACTGGGGAACGGAGTAAATACCGTGCGTTTCGCAACGCGTGTGAACTTTATTTCGCGCTACAACCACGGACTTTCTCTTTGGAAGCTACAAAAGTGGGGTTCATCATCTCCCTTCTGACTGGTGAACCACAAACCTGGGCCCACCGTCTATTGGAGCAGAAGTCTGCATCCCTGGACTCCCTGGATCTTTTCCTCACCGCAATGGCTCAGCTATATGAGGACCCGCAACCTGCTGCCACGGCTGAAAACGCATTACAATCCTTACAGCAAGGTCGCAGAACGGCCGAGGACTACGCCGTTGAATTCAAACGCTGGAGCTCTGATACAGAGTGGAATGATGCAGCACTGCGACACCAATTTCGCAGAGGACTATCAGATTCTCTAAAGGATGAGTTGGCTCGTGTTGGGATTCCTCAGTCCTTAGATGAACTCATTAATCTTTCAGTTCAAATTGACCGCCGTCTCAGGGAAAGACGGGCTGAAAGATCCTCTGGTCCATCTCGCCCCTTCTGGATGCTTCCCAAGGTGCCTGGTCCCTCCGACCCAGTCCCCTCAGCTTCATCTACCCCGGTTTCAGGGGCTCCTGAACCAATGCAAATCGGACTAATTCGGCCTTCCCTGACCCCAGAGGAAAAGATGCGCAGACGGGCCCATAATCTCTGCTTGTATTGTGGGGAACCTGGACATTATGCAAGAATGTGCCCCAACAAGACACGTAAGTGGTTGTCTGCTTCTTCTTCTTTATGTGCACCCAACCGGCACTCACCTGGCTCTCACTATTGTTTTGCAGCTCTCCGGTCGGAGCATTCCAGTATCAGTCATCATTGACTCAGGAGCATGCAGCTGCTTCATTGACCAAGTTTTTGCAACCAACCATGGTATCCCTCTTCAACCCAAGGTACGGGGCCTTGCGGTCCACCTGGCGGATGGTTCTACACTTAGTTCCGGTCCAGTCACCCAGGAAACGGAACCCCTATTGACCACCATAGGATCTCAACACCAGGAGCTCTTACGGTTGGATGTCATACCTTCACCTCTCTTCCCGATAATTTTAGGAATGCCTTGGTTGCGTGCCCACAACCCCAGTATCAACTGGGCTACAGGTGAAGTTCAGTTTCCTTCCCGTTATTGCCGTCAGAACTGTCACTATGGAATACCCGACCAACCAGCTTCACTTCTATGCCTGAATACCGACTCTGAACTCCACCAGTCCATCCCTGAACCCTACCGGGACTTTGCAGATGTGTTCAGCAAAAAGGGGGCAGAGACACTTCCGCCGCACAGGCCTTATGATTGTCCCATAGAACTTCTACCCGGAACAGAAGTACCTTTTGGAAGAATCTACCCACTTACGGAACAGGAATTGGGCACTCTAAAAGATTACATAGACGAGAATCTGGCAAAAGGGTTCATTCGTCCTTCCACATCCCCGGCCGGTGCAGGTATCTTCTTCGTCGAAAAGAAGGATCATTCTCTACGCCCCTGCATTGATTATCGCGAATTAAACAAGATCACCATCAAAAACAGATACCCTCTTCCATTGGTACCAGAACTTTTTCAAAGACTAGGTACAGCCAAGATCTTCACAAAACTGGATCTTCGGGGGGCTTACAACCTGATCCGCATCCGAAAAGGGGACGAGTGGAAAACGGCCTTCCGTACTCGGTTTGGGCACTACGAGTACCTCGTCATGCCATTTGGATTATGCAATGCCCCAGCAACCTTCCAATATTTCGTTAATAACATCTTCCATGATTATCTGGATTTGTACGTTATCGTTTATTTGGACGATATTCTAATTTTCTCTTCCTCCTTGACCGACCACCGCAGACATGTCCGAAACGTCCTTACCCATCTGAGACAACATGGACTGTATGCTAAATTTGAAAAATGTAACTTCAAGATCCAGAGAGTACAATTCTTGGGACTAATCATATCAGCAGAAGGAATCAAAATGGATCCCGAAAAGGTATCCGCCATTTTGGATTGGCCAGCACCCATAGACAGAAAGGGAGTACAACGCTTCATTGGCTTTGCTAACTTCTACAGAAAATTTATTAAAGGATTCTCCTCTATTATTTCACCCATCACTGAACTTACCCGACAAGGAACTCGGTTTCATTGGAGTCCCAAAGCACAACTGGCCTTTGAGAAACTTAAAGAACTTTTTACTTCTGCCTCTATCCTCAAACACCCGAACCCAGCCTTGCCATTTGTTTTAGAAGTCGATGCCTCAGAGATTGCAGTGGGAGCGGTGCTATCCCAACGACAGGGTGCCAAGGCTCTTCTTTTTCCAGTAGGCTTCTTCTCCCGCAAACTAACCTCTTCGGAACGAAATTATGATGTGGGCGACAGGGAACTTCTCGCCATCAAAGTAGCCTTGGAAGAATGGCGCTACCTATTGGAGGGGGCTGCGCATCCTGTTCTGGTGTACACCGACCACAAAAACTTAGAGTATCTGAGCACAGCTAAAAGACTAAGACCACGACAAGCCAGGTGGGCTCTATTCTTTTCACGTTTCCAACTCCACATAACCCATCGGCCAGGCTCCAAAAACATTAAGCCAGATGCTCTTTCTCGGATGTTCTTGGATATCGAGCACGATATTCCCCCCGATAGCATTCTACCCGCCGGGAATTTCCTACTCTTACAAGAAGACCTCATGTCTCGGATCAAACAAGCCTCCATTGGGATGCTTCCCTTGGATGGAGTTTCCAGTAAGGACAAATTGTTTTGGCATGAAGGCAAGATTGTGGTTCCAGAAAAATTGAGGTTACATGTATTAGAGTTATGCCATGACCACAAACTGGCTGGGCACTTTGGTATCTCCAAAACAACCGACCTACTACTACGTACCTTCTGGTGGCCCCATCTGACCAAAGATTGTAAGAAATATGTCGAATCATGCTGTGTCTGTGCCCGAAATAAGACTAGCCGAACAAGAGCCTGGGGTCTATTAAAGCCTTTACCAGTCCCAGAAAGACCATGGAGTATGGTTTCAATAGACTTTATTGTCGAACTCCCACCTTCAGAAGGTTTTTCCTCTATCTTTGTTATAGTGGACAGATTGTCAAAGATGGCACATTTTCTGCCCATGAAGGGTATCCCTTCAGCGTTGGAAACAGCACAAACGTTCATTAAAGAAGTGGTAAGATTACATGGAGTCCCAGCAAACATAGTTTCAGATCGTGGTGTCCAGTTCACCTCAAGATTCTGGAAGGCTCTTTGTCGATCTCTGGAAATCGAGTTGGCATTCTCATCTGCATACCATCCACAGACAAAGGGCCAGACTGAGAGAACCAATCAGACATTAGAGCAATATCTACGCTGTTTTTCTACCTTTTCCCAAGATGATTGGGCCTCCTTGCTCCCCATTGCTGAGTTCTCATATAATAACTCTCTGCACTCAAGTATTAACCAAACCCCAGGCCGCAGGGTTGGTCCCCCCAAACCTATCATTGTCAATGATGAAGAGGAATTTGAGGTGGAAGCAATTCTGGATTGTAGAAAAAGGCGTAATCAGATCCAGTTTCTCATTAAGTGGAAGGGATACGGACCTGAAGATAATTCATGGGAACCTGAAGACAACCTGCATGCGGGTGAGTTATTACGAACCTTCAAAAACTCACACGCCTCCAAGTTAGCTCATCTGGGCATCCGGAGGCTGCCGTTAAGGAGGGGGCACTGTCACAAAAAACGTTATGCCAGACAGCTTGGTGGCGCGCGCCGCCGCGCGCTAGTGCGCGTTCCTGTGGGTGCGGGCTTGTGTGCGCGCGCGCGTGCACGCGTCCGGGCGCGCGCGCGCAGTACTTTGAACACACCTGTGTGCGCTGTTGGCGCCAGCCAGCCTATTTAATCAGGCAGCACCTGTTGGTCAGTGCTGCCTGATCTTCAGCTTTCCAGAGACCTTGTTCCTGTGTTTGTATCCTGCTAAAACCTTGTTTGATCCTGTGACTCGGCTTGCCCTTTGGAATTCCTTGACCTCCGCCTGCCTGATGACCTCTGCCTGATTGACCATTCTTCTGCTTGTCCCTTTTGTACCTTGTCATCGGAACGCTGCCAAAACCCTGAAGGTATCTGGATTATCCTACTTACTATTGAGAGACTTGTGCCTGCTTCCTATTCTGCACCTCCCCCTCCATCTGTGCATCCCGCATACCTGCACCCCATCTCGTCCCTAGTGGGGCTTATACCTGGACTGACCACATCCTCTGGATACTCTGCACATCCCTACTCACCTTACCCACCAGTGGAACCTCCATCTGTGTACCCCGCATACCTGCACCCCATCTTGTCACCAGTGGGGCTCTCCTCACCAACATCCAGACACCCTGCACCAGGCTCCCATACCCTTCCTAACTCTCGTGCCTCCTGTACCCATATCCAGGGGCCGTGAGTGGGATCCGTACGGGTGACCTCCCTCTGCCCAAGTGGACTCATCAGTCAGGTACGTACCAGCGTGATAGTTTCCTTTCCTGAGTCAATTTAAACCAGATGTCCAAACTGATCCAGTTGTACATTAAATAAATAAATGCACTGGGAGTGAGAGGGACAGTAGTGTGTGCTATTCGGGTTCCTCTTTATAAAATAGAACTGTCCATCCATTACGGAAAGCAGAAGAGAGCTGAGTTATGAAATCACTCTGGTGATGCTCTATCCATTGTCTGGTTGGCAAACTGGGGGTGGGTTGGTGACCAAGCTGTGTTGCTTAACTCCAGTGGAGAAAGGTGTGGTCACCAACTTGCCTGTGCTGTCTGGCATTGGTTTCTGGATCACAAGGATGTTTGAAGAGAACTACAGCTCCTTTGGAAGGCAGTAAATGTATACCAGTTGACATTTCAACTGTGCATTTAGCTGTTTGTCTTTCGATGTAAAATTTTCAGGGTTGACTGGAGACTTTAACACTTTATTTAATTTTCCGGAGCTGATCTGTAGATTGGCCTTTGCTATATTTCTGAAGATCAAAAATTCTCCCTGACCTGGGAATGTGGTGCTCATACAGCTCTTGAACGCTATGAGCTGAGGTGAGCGGCTAAAAATTTTCATTTTTCTCTACTCCACTGTAGTAGAGACCAGCAGTGGCGTGGACAAGACTGACAGGGCTTGAGAGCTTGAAAAGGGCAGAACTTCGGCCCGTCTGCGTGTGTTAGATCAAATGCTGCACTGCGGTACACTTTTGCTTAGTATTCTTAAATAAGAGCCTCCAGTCAAAAAAAGTCAGCGGCGCTTCTAATAAGGTCACCACGAACATCATTCTAATAGAAGAGAACATTGCGTGTTGTGTATTTTATGCTGAAAAGGAGCAAACTAACCTTTCTGTAGCTGTCAAGAAAACATTATGCAGGAAAAACAGCAACCTAGCCAAGAGGTGTAGAGGTGTAGGGTTGGCCGTGTGACTGTCTGCATCCAGCCTTAGAACACCCACGCCAGGCACCTATGAGAATCTTGACAATGTAGGAGCATTCTTGTCAGCAATAGGGATTAGGGAACATACCCTAGCTCAAGGGTCTCTTGTCTTTCTAAGATACCTTTGAAATGTAATTTATTTTATTACATGCGCAAATTCTGCCCATTATAGGAGATGTCGACTATCACCATCCTTGCCACTTGAAGACCAGGCATTTTCTGGCACATTTTGTTTACATGTGAAAATTATAATTTTTTTGCTAGAAAATTACTTAGGATCGTCCAAACATTATTATATTATATATAATTATATCAATATATATATATATATATATATATTATTATATAAACATTAAATATTTTTTTAAAGCAGAGGCCCTAGAGAATACATTGGTGGGTTTTTCAATTTTTTTATGTCACACAGCATTTGCGCAAACTAAATTTTTGGGAAAAAATACCCTTTTTTAAATTGTTATGCAAAAAACACAATACATAACCTCACATGTGTGGCACGATCGCTGTGTGGGACGACCCCTGTTTGCAAGAGTGAGGGCTCGACGCGTTCGCCTTTGCGTGCTAGTACAGTAAAAGCTTGGATTGCGAGCATAATTCGTTCCAAAAACGTACTTGTAATTCAAAGCAATTGTATATCAAAGCAAATTTCCCCATAAGAAATAATGGAAACTCAAATGATTCGTTCCACAACCATTTATTCATAAGTCCTTCAGTTTATAGTCCATAGAAAAAGATTATAGCAATGTGACCAGGTTGTGTAACCATAAAATGTCCATCCACAAATGGAAGCCTCCACAAGGGGCATAGAAGCAAAATCCAGCAGGAGCTACAGAGTATAAAAGAGAAGAGAGACGCCTCTAATGCCGCGTACACACGAGCAGAATTTCCGTCGGAAAAATCTTGGATGGTTTTTCTGAAGGAATTCCGCTCAAGCTTGGCTTGCATACACACGGTCACACAAAAGTTCGCTGAACTTTCGACCGCCAAGCACGTGATGACGTACAACACTACGACGAGCCGATAAAATTAAGTTCAATGTTCCGAGCATGCGTCAAATTGTTTCTGAGCATGCGTAGGAATTTTGCGCGTCGGATTTGGTACAGACGATTGGAACTTTTTCCGACCGAAAAATTGAGAACCTGCTCTCTATCTTTTGCTGGCTGGAATTCCGCCAGCAAAAGTCCGATGGAGCATACACACGATCGCATTTTCCAACCAAAAGGCTCATCGGCCTTTTGCTGGCCAAATTTCTGATCGTGTGTAAGGGGCAAAAGTGTAGCATTATGTTGCTAAATGTTGTCCAAGTTTGAAGTTCGGGGGACCTATGGCTGCAAATGGGAACAGTGAGGCAGCAAATGGTCATTGTTGACCCTCTTTTCCACTTACAGTAGCTGCGCATTTCTCACCCTAGGCTTATACTGGAGTCAATACGTTTTCCCATTTTTTTGTGGTAAAATTCAGCTTATATTGGGGTCAGCTTATACTCGAGTATATACGGTATATATATATATATATAAATATATATATAAATAAATAAATATATATAAATATATATAAATAAATAAATAAATAAATATATATATATATAAAAGGAAAAAAAACAGCCTTTTGGTATTGCAGAAAATGGGGTGGGGGGGGGGGGGTTGCAGGGAGTGAAACCCCTTTTTGGAAGCGAAAGTCCACTTTAAGTCCATATTTTATATCTAATAAGCTGCCACATTGTAAATAGGACACCACACTAGACTTACATTAATAGCCCCACTAACAAGGTAAACCAGCATTCCAGCACACTTCACCGTTCTCCACCAGCTCCCTTTACCTGTGCACCTCATTTTGCATTTAAATTTGTTTTTTGCAGAATTGTTTTTCTTCCTTAAATAATGAGGAATGGACAGAAAGCATGGCAAATTGAAATAAATGACACTACCTCCAAGAAGGTGCAAGCCAGTCTGAAGAAAAAGAGGAATGGGGGGGGGGGGGGGGGGGGATATGCAATTGGATTTGTCAATTTAGTAGCAGGCTAAGGGGAGAGTTTCGGAAATTTAGCCCAGCTGCCGGAGAATCCCACCCGAAGCTGTGAGTGGCAGCAAGGTTTATTGCCCGTGACCTCCTGAGCACTTAACATTGATGAGGAGTAGATAGGATTCCCTGCATTACCATAATACTGACAGGGATGGCGAGAGATGCTCCAATATTCACCATCAGGATATGTCGGATGAGCAGCGCTGGTAAAAAATAAGGAGACTGAAACATTTACCCCCTGGAAGAGGTCCTGTCAGTCTCATTATTTTTAAAAAAAATGGAAGTTCAGGCATAAGGTTTTACAGGAATCTAATCATGGATTGAATGTCAGATGAGGGCAGCTGTGGATCTACCGCACAAAGTAACAGTGATGTTGTGAACATTATTTTAAAGTGTGCCTGTCACTTAAAGTGATGCTATTAGCTTTTAATTTTTCATTTAAGACCCACACAAATGAGGTCAGCGTATTGTATAGTGCAGTGGCGGCTGGTGCGCAAAATTTTTGGGGGGGCGCAAACAAACAGCCTCACTGTGCCATCAAACGCTGCCACTGTGCCCATTAAACGCTGCCACTGTGCCCATTAAACGCTGCCACTATGCCCATCAAACGCTGCCACTGTGCCCCAAGTGCTGCCACTGTGCCCATCAAACGCTGCCACTGTGCCCCAAGTGCTGCCACTGTGCCCATCAAACGCTGCCACTGTGCCCCAAGTGCTGCCACTGTGCCCCAAGTTCTGCCACTGTGCCCCAAGTTCTGCCATTGTGCCCCAAGTTCTGCCACTGTGCCCCAAGTTCTGCCATTGTGCCCAAAGTTCTGCCATTGTGCCCCAAGTTCTGCCACTGTGCCCCAAGTTCTGCCACTGTGCCCCAAGTTCTGCCACTGTGCCCCAAGTTCTGCCATTGTGCCCCAAGTTCTGCCATTGTGCCCCAAGTTCTGCCACTGTGCCCCAAGTTCTGCCACTGTGCCCCAAGTTCTGCCATGTGCCCCAAGTTCTGCCATTGTGCCCCAAGTTCTGTCATTGTGCCCAAAGTTCTGCCATTGTGCCCCAAGTTCTGCCATTGTGCCCCAAGTTCTGCCATTGTGCCCCAAGTTCTGCCACTGTGCCCCAAGTTCTGCCACTGTGCCCCAAGTTCTGCCACTGTGCCCCAAGTTCTGCCACTGTGCCCCAAGTTCTGCCATTGTGCCCCAAGTTCTGCCATTGTGCCCCTTAAGTGCTGCCACTGTGCCCCTTAAGTGCTGCCACTGTGCCCCTCAAGTGCTGCCACTGTGCCCCCTGCCTGCCCTCTGCACTTACCTTGTCCCGGTGTGCAGCTGGTGACGGCGTCAGGCGACGAGCGGTGTCTCCGTCGGATGTCTTCTCCCGCGCTCCTCCTGTCTTCTTCTGCTGTGATTGGACGCTAGGTGATTGGACGCCTAGCGTCCAATCACAGCGCCTGTGACTTCAGCCAATCAGGTGACAGGTAACAGACCTGGCAACCTGATTGGCTGAGAGGCGGGTCTGTGTTAGGGAAGCGATGTATTCGCTTCCCTAACACAATACTGTGTAAGCAGCGAACGCAAAGCATTGCGCCCGCTGTTTACACTTAGGGAAGCCTATTAGAGCACACCGCTCTAATAGGGTCCCCTATTAGAGCTTACAGCTCTAATAGGGGTGCTTCCAGCAACACCCCCCCCCCCCCCCCCCCCCCCCCACTGTAATTCAGATGCCCGGCGCCCGATCAGGGGCCGGACACCTGAACAGGGAGCGGCAGCGGTGACAATAGATAGATTCATGCAATGCATGAATCTATCTATTGGTGATAGAGCGGTGCAGGAGAGGGGGGGCGGCGCTCCTGCGCCCTCTATGCACGCACCGCCACTGGTAGTGTCTTATCAACATGTGTTAAAGTTTTAAAAACTTTGTTTCTGTGTATATTTTGTAAATATCTAGGTACATGGAGGCAGCCATAGCTGCTTGTTGCTCATATGTTGACTTTGGCCTTGCTTAGTAAAAATGCCTAGAGTCATATACTTCTTCTTTTTGCCAATGTAAGTCTACATACTGTAGGTCAGGTGTGACCCTGCTTCAAGTGACCCTGCTGAACTCTCGAGTGGGCCCTGCACTAGACATGTGCACAACAAAAAAATTTTTTTTTTCGTTTCCGTTTCCGTTGATTCGTAACGATTCGTAAATTCGTAAGTCGTCGGTGTTCGTATTCGTAACGATTCGTATTTTCGTAAGAGTTATTTTTTCATTGATTCGTTTTTCCGTTAGTTTCATTTTCGTTTATTCGAAATTCGGACGCATTCGTATTTATTCGTACTTTCGTAACATTCGTAACATTCGTAGATTCGTAATCGGAGCATAATTCATAATTTTATGTAATGTGTATGCTATTATTACATTTTAAGAGACACGGAAAATTACGAATCGAAAAAAAAAGTTACGAATGTACGAATTTTTTCGTTCAATCCAATCGAAGCACGTTAAGCAGCGCCATTGTAAGAGACACGGAAAAAATTACGAATCGAAAAAAAAAAAAAAAAAAAAAAGTTACGAATGTACGAATTTTTTCGTTCAATCCATTCGAAGCACGTTAAGCAGCGCCATTGTAAGAGACACGGAAAATTCAATCCGAATCGAAAAAAAAATTACGAATCGAAAAAAAAAAAAAAGTTACGAATGTACGATTTTTTTCGTTCAATCCATTTGAAGCACGTTAAGCAGCGCCATTGAAAGAGACACGGAAAATTACGAATCGAAAAAAAAAAAAAAAAAAGTTACGAATGTACGAATTTTTTCGTTCAATCCATTTGAGGCACGTTAAGCAGCGCCATTGTAAGGGACACGGAAAATTACCAATTCAACAAAAAAAAAAAGTTACGAATGTACGAATTTTGTCGTTCATTTTGATTTTCGTTGTTCCTGTTTTAGTTTTTCGGATTTTCTTCTTTCATATATTCGTTGTTTCTAATTAGTTTTTTTTTTTCGGATTTTCGTTGTTTTTCGATTTGTTCGATTCGAAAGATACGTTAAAATTTTTAACGAATCGTTCGTTCATTCGTACGATAACGAATGAACGAAAAAAACGGAAAAAAAAAAAAAAAACGAATTGCACATGTCTACCCTGCACCCTCCGTTCTCTATGGCTTAGTTGCAGGAGGTTCCCCCATTTCTAGACAGCGGCTCCATGCTGCCTGCTTCACCCACACTGTTCTGATTGGCCAGAGGAACTGTGGCACCCTATTTCAGCATCACAAGCCCAGGCTCCTGTACAGGGGGGGGGGGGGGGGGGGGGCTGACCACTCATGGGGCCCCTGGGAAATAGGAGATTATGGGGCCCCTAGGCAATCAGAGATTATGGGGCTACACAGTATACACACACACAGTATACAATCACACAGTATACACATACATGTACACACAGTATACACAGACATGTTTCTATTGGCTGAGAAGGTACTGGAGAGGTGGGGCAGCTATAATCTCTGGATTTTTAGACCAAAAGGATGTCGGTAAGGGACATTTCAGAAACAGATGTAAAAAACACAGATTTTTACATACTGTCCCTGGTTTTACTTAGGCTGGCAACCCTGATGGGGCCTCCTAGTGGCCAGGGGCCCTCAGGCAAGGCCCGAGTGGTCGAATGGTCAGTCCGCCCCTGCTCCTGTACCTACTGCCTTGCCAAGTGTCAGAATTCATTGGACCTTTCAGAATCATTAAATAAATCAACCCTGTTTGTTTCTGTCTAAAACTCCATGAGGATACCCAACTCCTTTTATGTGTCTTTGCTGAGACCAGTCAACTCAGGAAACCATCCTCTCCTCTAAAACTCATTTCAGAACTCACTCCCGTACCTCAAATACTGGAAGGGTTTCAGCCCTGAGGAACACTGTCAGATGCCATCCCTCTCCATTCATGCTGAACGTCTGGCTAGAAGTTTCCATCACCTTCATCCTGCACTTTGGAAGCCCTTTCCAGAAGATGCAAGAAGTTTGAGGTAGAGGCCATCTTAGACTCCAGGGAGATTTAGAATTCCCTCCAGTACCTCATCTATTGCAATTTGCAATGGTTTCAGCCCTGAGGAACACTGTTTGGTGCCAGCCTTCTCCATGCATGCTAATCGTCTGGTAAGAAGTTTCCATCACTTTCATCTTGATAAGCCTGAACCTTTAGAGGCCCTTTACCAAAAGTAGTTGCTCCTTCTGACTGCAGTCAACTCTAAACCACTCTTTCTTCCTGGCTTGAGCTCAGCGGTTGCTAAGCATTGGGTCCTGCACAAAATCCCCCACTCTCACTGACCAGAAAGTATCCCTATTGGTAGGCAGCAGCTTGTCACTACCTGATCCACATCCTCTGCCCCTATCGGCTGGCTCACGCAGAATATATACCACACAAAATCAGATAAGAGCTTGATCACATTATCCTAAACAATGCAAACTTTAACCACTTCCTGCCATATGACGTCTTTCAGGATAACTGCCGGCGCGCGCTCGTGGAGGAGCGCAGCAGCGATCTTGGTAAAGAGCCTCTGACGAAGGCTCTTCACCATGTGATCAGCCTTGTTCAATCATGGCTGATCACAGTGTAAACAGGAAAAGACGTGTATCGGCTTTTCCTCACTCACGTCTGACAGACATGATCGGCGGCTCTCCTGACTAATTGATTATTAGCGCAGCCCCCCCATGGATGCCCCCACTGGACCACCAGGACCACCAGGGATGGCCACTACGGTTGGATGACCAGGTATGCCACCCAGGGCCACCAGGTATGCCACACAGTGCCAAAAATATGCCAGTCGGTGCCCACAAATGGTGCCAGTCAGTGCCCATTACTAATGCCTGCCCGATGTCTCCTTATCAATGATGTCCATCAGTGCCACCTATCAGTGCCTATCTATGCCACCTATCAGTGCCATCCATAAGTACCCATCAGTGCAGCATTTCATTGCCGCATATCAGTGCCCATCAGTGCTGCCTATCAATGCCCATCATTGCTGCATACCAGTGCCACCTATCAGTGCCCATCAGTGCTGTCTATCAGTGCCCATCAGTGCCATCTCATTGGTGCCAGCTCATCAGTGCAAATCAGGGCCGCCTTATCAGTGCCCGTCAGTGCAGCCTCATCAGTGCAAATCAGTGCCACCTTATCAGTGACCATTAGTGCAGCCTCATCAATGCCTGTCAGTAAAGGAGAAAACTTACTTATTTACAGAATTTTTGGGGTTTTTTTTATTTGTTGCGCAAAAAAAAAAAACCCCAGCAGTGATCAAATACCACCAAAAGAAAGCTCTATGTGTGGGAACAAAATGATAAAAAATTGTGAGTTAATCAACGTCCAGGCACCAAAAATTTGATTAGCCCGGGAATGTCCACCCCAGACAATCCAGCACCAAGCCCACAAGTACATTACACATGCTGTCTGTCAGGTGTTTGGCTTTTACTTGTGTAATTTGTCCACTACAAAAGTCATCAAAAGACAAATCTCATACAATGTTCCAGCATTCTGAAAAAGTGGAATTAATTTATCTTCCTTTATTTCCTGAGGGAGATTGTTGATAAATATTTCTGTCTCAAGTGGAGGAGCTTCTCCAACCCAGTCTGCAGAAGGGCCACCATATTTCCTCTGACCATTAACCTGTACAAGATTAATATTACACCTTTACATCCACTCTAGAAGGGAAGCTTTATTGTCTTAATTCATAAAGTTAATCCAAGCCTCACTCTTAGCGTTCCTCACATTGTTGTCCATCATTAGAGAATGATCGGCTCCCTCCATGGTATCAGAGGCTGAACTGAGCTCTTTTCCATGCTCTGAGCGGAAGAAGCAGACAAAATCCTGGGTCTCCTCCATGGGCCATAATCAGTGGGTAGAAGGCTAGCCCCTAGTCCCCTCCAAAAGCCCCTGTCCCAGTTGGGTTTGTCACAGTACTGTTTGCCACCTGCCCTGCCCCCTTCCTAGGTAAAGGGTACGCTACTGATTGCCGCCTGCCCTGGCCCTTGCCTGAATAATGAATATCCTACTGATTGCCTCCTACCCCGATCCTTACCTGGGGAAAAGAATATGCTACCAATTGCTGCCTGCCTTGAACCTTTGAGCCTGCCTATGCTACTAGAGGCATTCTACCCTGTTCCTTATCTGGGTAAAGGATATTCCACCGATTGATGCCAGCCCTGACCCTTGCCTGAATAATGAATGATTGCTCTACTGACTGCCTCCTGAACCTTGCTTAAATAATGGACTTCACTATTGTCTACTGCCAGCACTGACCC
Source organism: Lithobates sylvaticus (assembly GCA_028564925.1). Classification (NCBI taxonomy): domain Eukaryota; kingdom Metazoa; phylum Chordata; class Amphibia; order Anura; family Ranidae; genus Lithobates; species Lithobates sylvaticus. Next base: position 24,485,620 of record CM053032.1, read on the forward strand.
CTGCAAGCTTGGTGTCCAGTCAGTCACTAGTTCTAGTTACTCCTGCCTAATGTGCCTACTTTGAACCATTCTGCTTTCTCAAACTATCTGACATAGTATGTAAACCTTCTCTCTCTTTGGGGTGGCCTAATTCTGGTTGGAATCCAAGTAAAGGAGACATAATAGCCTTAAGGGAAAGGTAGCTGCTATAGCTGAAGTCACACAAAAGCTTTACTTTCAGAACAGGACTTGAAACCGGCAAATCCTACAGCTGCAGCCTTTTTCCCTGTAAAAGATGCCCATGAGTACCCCATATCTTATAATATAATAAAACTCCCAGGTAGCTTTAGAAAATGGGGGTCTCAGGTGTCAGAATGCACCAGAAATATAGCATGGAAGACATTTATAGGAGCAACGGCAGGTGGCACAGGCAGGCTACTACAGATATGCAATGTACCTTATAATTACTTAAAAAATAGACTTTGTTGTTTTACTGGAGGGTCTCATTAAAGCAAATTCAAAAGGTTCAACCCATGATAAAAAAATAAATTCAAAAGAGCTGCAAAGTTAAAAGTCATGCTGAAAATAATAATTCAGGATATCGTTTAACACTTCTCGTGCCTTGGAGGTGCCTGGCTTCCTACGGCCTATCGCAGAAGGAGTCAGTTGGCTCATCTCATGCCGGGGTTAAAATCTTGCCTCCGTTAATTGATTCGAAGTCCTTACCCGGCACTTTCTCTTTGATCTGGCGTATACAATAGAATCCATCAACAAGAAGACTGCCGCTGTACACAATGAATAATAATCAGAGGCATGCGTTATCCATGGAACACCATGCCACGGAGGCAAATGGGACTTTAACATATCCACAATTTAGCCGCTGTCAACGCTTATTGAATTTTGATAGCTCAAATGAATAATATTGCATGGAGCAAGATGTGTGAAGATGGCAATAAGGAGACCTTTAGCAGACGGAGAGCAGATAAACAAAATAAAATGGATGTAGAGGAGGAAGGGAAGAGCAGTGCATTGTGTCTTCACGAGGATGGGAAACCTGGACTGCAATAGCTAAAAAAGAAAGAAAGAGCCAACCTAACAAAATAATTTCACCAAGACTTTTTTTTTGATTCAAAGTAAAAACGCACATCCGAATAATAATTTCAGAAAATCTGCATCATATATATGCAATTTTTTGTCTTTTACATTTTATAATGACCAAGATGTTAATAATATAATAAATATGTTAAGTCCAACTCAAGCCAAAACCTTAGTTTTGGCTAAAGCAAGAAGGTTAGGAAGCCTCTGCTGTGTTTCTATTGCTGTCTGTTTCCCTCTTGGGGAAATTTACCCTCACTACCTGTCAGGACAGGAAATTAAAAGACATTTCTCCAATGGGAACACAGACCAAAATTAAAACCAAACAGTAAGGCTGCATTCACACCTGAGCATTTTTGCCAAGATTTTGTACAGGTCACCAATGTAAAAACCAGAAAAACGCCTGTAATCTGCCCCAAAGAAGCTCATGTTCTTTTTTGAGCTTAAGGCGCTTTTCAGGCATTTTGTTTCAGGTGACAAAACGCTCAGATGTGAACAGGTGCCATTGAAATGAATGGGATTTTGCTTGTTGGGCGTTTTTAAGGCATTTTACGAGCGTTTTATGAGCTGCCAAACTAAAGGCAAAACTTTTTACATTTTTTTGAGGGAATCCTTGGTTGTCAACAGGGTCACCAGGACTAGTGTCCCCATTGGAAGATTTCCCCTCTTGGAGTGCATCATTATGCTGCCCTGGATTCACAGAAGAATGATGATGAGAAGATTAGAAGATGAAGAGAACCCTTGCATCATTTGTTATGGGGGTTGGGAAGAGTGCTGCAAATGTGGGGGCGGGGAGTATTGTTAAAGGAACCAGGGGTGCCCAACCTGGATTTAAGCTTGACCAGTGTAGAAGATCAGATGTCCCACCTTCTTTGGTGTCTGCCCGGCCATACGTACTCACTATACCCCTTTCAATTACCTAAATTAATGAGACCACACATGAACTGGAGTACAAATGGCCATAGTAGCCTTTTTATTAACAAAAACAACTTATTAAAATTCACATTATTTTTCCATCAACATCTGAAACACAACTAACAATCCTCAGCCTGTTGGTCTTTGACAGTACCCAGAATTCCAACTTGTTCCACTTGTAACACTGCGGGACCTTTTAACATACTAGGCCTCCAGCCGTGACACACCAGCTCTGAGACAACCCACACCCGCAGTGCAACCATTACTGTATTCCAGCTAACCTTAGTTAACTGGAATACACCAGAGGGGCACATACCACGATGCGTCCCCCACACATCCATCTCTACCGTATTTTCTTCCACCGTCAAAAGACCAACCACCGCCTCCTGATCAGCTGCAATGACGTAACCTGCTCATACTGCACCTGCAAAGAGATAAAAACAAACCAACCAAACAAAACAAAAACACAGGGAGGGTGGGTGGGAAACTGCCTGCTTGTCACCTGTCCCTTCTCTGCTGCCCAGGAGACCCCACCTATCCCTTAAGTAAACTCCAACAAACCCCTCCTCATCCTGTTGCTCCAACCAATCCTACCTCTTCCCTATTCTCCACCTACAATCCTTAACCCCATAGTTGCTTCCCCTTCTCACCCTGTCATGCCAGCCCTGCACTATCTTTCATTTTATTTCTCTCGCTCCGGGCCTTACTTTAAAGAGTAAGTTCACCTTTTCACCAAAAATGAAAAGGCTAACTAACTCTAAATATCCTGGCCACCCCTCTGGGAGCAGCTGAGATGCTGGCGTACATCACAACCCACAGACCCAGAGTGAGTATAATGCTCCCAATAGCAAGCGCTCATTGGTCAGCACAGCCAGGGGACCATGCTGACTAATGACACTCACCACACTGACCAATGAAAAGCAGGATTTCTCCTTCCAGTAAGGTGTCCCAGAAGAAAGAAGCACTTTTCAGTGGATGCACTGACCAATGAGCTCCAGCCATTGAATGCATTATGATGGATACTCAAACTGGGTTTGTGTATTGTGTAAAAAAATGGACTTACACTTTAAGGTTTCATCTGTGTTATTGCACGGGTTAAAACATCTTTTTGCAGAGCAAACAAAATAATGATCTCATAACTTTCGACATTCTGCAGGCCAGATGATTACGTACAGCATAACTGACCACTTAAAAAAAAAAAACTTGTACAAATTCCCTCTGGTCATTTCACGGAGCGATGGCAACGGACTGCAAATTGCAGAGAACAAGCGACTGTAAATTAGCCCGGGCAGTGTTCGCATGGCAGCGCAGTATGAATCACTTCCAACGCCCATTCCCAGAATATCGGAATGCAAGGCAAGTTCTTGCTCCAATTTTGTAAGGGAAATTACAAGAGGGGCATGAATGAGACTGGTGTAATTGTTTCCACCAATATTTTATGTGTTTAATCAGAGCTAGAGGGCACCGAATCCAAATGATTTTCCTCTGATGAGGCTTGGCTGCCATGCTGGTGGATAAAAGGTACCAGATCCATGATAGAAAATATAAACAGTGAATAAAATCAGATATGACAGGTAGAAAAAAAAAGACGACGCTTCCCAATTACCTTCGAAGAAGCAGTTGGTAGATTCAGCTAATTGCTGTTTCAGAGAGCTCTTCCTCCAGAGCAAGGACACATAAGTGTTTTATGGCACTGATTACGGGGCGATGCAGAGAAGAGTTGTCATACAAAATGTGATATACTGAGCCCTAAGCAACTTTCAGAAACTTATAGAGGGTACTACATCAACAGAGTAATAACATAGGATGCTTTGGCAAATCTCCTGGGTCACCATTCAGTAAGTGTCATTATGTCATTGTTCTTTGCCTCAAATGTCAGTATGTCATTGTTTTTTGTCTCAAGAGTCAGTAGGTCCATTGCTGTTTGGCCCAAGTGTCAGTATGTCCATTGTTCTTTGGCCCAAATGTCAGTATGTCCATTGTTCTTTGGCCCAAGTGTTAGTATGTCCATTGTTTTTTGGCCCAAGTGTCAGTAGGTCCATTACTGTTTGGCCCAAGTGTCAGTATGTCCATTGTTCTTTAGCCCAAGTGTCAGTATGTCCATTGTTCTTTGGCCCAAGTGTCAGTATGTTCATTGTTCTTTGGTCAAAATGTTATTATTCTCATTGTTCTTTAACTTAAGTGTCAGTATGTCATTGATCTTTGACATTGTTCCTTCATCCAAGGTGTCAGTTTACCATCATTGTGGAACACAAAAATACGGGGGCACTATAAGAGTATACAGGCGCTGGACACACAGCAGTCTATGGGAAGGTTTCCGAGCTTGCAATCAGCTGGTTGCAACTGGGAAGCTGATTTGCCCGTGTTTAGGGAGTGTTCGGGGTGCAAACACTCTCACTCTACACTCATTTGTCTCTGGCCTCCTTTCCTATTTTTTGATTGGAGGGGATTGGAGGGGACCGGAGGATGGTGGGTGGTGCTTTTTGCGGCACCGCTGCGTCACTTCTGGTTTCCCGGCTCACTGCTGTGTGGAGCGGACCACCTGACTGAGACTGCCTGAGTTTGACTGTGTGACCGATGCGTGAAGGCCTGAGCGCCGTTGCCTCCTACAAGCACAACAATGCCCCTGACACAATCTGATATAAACACCCATCCAGCACTGGCATCCTGCTGTCCCTAGGACGGGGGAAGTCCACACTGACTGACAGCTGACACAGGAAACTCTCCGATCTTTCAGCACAGGCTAATCCGACCAATCAAAGCTTTCACATTGGCTTCACTGACTGCTCACATTGCAGACTGCAGTGTTGGCTCATCACTGTAGTTTGTGGGTGATGTTGGGATCGGGCTGAAATGTGGCCCTGTGCTGATCACACACTCCGAAGGACTGACAGGAGACTGCCCAGCTGGCTCATTCATCTGTGCTGCCTGGCCAGGTTCCAGCTCTTCCTTCCTCTCACTCAGGGCATTAGGGTCGATCCACTGGAGGCTTAGCTATATACCCTGATCTGTGAGGCTGAGCTAGATACCCTGATCTGTGAGGCTGAGCTATATACCCTGATCTGTGAGGTTGAGCTATATACCCTGATCTGTAATTCTGAGCTACAGTATATACCATGATCTGTGAGGCTGAGCTATATACCCTGATCTGTGAGGCTGAGCTGTATACCCTGATCTGTGATGCTGTGCTATATACCCTGATCTGTGAGGCTGAGCTATATACCCTGATCTGTGAGGCTGAGCTATATACCCTGATCTGTGAGGCAGAGCTATATACCCTGATCTGTGAGGCAGAGCTATATACCCTGATCTGTAATGCTGAGCTATATACCCTGATCTGAGAGGCAGAGCTATATACCCTGATCTGTAATGCTAATCTATATACCCTAATTTGTAATGCTGAGCTATATACCCTGATCTGTAATGCTGAGTTATATACCCTGATCTGTGAGGCTGAGCTATATACCCTGATCTGTGAGGCTGAGCTATATACCCAGATCTGTAATGCTGACATATATACCCTGATCTGTGAGGCTGAGCTATATACCCTGATCTGTAATGCTGAGCTGTATACCCTGATCTGAAATGCTGAGCTGTAGACCATGATCTGTAAAATGCTGAGCTATATACCCTGATCTTGGAGGCTGAGCTATATAGGAAGGAATCACTTTATTAAACAGAAATACTGTTTTTATACACTTCAAAAATAGGGGCAGCCACCACATGAGCAATAAACACAAATATTACATATTGGGGTAAACATCCCACAATGAATAGGTAACGAGGGAAATTTGACAGAAGAATAATCACACCAGGAATATTAGCAAACAGACAGAACCAATAGGTTACTCAATTAACAATGGGAGAAAGACACTTATCAGTAAACACATAACACCTTAATAAACAGATTACACATAACAGCAGGAGACCCCGAAATCAGGTTTATTTGAGCTGATTATAATCTTCTGCTTAGAGTCTCTGAGTCTAGGAGGGAGTTGAAGCAGTCAATGCTGGTTTGGAATACCTATACCCCAACAAAACACAGAGACCCCAAATCTGTATCTGGGTCCTCCAGTTCTCAAGGTTTGTGTGTTTCAGGGAGACATGGACTTGAATCCGAAGTAAAACTAATCCCCCGGGCACACACCTCCCAAAGAATAGAGCCCCCTAAAATGCCAGGGCCCATAGTCAGTAGTCAAGAGGCTAGCCTGCTGTCCCCTCCAAAAGCCCCTGTTCCAGTTGGGTCTGTGACAGCACCCCATTGTTGGTGTTATCGGGAGGAATTGTGCCCCATCTTTGGTGTCATTGGGAGGAATTCTGGCACTTCATTGGTTTCATTGGGGGGAATTATGCCCCATTTTTGGTATTGGTGGATCAAAATAGTGCCCCAAGAACCAGATAAAATCAACCAAAGGGCCGCATTTTGGGGCTCGCTTTTCTGGAGGAGCCCACAGGTATGGCATATACATGCTTGCATTGCTCCAAGCTGAAACAATGTAACTACAGGCAGTCCTTGGGTTACAAACCAGATAGGTTCTGTGGGTTTTGTATGTAAGTTGTAACAGGTACATTTTTTAAGTGTCCCTGTTCAGAAGATTTCACCTCTGTCTATGTGACAATTGGATTTTGAAAATGTTGGGTCGTCGTGGAAACAAGGATTAGTGATAAAGCTTCAGTGGAGACACCTTTTTCTCATGATAACTCTAATGCCACGTACACACGGTTGGAATTCTCGTCGGAAAAATCCGATGGATTTTTTTCCGTCGGATTTTTTCCGACGGATTTTGTCCGACACTGTGTTGCATACACACGGTCGGACAAAGTTGTCGGAAAATCCGATCATTCTGAACGTGGTGACGTTCGTTGCCTATGACAGGACTACGTAGAGGCTAGTAGCCAATAGCTTTGGTCTTGTGATCTGAGCATGCGTGGCACTTTGTCTGTCAGAATTCGCTACACACGATCGGAAAAAGTCCGATAGGACTTTGTTGTCGGAAAATTTGAGAGCAGCACTTCCTGTTGTCTTCCTCCGTTTGTAAGTATGAGTCGTATGTAACTCGGGGACTGCCTGTATATAAAATATCCATACCAGAAATTCTTCTTTAAGCAAAGACTGTATGTTCCAAACCTATAGAATCTCTTCAAGCCATTGTCCTTCTTTAGGGACAAAGGACTTTGAAATTGCAGTTGGATGCTTAGTTAAAATACCGTAGCTTTCACAATGGCACCTCTGCCAGCTTTTAAAACGACAGATAGAGATTTTTTTTATCATTAATGGCTCCATTTTGGTGTAATGTAGCGGGACCTACTGTCAATGGGACTTTTAGGAGCCTCAAAACACCATCTAGCAGATAATTGTGAATTCAAAAACCATCTTCCATGGCGCTCATTTGGACATATGCGAAATGTGATATGACAGGCTATGGAGGTACCAAGCATTTGGAGTTGAAGGGATCTGACATTGTTTTGGGTCCAGGTGCCATCACATCTGGACACAGAATGAATGATTCAGACAGGGCAGGGACCAGGGAAAGCGGCATCTGTCACCAAAAGCAGCGATGGAGGTGATATGTGGCGATAAATGTTTAATTTCGTAGCGCACTGTATGTCTGAGCACCTGCTGGGAAAAGCTCCTGTTGGATTTGCCAATGATCCCAACTCACTCCGGCAGCTTGGCATCCTTTGTGATGCCCGGGATTGTAAAGGTGATTGATTTGAGGGAATAAAACCCAGTGTGAAATGTTGGCACTGAGATCTTGGCAATCTATGGAGTCTGCTCTGCGCTATCTGCTCTCATATCCGCCATTCTCTGTACGACCTCATTACATTTATTAGCGTTCAGCATGAAGTTGGCAGGCTGCTAGATAACCCACACTATTCCAACTGGTTTATTAAGGAATCATTGTTAAAAAGAACATTGTAGAATTATTAGTAAATCATAGCTGTGACACAACGAGGGTCTGCATTTGCAGAGCCATTTCTATGGAGACACTACAATAAAAAAATAAAATAAATAAAAAATATCTCAGCCAGGTAGACATGCTGGCAGGTTAATTGGCTCCTTTCTAAACAGGCCCAGTATGTGTGTGAATCAGGGACCTTAGATTTTTAAGCTTCTTGAGGGCAGGCACTGGTGTGTACAATATGTAAAGTGATGCATAAATTGTATCATCATGAATTGTAATTTATATAAATATATATTTCAAGAAATTTTGCAATCTTTTTTTTAATGATTCTTGCCTTCTATTGTTCTGAAGAAATAATTTTAAGGGTTACCATGACCTTTTTTTTAAACTGACTACTCAGTAGGAGGGCTTACCTTCATCTTCACTGTCTGAGCCTTTGTGTTATAAAAAGAAAAGAAGCAGTCACATCATTTCTTTAATGTCAGGGCTCTAAATGTAACTCAACAAAAATGAAAATTCTACTACAGTGGATGCCTGAAATTTGACTTCAAGTTCTGTGTAAGACAGAAAAATCAGAGAGTCAATCAGAAAAGGAGGGGACTCAATTTATGGGGGATGGCATTGCTGAAAGAGCAGCCAAAGCAGTGGAGACTGTCAATATTTCTAAATGCAAAATAATGCATTTAGGGAAAAATTATCCTGTGATAGAGTACGATATTGAAGGTACAGTGTTAGCCAGAATTACAGAGAAAAAAGATTTAGGGGTGTAGAGCTTAATCCTGCATGAACCGCAACATATTGACTGTGTCTAGCTCGATGTCTTGGTAACTTTCTTGCAGAACAGGGGTATCCTGGACCCATCAGTGCAGCCTCATTAGTGCCAATCAGTGCATCATATCAGTGCAGTCTCATCAGTGCCCATCAGTGCCACCTCATCAGTGGCCATCAGTGCGGCCTCATCAGTGGCCATCAGTGCAGCCTGTCAGTGCAGCATATCAGTGCCCATCAGTGCAGCATATCAATGCTGCCTTATCAGTGCAGCCCCATCAGTGCAGCTTATCAGTGCTGCCTCATCAGTGGCCATTAGTGTTGCCTCATCAGTAGCCATCAGTGTAACCTTATCAGTGTGTAAAGGAAATTTGTAAGTTCTGTATATAATTGTATTCTATTTTGTATGTATTGCACACTGCCCTCACTGTGCACACGGCACTAATAATGTTTTCATTACATGTTTGCATTCTTTATAGTTCTGATTAGAATTGGCCTGCCAATGTTACGCCCCTTGTTACCATAAATGTACAATTGTAATTTTAATGCGATACCTATATAATCATGTGTATAAAAACCTTCAATTGCATAATAATAAGGCAGAACTGTTATTTGGAAAGATGTGGAATGTATCTTTTGTGTCTGTTCCCTACTGCAGTAGTTATTATTAATTTGGAACCACTAATCAATATGAGGATAGGAATTGTTTATCTATAAATTTCCATGTCAAGTGCCCATCAGTGCAACCTATCAGTGCCTATCAGTGCAGCCTTATCAGTGCCCATCAGTGCAGCCTTATCAGTGCTCATCAGTGCAGCTTATCAGTGCCCAACAGTGCAGCCTCTTCAGTGGCCATCAGTGCAACCTCGTCAGTGCTCATCAGTGCCCATCAATGCAGCCCATCTTTGCCCATCAGTGCAGTCTATCAGTGTCCTTCAGTGCAGCCTATCAGTGCCCATAAGTGCAGTCTTGTCAGTGCCCATCAATTCAGAAGGGAGGAATCAGGAAGAGAACCGTCCAGATCACACAGAGCGGGTAGCTCCCACTGTGACACAGCTTGTATAGGAAACGCCGGCCCCTGTAAAACAAAGTCCCGTCTCCTGGACTGGCATTGGACCAGTGTGCTGTCTATCACCAGTCCATCAGGCAGGACTTTGCTTGACAGCGTTTCATATACAAGCTGTGTCACAGTAGGAGATCACCACTCTCAACCTACTGCAGTATTTATTATTAATTTGGAACCACTAATCAATATGAGGATAGGAGTTGCCTATCTATAAATTTCCATGTCAGGTGGCGAGCTTTGCCTAGGAGGGGATTTACAGGTGACCCTGAGAATCCGAAACAAGGAGCTTGAGACGATCCAGGAATTTCTGATAATCAGCCGGCTGAGGTAAGCCTTTTGCTTACATTTGAGTTATCAGACTTCCTTGATCGGTAAGGCATTTTTTGGGACAAAGGGTACCTATTTTGTTCCCCTTAATCGAACTGTATTGATTGGTGGTTATATGTTATGTTGTCCCTGTCTACTGTCCATCGGAGTGTTATAGATAAGAAAGGGAAGAATAGTGCTGTTCACAGGTATATGTAGTACACATCTGCTAGATAAAGTAGTTTAGAGGCAAGAGGGTATAGGCACAAGTAGAGAAGAGAAAGGCTGGCCAGTCATTATGGGCATTAAATTAAGTAAGGGAATGAAGGGTAAGAGACACTCAAAAATGCCCAGTGCAAGAGGAGGGCTATAAAATATATGAACCGAAGGTGCGGTTCTGCCTATACTGAGCCCCTAGATTAATGGTTAAAGTGGACAGGGATCCACAATGGGTAACTGGGTTACCACCAAAGTCCACAGGACTAAGAATCATGCAGAGTAAACAGCTATAGAAACAGCTATCTATGTGAGCTATGGATCAAGGGTGACAATTAACACTAGACGAAAAGGGACATTTTGATGTTAAGTTGTGGGATGAATTTGGGGTCAGGCACTACAAATAGTAAAGTCAACACAGAGAAATGAGAGTTAAAACAGAATACTTTATATGTTGTCAGAGAGGGAATATGGGATGAGCACTATGGCTGCCCCTCTGATCATAGAAGCCAGAGCAGTGGTCATCAACCCTGTCCTTCAGGGCCCACTAACAGGCCAGGTTTGCAAGATAACTGAAATACATCACGGGTGATATCATTTGCTGCTCAGTGATTGCAGTATTCTAGTCTGCATCTACCCAAGGTAATACATAAAACCTGGCCTGTTAGTGGGCCCTGAAGACAGGGTTACTGAGCTAGAGTATGTGAAGTATGGGATTACAATACATGGGATGCAAAGGATATCAGAACAAAATAAGGAAAGCAGAATTTAAGCAGGGTAATATTAAAAAGAGTTAAAAGAAAGTGAGGGAATGATATGCATGTGTTGTGTACAAATGGGAAAAATGTAAGTGATTTTAGAGAGATATTCGCATATGTGTGTGAATGCTGGAACATTTAGTTCTCTCTCTCGTGTGTGTCATGTATGCAGATGTGACCCCCTCCTTTGCGCTCTCATGAAAGAATGTAGCTGGGATGAGAGATCAGTGATAAAAAGGAAGGACACCATGCCAATTTCTGGGTTACATTTAACCGTGTATTACATAAATTAAATATCCTTTGATAGTGGAAACAGTGCATTTAAAAAAGGGAAAATAAGTAAAATGTGGATATATATTAGTATTAGGGTGTGATATTGAGATTATAACTTGAGTATTAATTTCTGATATGAGTTTAACCATTTTTATTAATAATATAGATATATTTAGACAACCTTTGGTTGGAAATGAAATCCAGGTTATTGGGGAAATTTGTAAAATGTGATTAGTTTAGATTAAGGTAACAATTTAGTAATTTTACATTTAAATAATAAACCCTTATTGAGAGAAAAACAGATTAAGATGAGGTTGTTAATTGGAATACAGCTGCCATAATATTTAACAAAGCCAAGATGGATGGGATACATAAGAAGTTTTTCTACAAAAATGTAATGTAAAGGTCTGATAATAACTTGATTTGCGGTCCATGATATGAGAGTAATAAATAAAATTAAATTATAACAGACCCATCACATCAAGTCCACACACCCTGTTAGGATAGATGCCACCTGCAGCCAGTTGTTTTATAGTTTTTGATCTGGCTGAGAGCTTTCTGTTCTGTCATATACAGATTGTTGGTCCTGTTGTTTTTATTTTTTTTTTTATTTTTGAAATCCAAAGCAGAATGTGGGGATTGTGAAATGATGTGCCCCTTTTCCTTGTAAGTGCAGTGGTATAAGCAGAAGAATACTTTGGATTTATTGGACATCTCTGCATGACCGCAGGGTATTGTTATCATTTATTATGTTATGACATCAGGAAAATAATGCCAGATGGAAACTAAGGACTTGTGTTATCTAGCTAAAACTAACAACAGAGCAAGCAATGAGAAATTATAATATTGCCAGGAAAAAGTTGTCTTTTTGAAACATGAACCTGAAGTTCTGACACGAACAGCTTAATAGAAAACAAGCCATTGTAATATATTTATGTAAGCTGGACCCGGTAATGAAGGTTTTACCCCGATATATCAGAGCTGTAGCTTTATGCAAAGGTGCTATTAGACAAAGTTAGACATTATTTTGGTCAAATATAAAGTTTTTAATGGTCCCACATTCTGCGCAGGTGGTGGGAGGAGCTGAAGATCTCAGCGGCGGCGGTGGCGGTAAGTTTAAAAATAAAGATCAACCATGCTGTAATTTTTAGGAAGGCTGCAGGGGGACAGTGCAAGGCTGCAGGGGGACAGTGCAAGGCTTCGGGGGGACAGTGTAAGGCTTCAGGGGGACAGTGTAAGGCTTCAGGGGGACAGTGCAAGGCTTCAGGGGGACAGTGTAAGGCTGCAGGTGGACAGTGGAAGGCTGCATTAATGGGCATTTAAATGTAAGTTTTTTTTCCTTAAACTTCCCTCCTAAAAGTTTTTTCCTTAAACTTAAACCTCCTAAACTTGGAGTGCGTGTCATACGCCGATAATTACGGTAACTAAATGTTTGTCTAATGAAAGGTTCAAAATATGAATTTGTTTGGTTTGTTTATGTACAAATCTAACAATGAAAAATGCGTACATTTAAATCCAGACACCTTATTGCCTCTATTGGAGGAGGCTGGAGACAAAGGAAATCCACATGTGTTAAAATGACGTAGGAATCAGCTGCTGTGAGCCCAGTGCAGGACACACTCCCTGAAGACCCAGATATTAATTTTTTTGTAGATTTGATCCCGGTTTTATACTGAGGATGGCAATACCCATACTGAGTATGCAGTTTATTACACAGAAGGACACTCTGTATTCAGAATCATTGGATCCTTTTTCCCCCAGCTCAAGAAGCAAAGCTCCATGTTTTAGCAAAGCCTGTGAGCTATAAAAAGAGTATATTTTTATATAGATAGTCAAGATATAGAGAGCTTTTGCTTCCATTTGAAGGGCCAGAAGTTTGTTTTTACTTTGGCAGGTAAACCAATCAAGCATGTAAAGTTAATTTGATTGGCTGTTTTCAGCCTTCCAGGTTCTTGCTGAGGTAGCCATACTAACATTAAAAATTCACACATGGAAGCAGACTAGGTGACTAAGGATGCTGCATTACAGCCCCGGACACTTGCTGGGTCTGTGCAACTCACAGATTCCACCCTAGTTCAGTATAGCTGGGATTAATACTGTAATTCAACTTTAAGGACCCCAGAACGAGAAGAACAAGTGGTCCACAGGGGGCAAATTCTTATGACAAACAGGATTTTGGAAAAATTTGATCTTTTTTTTTCTACAAACGTTTTTATTGATGAGAAGTGCAAAGATATATACATAAGAACGTATACATTCAAACATGTAGCATTACATAGAAGAGATATAACTTATTGTTATATTACATCTTATTACAACTGCACATAAATCCAACCTGGTTGTATAAGGTGTTCAGTAGAGGGATGTGGATCTCCAGTTGGAAGACACTGTCTATCTAGTGCTACTAAGAGATAGAATTCGAAAAAATGTGATCTTTTATGTCTGCCAGTCACTCTTTTCCCTCCAGCTTGACACATGGACCGTGTCATCAGTCACAAGCAGTTATGGCTGCCTTAGTAAATGAGCATGGGATAGAGCCAGGGATCACCACAGTTGTTTTTTTTTATAAAATACCACTTCTTGTTTTACCTGTTACCAAAGGTGTTACCAAAAGCTGAACATCCCTTCCAGAGATTACAAAAAGATATATCCAGATGCCCAAGTCAGGATCTTACGATTATGCATTTTGTCTGTATGGACATGTTTTCTGGATGTTCAGCGGCAAATGCTCCTGCAAAGGCCACAATAAAACGTGTTATCAGAAGTAGTTTGTAATACAGAGTGCAGAATCTACAGAGAGTAACAGAGGAAATCATTTTTTATAGGAGAGTGCTTACTAGAAGTTTTGAGGTTTTATTTTTACACCCCCTACTGTCTACAATGTAGCGGAAAAAGTAGAGTAAGAAACTAGAAAACTTTTGCCTGAATGTTTTCTTATATTTTATCAAGCCCCTAAGGGGATGTTGGACTCTCTCCCTATGGGATTTGGATTGGAAGTGTGTTACTCACTTGCTTATATTTTGTCTCAGCAGCTGAAGTCCTCCATTCGGATCTCACAGAGAATGTTTCTGATCTTTTAAGGTTTTTGACAAACTCATTTATGAGTTTTCTCCCCAATTCCAGATCCTAAAAGTTTGGAAGGATCTAAAACTAAAGCCAGGTGAATTGTGGATTGTTAAGAGACATTTATATATAAGAAAATGTTTGGAGACTCAATACAGCATCTATTTCACATACAGTTTTGCAAAACGTAAAAGGAAAAGTCACCTGGATCCACACCAGACACTGCAAAAATGACTAAATTAAAGAAATCTCTGTGTTTGATTTGTTTCCATCTTGGAATCACAGTCTAGGGTACTATTTATTCAAATATTTTAATTGTAAGGGATATATATATAATGTGATTTGAAAAGTAGTTTAGCCATGTTGAAGTCATATTTGTCTTTTGTACGTCTTCCATTTTATGTAGAATTGTTTGTGTTTACCTATGCAATTAAGCTAGAAGGCTATTCTGGCCACAGGAGTGTACAGCCAGTACTCTGTATATATATATCTTATCAATCATTTGTTTTTCACAATGAAAAGTAATTTTGTAATGAAAAAAGCTGCTCAGCTATTATTGTCTCCACAATGGAGTTTTGCCTCTTTGGCCAAGACTACCTTCACCTAAGCGTGAAGAGGTTCCAGGTTCCAGCTATAGCAGGTATGGTTAGTAATAAAAATATTGATCAAACGAGAAGAGACTGTAAAGTAAATTTATAAGTTGTGTATATATGTATTCTATTTTGTATGTATTGCACACTGCCCTCACTGTGCACACAGCACTAATAATGTTTTCATTACATGTTTGCATTCTTTCGAGTCCTGATTAGAATTAGCCTGCCTATGTTACGCCCCTTGTTACCATAAACGTACAATTGTAATTTTAATGTGATACCTACGTAATCACGTGTATAAAAACGTTCAATTGCGTCATAATAAGGCAGAACATTTATTTGGAAAGATGCGGAGTGTATCTTTTGTGTCTGTTCCCTACTGCAGTAGTTATTATTAATTTGGAACCACTAATCAATATGAGGATAGGAGTTGCCTATCTATACATTTCCATGTCGAGTGCCCATCAGTGCAACCTATCAGTGCCTATCAGTGCAGCCTTATCAGTGTCCATCAGTGCAGCCTTATTATTGCTCATCAGTGCAGCTTATCAGTGCACAACAGTGCAGACTCATCAATGGCCATCAGTGCTCATCAGTGCCCATCAATGCAGCCGATCATTGCCTATCAGTGTAGTCTTTCAGTGTCCTTCAGTGCAGCCTATCAGTGCTCATAAGTGCATCCTCGTCAGTGCCCATCAATGCAGAAGGGAGGAATCAGGGAAAGAGCCATCCAGATCACACAGAGCGAGTATCTCCCACTGTGACACAGCTTGTATAGGAAAGCCGGCCCCTGTCAAAAAAAGTCCCGTCTCCTGGACTGGCATTGGACCAGTGTGCTGTCTATCACCCGTCCATCAGGCAGGACTTTGCCTGACAGTGGACGGCATTTCGTATACAATCTGTGTCACAGTGGGAGATCCCCGCTCTGTGTGATCCGGACGGCTCTCCTCCTGACAATTTCCATGCTGACTGCTTCTGGCAGAAGCGGTAAAGCCTTTTATAGAGGGGCATCAAAGCTGCCCCCCCCCCCCCCCTCCAGACCGCTCTGATGGCCACAGCGCTTCTAACAGAAGCAATCAGCTTGTCAGCCCAGTCCGCCCCTGCTCCACACTCGCCCTTCACTAATTTCCACTCGCTAAATGCGAGCAGGTGAGTGGAAATTTTGAGGGCTGTTATAAGGAATAAGTATATTATAGCAAGGTAGTAGCATAAACACAATGCTCAATCCAACAAACAGGCCAGTGAATACATTAGAATGCCTTTGACTAACTGACAGGAATACTAGCTTCAAATAAGAGAATTAACTTAAACCACAATAAGGCTAAAGAAAATTAAACTGGTATACACCGCATTAATAAGAACAGCATAAACTGTGAAGAACATATATGGCACCAATAAAAGTCTCACTGTAACTTTTCTGAGAGGGGTCTCCCTGGGGATGGCTGATTTAAACCGGCTAGTGTTGGGGCCCGTCCGTCTGGTGATGCACAAGTTACTGTCTATTTAAACTATTTAAACTGTATGCGGAGGACTGTAGGGCTGTTAAAGTATATGTAAACCCATTTCATATTCCTGATATGTGCCTGCTGTACTATGTAGTTGTATGAAAAAATATCCTGTGTATTGCTTCCTTTGTGTGAAATCCCTGGTGTTCCTGACAGTCCCTCTGCTTTCCTATTAAAAACTGACCACACTAAGCAGGAGAACACAGTGTAGTCAGTTCTCTTGCTATGCTGGGAACTCAGTGTGCTCTCCTCCAATGATCAGACTTATCCTAAGAAGTCCAGCCATTCACTGAGAAGTTCAGTGTGCTGTTCTCCTGTTTCTCCTTCTCCAGCTCTTATGCCAGGGTTGTGGGGATGAGACCCTTGTCCTCAATAACATGGGGGCAAGCTGCTTTGGGGCAAGGGGGCAGAGCCCCCCTGCCCCAAAGCACCTTCCCCATGTTGAGGGCATGTGGCCTGGTATGGTTTAGGAGAGGGGGGTCGCTTGCTCTTCCCCCCCTTTCCTGACATGCTGGCTGCATGCTCGGATAAGGGTCTGGTATGGATTTGGGAAATACCTTTTTTTTAAATGTTGGCGTGGGATTCTCCTTAAAACCAGACCCAAGGATCTGGTATGGATTGGGGGAGACATAGCCGGCTGTATCACGGGAGCGCGCCCCGCAAGTACTCCACACCATACGAGGGAGCTCGCATGAAGGTGAGAAGTACTTGCGGGGGGGAGGCGAGACAGCCGCCGAGGGACCCCAGAAGACCAGGTTCGGAGCCACTCTGTGCAAAATGAGCTACACAGTGGAGGTAAGTATAACATGTTTGTTATTTAAAAAAAAAAAATAATTCCTTTACAACCCCTTTAAGTAAATGTAAGCATGCCTAGGATATAGACCTATATTAAGGCAAAAAAAAAAAAAGCTAAAATAAAAACTAGCAAAAAAACCAGACAAATACAAACAAAACAAAATGAAAAAACCTGATGCTCCACTTGACCTTTCTTTGCCGTCACTGCTCTGTTTTTAAAATATATATGCCTCATAGATTTTACCTACCGTATCTCCTGTGCTATCTGATTCCAGAAAAAACATTCCTGTGTTATACCATATAGTGAGGAACCACCTCATGCCAACACATCACACTGTCTTTCTGCACAGACAATAAGCTTAATTTCAACCTTATGCCCTAGACAGTTAGTAGGCGTGTGTTCACCCCATGCCAATGTGTATTTTCAGCCTGGCTAGCATATTACTGGAGAAATTCTTTTTAATTTCAAAGCACTTTTGTTGAACATTGTGGCATGTTCTGCAGAGCGGCTTCAATCTCCCCAGTCTTTCTTTTCATTCAGCCAAAGACCAGCTTTACTCATGCAAATAAATATTACAAGTTTACAACGAGTCACAGTTGGAGGAAGAAAATGACATTAGAATGACAATAGCAGCAGGAGATTAAACTTGCATGTGACGCAGCTTTCATCGGGCACGGGGCCACCGGTCTGTATGATTTCTCCCATCTCTCGAGGCGTGATGTTTTGTGTAAATGCATCGGTGCATCTTTATAGAGCGGCTTCTAGAACGTTTTTCTCTTGAAATTCGCATTCATGGGATTATCTGAGATGCTTTGTTGGATTCAAGTCTGTGTATCCTGAAAAAAGGTATTTAGAGCTAGCAGGCTCCATCCAAACCAAAGGCCTGAAAACCGTGCTGGTCAAAGGTGGACATTTGGGTACTTCCTGAGGACAATATTTGGGCCTTATCTGTATTTGGTTGAGAAAAGGCAGAATTTTATATGCTCATACCAAGAAGGAAGGATTTTGGTTCTTCTAATGCCGCGTACACACGACCGGACTTTTCGGCAGACTAGGTCCGACGGTCTACCCGACTGACTTTTGGCAGACTTCCTGAACGAACGGACTTGGCAACGTGATGACGTAAATGGGACTAAAAAAGGAAGTTCAATAGCCAATAGCTTCTAGACATGGGAGCCGTCAAAAAAAATTTTTCGTTTCATTCCGTTCCGTTTCGTCTAAAAAAAATTTGTAATTCGTAATTCGTGTACGAAATTAAATTCTGATTCATACGAAATACGAATTTCGTACGAATCGTTAATTTGGATAACGAACATTGACACTCTACGAATAATAACGAATTATTCAAAACGTATTAACGTTACATAACACAAGTCTATTGTCTATTGTTCACCAATCACTCAGAGAAAATACGAAATACGAAATTTCGAGTGATTGGTAGACAATAGACTTGTGTTATGTCACGTTAATACGTTTTCGGATAATTCGTTATTATTCGTAGAGTGTCGATATTCGTTATACTGAATCTCGAATTCATTTGAATCATTCGTTATATGCGCTATAATTTCTTTCCTATTAGTTGAAATTAGTTATTTGGTAGTTTGGATTCGGATAATTTGGATCCGAAATTCGTAAACGAAATTTCGTATTTCGTACAGAATTCAAATTCGTAAAAATTCGTAATTTGGATTCGTACGAATGTACGAATTTCCAAAAATTTGTACGAATTTCCGATTCGTACAAAACTAATCGCACATGTCTAATAGCTGTTCTAGACGAACGGTTTTCCCCATAGGAATTGAGTCCATCGAATAGATTTGAAACATGTTCTATTTCTAGGTCCGTCTGATTTTTTTTACGAAAAACGATCGGATTAGCCCACACACGATCGGATTGTCCGACGGACTAATTCCGTCAGACCTAGTCTGCCGGGAAAGTCCGGTCGTGTGTACGTGGCATAAAATGCACCAGAAAAACAAGACCTGATAGATTACTGGAAAAAAAAGGCACTTTTTAAAATGATCTTGTCCCTGATGTCATTTGCACATAGGTAACCATCGACCATTTTCTTCAGTAGATAACATAACCCTTAAAGTGATACTAAAGTCTATTTTTTTCTTCTTCGTTAAAAAAAACAAACATGTTATACTTACCTGCTCTGTGTAGTGATTTTGCACAGAGCAGCCCTGATCCTCCTCTTCAGTGCTCCTGGCCCCTCCCTCCTGTTGTGTGCCCCCACAGCAAGCAGCTTTCTATGGGGCACCCGAGTCGAGCCACAGCTCCCTGTGTCCATTCATACACAGAGATGTGGCCTGGCCCCATCCCCTTTCTCTCCTCATTGGCTCACTGACTTTGATTGACAGCAGCGGGAGCCAATGGCGCTGCTGTCTCAGCCAATGAGGAGGGGAGTCCCGGACAGTCAATCTCTCATTCAACATTGCTGGATCTAGATGGACCTCAGGTAAGTATTAGGGGGGCTGAGGAGGGCTGCTGCACACAGAAGGTTTTTTTTATCTTAATGCATAGAATGCATTAGAATAAAAAACCTTCTGCCTTTACAACCACTTTAAGCCTGAAACACACTAGTAGATTTTTTGTTTATTTATCCCAGTAGGCTGAATGAAAAAAAAAACGGAAGGGCTCAGGAGGAACCACTGTACTAACAATCTGATGTTAGTACAGCGATCTCTTCCCGGCTGAGCTATAGTGTCCTAACAGGGAGACAGCCCCTCTGTCAGAACACATTGAACTCTGCACTCTGTACATAGGCACCCATGAACTCTGCACACTGTACGTAATGCATTCCTGAACCCTGCACTCTATATGTAGTGCACCCCTGAACTCTGCACACTGTACGTAATGCATTCCTGAACCCTGCACTCTATATGTAGTGTACTCTTGAACTCTGCACTCTGTATGTAGCGTACTCCTGAACTCTGCACTCTGTACATAATGCACTCCTGGACCCTGAACTCTGTATGTAGCATATGCCTGAACTCTGCATTCTGTACATAGCGTACTCCTGATCCCTGCACTCTGTTTGTAGCACAACCCTAAACTCTGCACTCTGAACATAGGCACCCATGAACTCTGCACGCTGTAAAGCCCCATACACACGGTCGGATTTTCTGACGGAAAATGTCCTATCGGACAATGTTGTCGGAAATTCCGACCGTGTGTAGGCTCCATTGGACATTTTCCATCGGATTTTCCGACGGACAAAGTTTTATCTCCTGCTCTCAAATTTTCCGACAACAAAGTCCTATCGGACTTTTTCCGATCGTGTGTAGCGAATTCCGACGGACAAAGTGCCACGCATGCTCAGATCACATTACAAGACCAAAGCTATTGGCTACTAGCCTCTACGTAGTCCCGTCGTACGCAACGAACGTCACCACGTTCAGAATGATCAGATTTTCCGACAACTTTGTCCGACCGTGTGTATGCAACACACCGGACTGCATCCGATGGATTTTGTGGTCGAATTTTCCGACCGTGTGTTCGGAGCATAAGTAATGAATTCCTGAATCCTGCACTCTGTATGTAGTGCACCCCTGAACTCTGCACGTAGCGTACTCCTGAACTCTGCACCCTGTACGTAATGCATTCCTGAACTCTGTACGTAGTGTACCCCTGAACTCTGCATTCTGTACATGTCTCACCCCTGAACTCTGCAATCTGTATGTAATGCACTCCTGATTTTTGCACTCTGTACATAGCATACTCCTGAACTCTGTACGCAATGCACTCCTGTACCCTGCACTATGTATATAGCGCAAACCCAGATACAACCAGCCCTTAGAGGGCACCCATACTGCTGATGTGGCCCACGATTAAATTGAATTTGACACCCCTTCTCTATGACTAAAGGCATGAGGACACCTGACCATCACACCTACCTACTGTATATGGCAACAGTATGTGGACAATCCTCTAAATTATTGAGTTTACATGTTTCCAGTATGTGTACTGTTAAAGTTAGACTTATATGAATGCACAGACTGTAAAGCATTGTCTGTGCAATTGTGTGTCCCAATAGACATGAATGGGACTGTCAGCATGGGGATGCACACAGCACTTTTGCATCCCTGTGTCGGCAGAACACAGCCCTGAATGGCACATGGAAGTATTTGTCCATATGAATGAGCCCCATAAGATATTACATAAGGAAGGTCCAAATAGATAGTCTTCTAAATCAGTGGTTATCAACCTTTTTCTTCTAAAACCTTCCATGACCCATCAGTAAAAAAGGAGTTTATACTCATACAATAAAAGTATGGAAATATAAAATATGTATTGAAATGCTGGGAGTCTCTGGATAGGGCTGGCTGTCACTGTGGGGAAATGAGGGTTGTGGGGTGGGTTAGGGGGCACTACAGTAGACTTTGTGGTGCTGCAAGGGATGGGATTTCTGAAGGAAACTGGTGAGCACTGTGGGAGGTTGAAGGGGTAGGATGAGGGCACTATGAGAGGCTGGGCAGCAGTGTGAGAGGCTGGGGGTACTGTTGAGGCTAAGGGTTCTCAGAGGGCACTGTGGATCACTATGAGAAGTTGGCGGACACTATGGAAGCTGGGAGGCTGTCATGAACCAGTACGACCAGAAATGTGTGGATTGCGATAGGGAAGACCAAACGCATTTAAAGTAATAATATTCTGATTTATTATGAGGATAAGTAATAGACCAAAGTAAACGCACCTCTGATGTGACAAACAATATAATAAACCAGCAACCAACCACGGTGACACACAATAACAACTCTCCAAACCAAACGTATATACAGGTGTAAGATACAATCATAAACATAACCAAGCCAGGGTCATATATGGGGGATCAAACAGATAGAACAGGGAACAGGGACAGGGAGAGGACAACAGGAGGAAGGGATCAGTCTGCAAGATAGGAGTCCAGGGATGGATGCAGGGTTCAGGAACACAGGATACAAGGTACAGGTTTCAGGATAGTAAATACAGGTCAAGGTTCAAGGAACAATACCAAGGCGATGAGTGCAAGAATCTGCCGGGTATAAGTATACCTCCTGCAATCAGTCTCAGGTGACACCTGATTGCAGGAGATGATGTCGGCTCCAGACTCCCGGGAGACACCCGCTGGTGAACAACAGTACTACGGCCCATAGATCTGACAGCGCCACCAGCAGGTGAAACCATTCCTGACAGAGGCACCATGGAAGGTTGAAAGATCTTCAGCTGGCTGGAGGTCTGGAGGGGAGGCCAAGGCCTGGTTAAGAACCACTGTTCTAGAAGATAGATATAGCTTTCTACTAGAAGACAGATAAATCGCTAGATAGAAAAACAGATGAATAGATATGAACTAGATGGATAGAAATTAGAGAGGTAGATCGGTAGAGTGATACCAATAATAATGGATATTAATAGACAGATAGATAACTGGTAAAGTGCAGTGACCCCTACCTGCCAATAACATGTCAGACTACTAAGTAGAACAATTTCTGATTGGTTGCCGTGAGTTCTTGCAAGTTGCCTATTACTTTTTACCATTCATAAGTCCTAATGAGACCTCAGAGTGCACCTTTAATAAATGAAAAATGATTCTGAAAATCGAAACAGACACAAACTGCTCACATCCACATCCCCGGAGCTCCCGATCAGAAATAAACCTGTTTACAGGAAAGTCACACATCGCAGAATTCTTGTGCCAAAGTGATCAGCACTTATAGCTCGGAAGCAGCTGAAAAGTCTCTGCAAATTCCCCAGAAGTGGTGCAGATCTCCATTTTAATGATGAGAACGTGACGCTACGCAGGAAGACATGCTGGGCTGCGTGCTCACTGACATAGAGACAGACTGCAAGAATTCCGGCACAGGCAGAAGTATACATTGAGGATCAGGCATGGGGGAAGGGACCGGAGGATGGCGGATAGAAAGTGCCAACATTTTACATAATTTCACATGATAGATAGATAGATAGATAGATAGCTGGATAGATAGATAGGAATTCTAGAGACAGATAAATTATTATTAGTATTACAATAGAGGATTTATATAGCGCCATGTGTTTTTACAGTGTAGAGTTTTACAATAAAAAGATAAATACTACAGTTACAATTCAAGACAGGAGGGTAATAAGAATGGCATAGATAGATAGATAGAGGAAGGTCAGGAGTTTGATATATCAATGCATAGATAGAAATTAAAGGGACAAATAAATTATTATTCTTAATGTAGCACCCACCTAGTTAGGTTGCTAGATTGTTAGGCAAATGTAGTTCTTTTCGGCTCCTCTGCAATCTGTGGAGCAGTGATTGATCACTTGTGGCTGTTCTGGGTTTCACAGGCTGCAGGCTTGTTTGCTCTCCCCTACCTTCTGGAAAGTTCTGGAACGTAGGGAGTGGAGCAAGGCAAATGGGCAGCATGAATATTTATGGTGCTGCAGCCTAGACATGTGCACAATACAAAAATTTGTTTAGTTTAGTTTCCGTTGATTTGTAACGATTCGTAAATTCGTGAGTCGTCGGTGTTCGTATTCGGACTCATTCGTATTTTCGTACAGTTATTTTTTCGTTGATTCTTTTTTCCGTTAGGCTGGCTTCACACTGGGGCGGTGCGGGGCGGCGACGGTAAAGCAGCGCTATATTTAGCGCTGCTTTACCATCGTTTTACCCGCGGTATGCGGCCGCTAGCGGGGTGGTTTTAACCCCCGCTAGCGGCCGCAAAAGGGTTAAAAACCTCCGCAAAGCGCCGCTGCAGCGGCGGTTTGCGGGCGGTATCCCCGCGGTTTCCCATTGATTTCAATGGGAAGGAGCGGTATAGGAGCGGTAAATACACCGCTCCTTCACCGCTCCAAAGATGCTGCTAGCAGGACTTTTGTTGCGGTCCTGCTAGCGCACCGCTCCAGTGTGAAAGCCCTCCGGGTTTCACACTGGAGTGAATGGGGCCGTTTTTTTCAGGCGGTATACAGGCGCTATTTTTAGCGCTGTACCGCCTGAAAACCGCCCCAGTGTGAAAGGGGTCTTAGTCTAATTTTCGTTTATTCAAAATTCGTATTTTGTATTCGTACGCATTCGTATTTTCGTAGATTTAGTTACATTCGTACTTTCGTAAGATTGATTTATTCGTACTTTCGTGACATTGTTTTCGTAGATTCGTAATCGGAGCGTAATTCATAATTTTATGTAATGTGTATGCTATTATTACATTATAAGTGACACGGAAAATTAGGAATCAAAAAAAAAAAAAAAAAAAAAGTTACGAATGTACGAATTTTTTTCGTTCAATCCATTCGAAGCACGTTAAGCAGCACCATTGTAAGGGACACGGAAAATTACGAATCAACAAACAAAAAAAAAAAGTTACGAATGTACGAATTTTTTCGTTCAATCCATTCGAAGCACGTTAAGCAGCGCCATTGTAAGAGACACAGAAAATTACGAATCAACAAACAAAAAAAAAGTTACGAATGTATGAATTTTTTCGTTCATTTTGATTTTCGTTATTTTTGAATCTTTGTTCGGTATTTTCGTTGTTTCTGTTTTTTCGGATTTTCATTCATTCATAGTTTCGTTGTTTCTAATTTAATTATTTCGTATTTTCGTTGTTTTTCATATTCGTTCGATTCGATAATTCGTTATTCGTTAAAATTTTTACTAAATCATTCGTTCATTCGTACGATATGAATGAACGAATATAACGAATTTGAACGGAAAACGAATTCGTAACTAAACGAATTGCACATGTCTACTGCAGCCAATCCCTGGAGAGGTGGGCCCAGGAGGTGGTTAAGAAGCACATAAATAGTCAGAGTCCTAGAACAGCCCTGTCTTCCTGTCCAAGGGATTCCACCTGTCTGGGTTGGCTAGCCACTCCCAAGCCATACTATTGAGTCAAGCCGCTGTTCATCAAGGTTTACGACTGTGGGTGGCAGAGCCAGGGGGGCCAACACCTGAAAGTTTCTCTGATACCCCGACACTTCACCTAAGAAAACTGTCTGCACAGCCTTACTGGAAGGCACTTAGAGGAAGCTGAATGGGCACAGCTGCTTCCCTGGCCTTGTGGGTACTACCCTACTACAAAATCCTGGTGTCTGTGTACTATTGAGTTTAATGGGCCACGTAGTTCCTCTCTTGAGGGGTTCAGATATGAGATAGATACAGTAGATAGATAGATAGATAGATAGATAGATAGATAGATAGATAGATAGATAGATAGATAGATAGATATATAGATAGATAGATAGATAAATAGATCAAGTAGGCTGTGTTCTGTATACACATCTCAAGGTACCATTTACAAATTTTGACTCAAGTGCAGCAAAGGTAGCCATGAGCTACATGTGACTCATAAGCACCAGGTTAGGCAGCACTGCTGTGAAAGTTCCTCATTTTAGTGTTGATGATAAATGAGAAAATCTGTATATTTTTGAGAAAATACAGCTAGCCAGGTTCCGGTGGATTTTGTGTTTTCTTCGAATGGTTGCAAACCGATAAAAAAAAGGTGAACCGTAGGATTAAAACCAGCGTCATGTAAAAACTGACAAAGCAGGGTCATTTCCAGAGCCAAATCCTTAAATCCTTCCTTCTCTCTTTCCTTTTCAGAATTTTCATTCCCGGCTGACTTTTTTGGCAACTCTTGCACCGGCGTTAAATTTGACTCAACCACCGACAGATAAAAAAAAGGATTAAAATTCGAACACAAAAGCCGCCGGCGTGAATACCGGCCAAAGATTATTGCAGCTCTTCCGCGACAAAGACCCAAAAGAAGAATGCCTACTCGGCTGAGGCCCTCTCGGCACACCGACGCACTTTATTTATTTATATATATATTTTTTTTCCATGACCTGCTTAACACCATGATTAACCCCAGCCAGCAGTCGAAGACTTGTGCAACCAAGGGGAAGAAAAGGAAATGGATTCCATTTTCAGTGTGATAACCAGCAACGCACTGGAGATGAAGTGAAAGAGACACGGCGATGTATGCGTCGGCCAGCCTCGCCCCCCCTCCCCCCCACAGGGACCACGCGGTGCATCGCAGCACAAAGCAATGAGGGAGCCCCACTGTTGTGCTGAAAAGGACAGTGCAGGAATTAAAAGTGCGATTAAACCCACGTTTCTATCTCCTTTATAGAGACAGAGCTATTAACGGCACTCAAAAATAAAGGCGTAGAAGTTGCTGGAACTCAAAAGATACTGTAGTTCCCGCAGAGCTGAGAGTAATCCAGGCGTTTTGTAACTTATGCCAGTGCAGCAGGGAGCCGCAGAAACCTGCGGCAAAGGGAAGGCAGCAGCACGCTATCGGATCACTGTAAAACGGGAACCTGTAATAAAGCCTAATAACAGCAACTGCTAAAGTGGTTTTCTGCGTTACGTATAAATAAAGTGTATCTGTACCTATTGGACACGTTGCTTTATGATACTATCCGTAAGTAATGCTCCCCTTCAATGTAACATAATTACATACTAGGGCCACCGCCTGGTCCACACAAAAGAGATGAATCATCATTACAACACAGGAAGATAGAGCAAATCAAAGAAGGGATCCTCTTATTATAAGATTTCAGATCCTGGCATTATCTTGTTTGATAAACCCTCCTCCAGATCTAATTTTCCTGTGTAAAGTGTATTCTGGAATTGCTAAATTTGATTATGCTCAGACTGCATAAAGATAGATGATTTCTTTCTTTCTTTCCTCCCTTCCCTCCTTCCATTCTTCTCTCCTATCACTTTCCCTTCTTTATTTTTTTTTTTTAGGGCTGTGGAAATTAACGATTAATTGCTCCGCGGTCTCGCCCATAGGAAAGGCCTAGCTCTGGAGCGGTGGCCATCTTGGTCCACCCGGCGTTGGCCTAGTAGCGGCGCGTTGACGTCATCATCACCCGCCTGCTTGTGCCATCTACTCTGCGGACTGGTCTGCCTGCTGTCTATTCCGGACAGAGTGGACAATCAGAGTTGTGGATATTACGGTATGGGGGGAGATGTGGGGAGATGTGGACATTACAGTATGGGAGCAGGTGTGGATATTACAGTATGGGGACAGATGTGGATATTACAGTATGCGGGGAGATGTGGATATTACAGTATAGGGGCAGATATCAATTGTAAAAATCGGAATGTGTGTTATAATTAATCGAAATTAGTTGATTAATCGATTAAAAAAAATTGATTCATCGAACACGAAAATTTTAATCAGTAACAGCCCTACTTTTTTTCCTTCCTCCCATCCCTCCTTCATCACTTACCTTTGTCTCTTTCTTCATCCCTTCTTTCCTTCCATCTTTCTTTTGTTCTTCATTCCTTGCTCCTTCCTTCCTTTCTCCCTACCAGCCCTTTTCCCTTTCTTCCTTCCCTTTTCCCTTCTTTCCTTTCCCTCCTTCTTTTTGCCCATCCTTCCTCACTCCTTCCTTTCTTCCACATTACCTTTGTTCCTTTCTTTATCCTTTCCTTCCTTTTTTTCTGCTTTCCTTCCTTATTCCATTCTTCATTCCTTCTTCAATTTTATCCTTCCCTCCTTCCTTTCTTTTCTCCCGCTCTTTCTTTATCCCTTTCTTCATCTCTTTCTTCCTCCTTTCTTTTGTTCTTCCATCCTTGATTCTCCTTTCTCCATTTATACCTTCTCCTTCCATCCCTCTTTCCTCACTCCTTTTTTGCTATACTCTACATACAGTATGTCCATTTATGTATCCATTCTCTCCATCTTTCTTTCTTTCTTTCTTTCTTTCTTTTTTCTTTCTTTCTTTCTTTCTTTTTCTTTCTTTCTTTCTTTCTTTCTTTCTTTCTTTCTTTTCAATAACGTTACAAGCCTGCACCTGTACCATTGATCAATAACAAGTCATCCTGGAGCATCATCCTGCCTATACCTAGATGATGTCATCAGTCTGCTGCAGTTAGGGGTAAGCATTTTCTCAGTCTCCTCTCTCCCAGTGATTAAACTGTTCATTGTGGCTTTGTAGCAACTCACATGGTGGAAGGCTGCAGCAGAGGCTTATGCCACTTACACACGATCGGAATTTCTGACAACAAATGTTCTATGGGAGCTTGTTGTCGGAAATTCCGACCGTGTGTAGGCCCCCTCGGACATTTTTCGTTGGAATTTCCGACAACAAAAATTGAGGAGCTGGTTCTCAAATTTTCCGACAACAAAATCAGTTGTCGGAAATTCCGATCGTGCGTACACAATTCCGACGCACAAAGTTCCACGCATGCTCGGAATCAAGCAGAAGAGCCGCACTGGCTATTGAACGTAATTTTTCTCGGCTCGGCGTACGTGTTGTACATCACCGCGTTCTTGACGTTCGGAATTTCCGACAACATTTGTGTGACCGTGTGTGTATGCAAGACAAGTTTGAGCCAACATCCGTCGGAAATAAATCCAGGGTTTTGTTGTTGGAATGTGCGATCGTGTGTACGCGGCATTAGACTGATATGTGTAAGGCACTAGAATTTAGCTGATTGTGTCATCTCTAAGCTGCCATCTCAGTTCAGGAAGTAGATGTGGTGCATTGTAAAATCCAATTACTAAACCTTACTTAAAAAAAGCATGCAAACCAATTGCCTCACAAAAAAAAAAAACAAGTTAGCTGGAATAGGAATTTAATTTTCTACCAACAAATGCTTACTGAGTGTGGTGTACTTACACTTTAGTACACTAAAAACAAATAGTGTATACTTAAAAAATGTTCTTTAGGCAAACTCTTAACCCAGTATGGAGTACTCAGATTTGTTATTTCAAATAACAAAATAGTTTTAAGTTAAGTTTACTAGACATGTGCAATTCGTTTCGTTTTTTTTTGTTTTTCGTTTTTTTTCGTTATTTTCGTTCGTTCGTTTTCGTACGACTGAACGAATCATTCGAATCGTACGAATCCGAATAACGAATCGTAACGAATCGTTTGAATCGTACGAATCCGATTAACAAATCATTCAAATCGAACGAATCCGAAAAACAACGAAAATCCGAAAAAAACTAATTAGAAACAACGAATGTACTAATGAAGAAAATCCGAAAAACGAAAACGATGTTGAATTGGTAATTTTCCGTGTCCCTTACAATGGTGCTGCTAAACGTGCTTCGAATGGATTGAACAAAAAAATTCGTACATTCGTAACTTTTTTTTTCGATTCGTAACTTTTTTTTTTTCGATTCGTAACTTATTTTTTTTTTTTTTTCGATTTGTACTTTCCGTATCTCTATTAAAAAAAAATTCGTACATTCGTAACTTTTTTTTTCGATTCGTAACTTTTTTTTTTTTCGATTCGTAACTTTTTTTTTTCGATTCGTAATTTTTTTTTTTCTGATTTGCAATTTCCGTATCTCTATTGAACAAAAAAATTCGTACATTCGTAACTTTTTTTCCATTCGTAACTTTTTTTTCGATTCGTAAATTATTAAAATGTAATAATTGCATACACATTACATAAAATTATGAATTATGCTCCGATTACAAATCTACGAATGTTACGAATGTACGAATAAATACGAATGCGTCCGAAAATTAAACTAACGAAAAAACGAATCAACGAAAAAATAACTCTTACGAATGTACGAATCGTTACGAATCCGAACACTGACGACTTACGAATGTACGAATCGTTACGAATCAATGGAAACGAAAAAAACGAAACGAAAAAAAACGTTTTTTTTCGGAAACGAAAAAAACGAAACGAAAATAAACAAATTTTTTTGTTTTTTGTTGTGCACATGTCTAAAGTTTACCGTGTATTGTGTTCCGAAATGACACATTTATTTAAGTTGGACTAACTAATGTGATATTTTCTGCAAAATGTTTGAGTTGCCTTTACTTGCACAGCAATCTTCATTACTTAAAACCATGCAAACCGATTGCCTTAAAAAGACCAAGTAATGCCGCGTACACACGAACGGAAATGCCGCCAGCAAAACTCTGATGAGAGCTTTTTGTTGGAAAATGCGACCGTGTGTATGCTCCATCGGACTTTTGCTGGCGGAATTCCAGCCAGCAAAAGATTGAGAGCATGTTCTCTATTTTTCGGAAAATGCGATCGTCTGCATGCAAATCGGACGCGCAAAAAATCACGCATGCTCGGAAACAATTCGACACATGCTCGGAAGCATTGAACTTTATTTTCTCGGCTCGTCGTAGTGTTGTACGTCACCGCGTTCTTAGCGGTCGAAAGTTCAGAGAACTTTTGTGTGACCGTGTGTATGCAAGCTAAGCTTGAGCGGAATTCCGTCTGAAAAAACATCCAAGATTTTTGCGATGGAAATTCCGCTAGTGTTATGCCACGTGCAGACGAGCGCATTTCCCCGTTCTTCCTCTCCGTGAGATGATCGTGGGTATCCCCGCAGAGTCAGTGGGACCCGCTATCACGCTCACGGAGCTCCCTGGGTGCATCCCCGCAAGCCGCCTCTTAAAGGGCAACGTACAGGTACCTTAATCAGCCTGTACGTGCCCTTCTGCCGCAGTATATCGGCGTGAGGCCGTCAGGAAGCGGTTAAATTTACCTTTTCCTACAATTACAGTGGTTGTGTCATTTTACTAGGTATATGGAAATATACCGAGTGAAATTACTGGCCTCGGGTGATACAGAGATTAAACAAACATTCTTCTACATAGGTTGTACCTGTTTATCTGCAGTCTTCCCTACAGCCATTTAAAGTGCTGAATTTATTAAGCTTGTCTGAGAGTTCAGAAAACAGAGGGTGGAGAGCTCAAATTACACTCTGCAGAGCTCAGTGAGGAGGGTTCTGAGAACAGTTTGTAGGGATGAGACACATTCTTCACAGGAACAGAGCTGAGGCTGTCATCTTCTGCAGGTCCCTCCCATCACCTACACACGAACGGAATTTCGGCCAGCAAAAGATCGATGAGAGCTTTTCATCGGAAAATGCGACCGTGTGTATGCTCCATCGGAATTTTGCTGGCCGAATTCCCACCAGCAAAAATTTGAGAGCATGTTCTCAATTTTTCCAACGGAAAAACTTTCTTTTGGAAATTACGATCGTGTGTATGCAATTCCGACACGCAACATTCCGACGCATGCTCGGAAACATTTCGACGCATGCTCGGAAGCATTAAACTTCCCTTTTATAGTGCCGTTGAACGTGTTTTATGCCGTGGTGTTATTGACCGTCGGAATTTGGTGTGATCGTGTGTAGGCAAGACAGTTTGAGCGGAAGTCTGTCGGAATTCCGACGGGAAAACCATCAGAGCTTTTTTCCGACGAGAATTCCGATCGTGTGTACGCTGCATTAGTGCTTTTAATTGAGACAAGTACACACTATAGAGGGATATACTTTGTTAATATTTCATGTCTGAGGTTTACAACAACTTTAATTGTAGTTTTCCTTCATGCCATTTTACACCATACTGAAAATAGGTCCACATTTAACGCTGCTTGCAAGTAAAGGACCTTTTACAGGCAGAGTAGGTACTCGGAGACAGATCACTTTGATGCAGTTGGCCAGCTTGTACATTACATACATAATATATGCAAAGTGATCTGTCTCTGGTCCTTGCATACCAAATCACCACAATAAAAAATATAGGCATACCTCAGTGGTTGTACAGTACCAATACTGTACAGGCTAAAGTAATTTCATATATATTGCAATTGATGTTCAATATGTCCAGCTGCCTCAAAGGGATCTCTGATCAAACACACCTGAGTGATTTATAGTACCAATTTGGAATAAACTCATTGCATACATCATAATTGAGATTAAAGCTGACCATCTGCCTAAAAGTGATCTGTACTTACATGGAATGAACTCATTGCATATAATTATAGAGATATAAAAGCTGGCCACGTAAGTACAGATCATTTTGATGCAGTTGGCCAACATGGACATTACAATAAATCTAAAAGTAACACAGCACACTAATTCCCCGTACACACGATAGGATTTTCCGACAGAAAATGTTCGATGGGAGCTTGTTGCCGGAAATTCCGACCCTGTGTAGGCTCCATCGGAATTTTCCATCAAAATTTTCGACACACAAAATTTGAGATCTGGATCTCAAATTTTCCGACAACAAAATCCGTTCTCGGAAATTCCGATCTTGTGTACACAATTCCGATGCACAAAGTTCCACGCATGCTCGGAATCAAGCAGAAGGGCCGCACTGGCTATTGAAGTTCCTTTTTCTTGGCTCGTCGTACGTGTTGTAAGTCACCGCGTTCTTGACGTTCAGAATTTCCGATAAGATTTGTGTTACCGTGTGTATGCAAGACAAGTTTGAGCCAACATCCGTCAGAAACAAAAATGCTTTAGAGTATTTCAGGTGTAGCACTTACCCCCGAAGGAGCTACTGGTATTTGATTGGGCTTACCATTACCTCACCATTCCACTGTGTCCGTCATAGAGGTCCCATTAAAGAGTTTTCTCATAGACTTCAGCTCCAACACTTAGTCCTTTTTCCAATGCTTTATTGACAAAAAAACATTCCAATAGAGGGATGGAGGGTTAAGGGGAATTCAGGTACCTAATAATTGCGGGTCAGGGTACTTCTTGATCCAGAGGACAAACAGCTCCAGAACTGGATCCAGTAACCACCGGATAGGCTTCTCTCACTGACCTAGCGGTACCGTGAGGTAGATGACCCGGGATGCGTCCTCCAACTGAGTCTCCAGGCTCTTCTAGAGGTACCAGCCTTGTTGTTCGGTCCTCTCTCTGAAAAGTCCTCCCCTGGATCCTCCAGTCGCTTGGCCTCTTCCCGCAGGCAAGACAGCACAGGATCGGTAGGCCCCAGGACTTCTGGGCCCACCTTTCAGTAACGAAGCCTCGGGCCAGCCGGCCCGAGACAATTTAGAAGGCAGCAGCACACCTTAGGCCAGGAGGGCCATCAGGTCGGAACACACCCTATCACAGGGTCTGCCCCTTAAGTACCCTCTCCCAGAATGCACAGTGGGTAGACCACTCTCACTGACTGTTTCCGGGCAAAGAGGCACTCAATACACCCAGCTTGTTGCAATTTCCAACCTTGGCCAACTACAAGGGCGCCACCCCTCGGCCAAGGGGAAAACCACGCAACACAGCTGAACTGGAACAGAACCAGAATTTCAACATAATCAGTCTGAGCCAAACTACAGCTCAGACAAAACTAAATTTCTATTTATAGCATCTTTCCATCAGGAGCAGGACGCTACACAGGTGTAAAGCATATAAATCCAAAGAAGAGGCAAAGTGTTTTAGGTAGGTACTGGAGAACATCCATTACAATACCTCCCTCGGCTATGATACTGGGTCAAGGTGGAGAGGATTTGGCGAAGCAGGCATATTTTCCTCAATGACAGTCAGCAGTCCAACAGATAAATGTACCCAGACCTCATTGGTGTCAGAAAAAGAAACGGGTGGGGGGGGGGGGCTCTCTAAGTGTAGTATTAAAACAATATCATTTATTGAACAAGATTAAAAACACTTACAAGATATAAGTGGGATTCATGCTCGTCATAAGTATGTAGTCCTGGCAGTTCTACTGCGTCCCACAGGCTCCTCACACGATCCGGGTAGCTGGCAAACGGTTCTGGTGTAATGTTGTGCTGAATATGGTGGGTTATTGGGGTCCTTTTGGATTTTAGGCAAATGGTAAAAATAAGGGGTCTTATAAAAACTTTTTATGAGGAAAGAGAACTTGGGTTTTGAGATGACTTCATCTGACAGAGCCTTATTTGCTAATACAGTAGCTTCAAAACCCGAGTTCTCTTTCCTCATAAAAAGTTTTTATAAGAACCCTTAATTTTACCATTTGCCTAAAATCCAAAAGGACCCCAATAACCCACCAGGATGACCTATTGTTGTCTCCATGGAGAGCGTCACTAGTAGCTTCTCGATGTATGTGGATCAGTTCTTGCAGCCTTTGGCTCAGGGCCTCCCTTCGTACATAAGAGACGGTACACATCTACTGGAGATGCTCTCTTTCTACAGGTGGGAACCCACATATTTGTGGGTGTCCCTAGATGTCATGTCCCTTTATACATCTATTCCTCATGAGATGGGCCTCATGGCAGTTGAGCATTTCCTTTCTGTAGAACCACTTATTAACCCTAGGCAGGCCCATTTTATACTGGAAGCTACGCAATTCTGCTTAAAACATAATTACTTTGAATTTGAAGACAATTATTACTTACAAACCCAAGGCACAGCTATGGAGGCAAATTTTACCCCCAGCTATGCTAACCTCACTATGGGGTATTGGGAATTACAGTACATTATATGGGATGGCACCATAGACGGCCTGACACAGTTCGTATCACATTGTAACAATAACAGTCTGGGACTATCTTTCACCCATGTGGTCGATCCTGACAGACTGGCCTTTTTGGACCTGGAACTGTACTATAGTGACTCACGCATAGAGGCCACTAATTATACAAAACCTACTGCAGGAAATTCATTCATCCATTATCGAAGCTGTCATCATCCCAGGTGGATTAACAATATCCCCCAGAGCCACTTTCATAGGATTTGCCGCAATTGTACCCAGGATGAGGGCTACCAGACCCAAGGCTGACTCCTTACCGATAAATTCTTGGAAAAAGGATATTCATCTATCCTTGTGGAAGATGCCTATCAACAGTATACAATTAAACCTTTGCCTAAGTCCACCACATCAGATGAACCCCAACCTATTCGATTCACGACACAATTTCATGATTGCCACAGAAAAATGGAAAACATCCTTTTTAAACACTGGCAAATTTTATTGGAAGACCCCCTTCTGGGCTCATCCCTTATGCAGAAACCCAAAGTGTCCTATCGTAGGGCTAAAAACATCAAAAGCCAATTGTGACCCAGCAGAATTCGTAAGTTCCAGTCTCCTCCCCACCTACCCATATCCCACTCATTTCACTGACAGGCATGTTCCAATGCCGGAAAAAAACTGTATGTAGGAAGGACCATCCTTCCCTTACGCCAACAATTTGGTAAACATTAGACATGTGCATTTACATAGAGAGAAAAGATTCGACATAGAGAGAAAAGATTTGACATAGAGAGAAAAGATTCGGCATTATAGAGACAATAGCAAAAAAGGTCGAATTTGCCTAACCTAACTCTATTAGTCCAAGATTATTCGACATAGAGAGAAAAGATTCAACATGAAGATTCGACGAAGCAGTCGCCGCGAGCGGACATTTATGGTCAAATGCTCTGCCCATAGGCTATAGAAGAATTTGAATGTTGGTTGACAAGTAATAATAATTAATAAATATAATTATTACTAGTGTCATACAACATTAGAATTCTACTACAGAGGTCCCCGACTTACGAACGCCCGACCTACAAACATCCCCTACTTACGAACCGGGCGCTGCGGGGACCCTCCGCCATTTTCAGCCGTCCTCCGGCCGTTCTGCGCATGCGCGGCCAGACGGAGACTCGGAAAATGGTGGCAAACTTCGGAAATGTCCGTAATTTGCCGCGCATGCGCAGAACGGCATTAGACGGAACATCGGAAATGTCCGTAATTGTCGGTCTGCGCATGCGCGGCCGACTTTCGAACAGTTCCAACATAAGAAAAGGCGGCCAGTCCCTAACGAGTTCGTAACTCGGGGACCCCCTGTATAGCTTGTAGGCAGAACATTCGACCGGAAATGTATGATTGCGGCGTCGTACAGTTTAGCTGCTTCGTCAAATCTTCTTCGAACATTCAACAGACACCATAAGCCTTCAATGACAAATTCGACCTTAATTATTTTGGTATATAGAAAAAGAGGGGCAAATAGGACTTTAAATAAAACTTAATTATTTCGGATTTTCAGACTAATGCATTTTTTAACATAACAAAATAAATAAAAACGAATTTCGGGAGTAACTAAATAAATGTATTTTTCGGACGAAAACGAAATTCCGAAACAAAATATTTCCGTGTGCACATGTCTAGTAAACATAGACGATTCATTGGGCAGGGATGCGACAAACATAGTGTCCCCAGAAACTTTCTGAAGGATCACAAAAATCCACTGTGGGTCTACAGGTCTGGGTTATTGAGGCCATCTCCAGAGATCTTCCTGCTGCGGAACATTTTAAACAGCTGTGCCAGCAGGAGACCTTCTGGATATACTCATTAAGAACTCTCTCGCCAGGGGGGCTTAACAAAGAGATTGAGATACATACTCTGTTATAATACATGTACGTAGATAACAGCTTCTTTAATACTATTTTATTTTATACAGTAGAACTGCAGTCATCATCTTCAACTTTGGATATCGTTGGGTCCCTAGTCTGCAGTTGGGGGTGGTGGGATTGTAAGTAACCATCTCACACATACATACATTGGTGTGTATCTGCATTTGTGTGGCCATACAGTATATAATAATACATATCTCTTAGAAGCATACATTGGTACGTATCTGCATATGTGTGGTCATGCAGTATACAAAGATACAAATAATACATTTTATGATGTCTCTTTTACAAATATATGAATTCTGTACATAATGTCATTCTTACATATTCATTTTCACACATGTTTTTTATATGTGTGTATGTGTATGTATGTATGCATATATGTATATGTTTATAATATATTCCTCCCCTTTATATATATGATTAAAACATTTTTAATAGATTTTTTAATATTGATATTCAGATCATGCACCCTTGGGCTGGGTTTCCACTGTTGCCGCCTGAAAGTTGCGCAGTTTTGCCACAATTTTTTGCTGCGATTTTGTCCTGATTTTTTGCAACTTGAAGTCGCACAGATGTGAACGGTGTTCATTGGAAGTCATGGGGAATGACTTGTCGTGCGACTTTGCAGTCCCAAGTTGCATGACAAGTCGCACTAGTGGAAGCCGAGCCTTAGTTTGATTTTTGGCATTTTTTAGCTCAATATGTGCTCAGTTTTGCATCAGCTGTCAACCATTGTAAGCCCAACTATTTATAATCTACTATTTTTCCGAAATTCCTTCATCCCATTGCCTTTGGTCTGTTGACCGTTGTAGAGAATTCTATGGCTGTGGACGTCATGCCAAGGAGAGTGTATTTAATGATACTCTCCTCCAGAGAACAACAGGCCAGTAGAAGGAGCTGTGAGCTCCGAGTGCTTAGCCTTTCATTCCACAGAGACAGTCCTGACCCCTTCCACCCACCCCCTGCTGGTGACATCATTTCCTCTTCCAGTTCCACCTGGACAGCATGGAGCTGACTACTTCCTGGTTTTCCTGCATGTACACCTACAACTTCCGGGGCTAAATCCCGTACGGGAGGCGCGAGCTGCACAGTGGGGACCCAATGCGTGTGGCCGGCAGGCATGCGCGATCGCGTGCACGAGCGCCAGCACAGGAATTTGTGTGTGTAAACACACAAATCCCTGTTCTGTTGGAAGAGAGGAACCATATTGTTTCTTCCTACAAAATAGGAAAATCTATATGGCTCCTCTCCTAGTCACTCACATCCCCACACAGTTAGAACATGCTAAGGGAACACACATTTAGCCCCCTAGTGTTAACCCCTTTCCTGCCAGTGACATTTACACAGTAATCAGTGCATTTTGATATCACTGATCGCTGTATAAATGCCAATGGTCCCAAAAAAGTGTCAAAAGTCTCCGATCTGTCCGTCACAATGTTGCAGTACCGCTAAAAAATCGCAGATCACCGCCATTACTAGTAAAAAAAAATAATAAAAAAAATGCCATAAATCTTTCCCACAGGTTGCGGACGCTATAGCCATTGCGCAAACCAGTCAATATACGCTTGTTGCGATTTTTTTTTTAAACCAAAAATATATAGAAGAATATATATTGGCCTAAACTGATGAAGAAATTCGTTTTTTTTTTTTTTTTTATTATTATTATTATTATACCAAAAAGTGAATAATAGTTTTTTGTTCAAAATTGTCACTTTTTTTTTGTTTATAGCACAAAAAATAAAAAAAAACCGCAGAGGTGATCAAATACCACCAAAAGAAAGCTCTATTTGTGGGAAAAAATGACGCAAATTTTGTTCAGGTGCAGCGTCGAACGACCTCGCAATTGTCAGTTAAAGCGACCCAGTGCCAAATTGTAAAAAGTGCTCTGGTCGGGAAGGGGGTAAAATCTTCCGTGGCCGAATCGGTTAAAGCATTTTTTTTAACTATTTAAGGACCAAGCCTCTTTTTGACACTTGTTTTTTTTTTTTTTTTTTAGAATATTACTTAGAACCACCAAACATTCTTTTCTTTTCTTTCAGACACCCTAGAGATTAAAAAGGTGGTCGTTGCAATACTTTATGTCACACCGTTTTTGCGCTGCTGTCTACAAGCACAATTTATAAATAAAAGGACACTTTTTGACTTAAAAAAACAACAGTGAAATTAACCCAATATTGTTTTTTATAATGTGAAAGATAAATGTTACGCCGCGTAAATTGATACCCAACATGTCACGCTTCAAAATTGCACCCGCTCATGGAATGGTGACAAACTTTTACCCTTACAAAATCTCCATAGACGACATTTAAAAATGTCTACAGGTTATATGTGTAGAGTTACAGAGATATATAATTATCTAGAATTATTTATCTCACTCTAATGATCTTGGCGATACCTCACATGTGTCGTTTGAACACCGTTTTCATATGCGGATGCAACTTATGTATGCGTTCACTTCTGCATGCGAGCTTGGCGGGACAGGGCACTTGAAAAAAAAATTTCTGATTTATTTTACTTTTTATTTTTACACTGTCCTTTAAAAAAATAAATACATTTGGGGTCACTTTTATTCCTATTACAAGGAATGTAAACATCCCTTGTAATAGAAAAAAAAGCATGACAGGACCTTTTTAATGTGAGATTTGGGGTCAGCGGCTAATGGAGGCACATAAACTGACCATGGTTCCAGGGCTCAGCAGCCATTATATACCTTGGTCAGAGGTCTAGTGGAGTCCATACCTTGACAGATTATGTTGGGTGGTCATAATGTTATGGTTGATCGGTGTATATCTAATGCTAGGTCCACTTTAAGGATGCAAGGATGGATTGAAAAAACAATAAAGTTCTGTTTCTGAGATATGGCTTTATACTTTGGAAATAATTGAAGTAAAACAGGTAATATGACATTCCATTTGAAATGGTATAGTGGATATTGGTTCATTTCTGCTTCCTAATGAAATATAGCGTGTGGCGAATCCATATATACAGAAATATATAATGCTACATCAGTGACTAAGTGGCCATTCCTGTGGTGTCATTTGAAGTTCTTAATCAACAGGAAATGAAAATCGGAGGCTAATTTGTCTCATTCCAGCTCCATCCCAGCTCCGTCCTTATGTCCTTTGCCGAGACGCAAATGAAATTGATAAAAATCTACAGAGCTGAAGGTCTTCTATTATATGGATTTATTAGACAAGACAGGCCAAAGGCATGAGAGAATTGTGCCATTTTTGTGTATTCTTTATTTATGTATTTCATGAAATTAGAAATACAGATAACAGAATCAGCTAGTTTTCATTGTGTTCCCGAGTGTCTGAAAGCAACCTCTCATTTTATAGATGTAAGTGAATTGATCTGTCTGAACTAAAATTTGAACCAAGTTTCACAACAAAGTTCCTCATTGGGTGGATTGATTTACTTCACCTTCCCCCTCTTGACTGAAATCCAAAGGGGTCATTGGGACCTTCCCCCCAGAGTGAACTAGTAGAAGGGTCTTATGCCCCGTACACACGGTCGGAAATACCGACCACAAAATCCGTCTGATTTTTGTCCGACGGATTTTGTCCGACACTGGT
Organism: Lithobates sylvaticus; assembly: GCA_028564925.1. Lineage (NCBI taxonomy): Eukaryota > Metazoa > Chordata > Amphibia > Anura > Ranidae > Lithobates > Lithobates sylvaticus. The sequence continues at coordinate 24,525,513 of CM053032.1, forward strand.
GTTGCATACACACGGTCGGACAAAGTTGTCGGAAAATCCGATCATTCTGAACGTGGTGACGTTCGTTGTGTACGACGGGACTACGTAGAGGCTAGTAGCCAATAGCTTTGGTCTTGTAATGTGATCTGAGCATGCGTGGCACTTTGTCCATCGGAATTCGCTACACACGATCGGAAAAAGTCTGATAGGACTTTGTTGTCGGAAAATTTGAGAGCAGGATCTCAAACTTTTTCTGTCGGAAATTCCGACGAAAAAATGTCAGATGGAGCCCACACATGGTCGGAATTTCCGACAACATGGTCCAATAGGACATTTTCCGTCGGAAAATCCGACCGTGTGTACAGGGCATTAGAGACACCTTCCTCCTGGTGTGAACTGGTAAAAGGTTAATTGGGAGCCTTCCCCCTGGAGTTAACTGGTAAAGGGTTATTTGGGACCTCCCCGAGAATGAACCAGTTAAAAGGGTGATTGGGACCTTGCCTCTAGAATAAACTGGTAAAGAGGTCACTGGGACTTTCCCACCTGGAGTGAAGTGGTAAAGAGGTCATTGGGACCCTTTCCCCTAGAGTGAACTGGTAGAATGGTCTTCAAGATGTCTTCCTCCTGGCTCCTGGGGTGAATTGGTAAAGAGGCCATTAGCCCTTCCTTTTAAGTTACCGTGGTCCAAAGAAGGAAAACATGTGACAGGGTCATGGGCGACTAAGGCCTGGGTAGTCCGATCCAACAGAGGAGCTACTGTAGCTAAAATTACTGAAAAAGATAATGCTGGTTCTGATAGAAAGAGGTTAGATCATACAGTGCATCGTAGTTTGTTGTGTAAGGGGCTGTGTAGCTGCAGACCAGTCAGGGTGCCCCACAGCCAAAAGTGCCTACAATGGGCACAAGAGCATCCGAACTGGACCACGGAGCAATGGAAATAGGTGGCCTGGTTTGATGAATTCAAGAATGGTTTGAGGAAAATGACGACAAGTTTGAGGTGTTGACTAGGTCTCCAAAATCTCCACGCTGTAATGAACCGGTAAATGGGGTCATTGGGACCTTGCCTCTAGAGTGAACTGATAAAGGGGTCATTGAAACCTTCCCACTGTAGTGAATTGGTAAAGGGGTCATTGGGACCTTCCCCCTGGAGTGAATTGGTAAAGGGGTCATTGGGACCCCTTCCCCCTAAAGTGAACTAGTAGAATGGTCTTCAAGACACCTTCCTCTTGGAGTGAATCGGTAAAGAGGATATTGGCCATTCCACTTTCAATTACTGTGGTCCAAGAAAGGAAAACCTGTGACAGGGTCGTGGTTCATTGGGACCATTCCTCCTGGAGCGAACTGCTAAAAGTGCCTTTAAGGCTTCTTCCTCCTGGAGTGACATTGATAAGGGGTCATTGGGACCTTCCCCTTTGAGTGAGCTGGGAAAGCAGTCATTGGGACCCTTCTTCCTAAAATAAACTGTTAAGCCGCGTACACACGGTCGGAATTTCCGATGGAAACAGTCCGATGGGAGCTTTTCATCGGATTTTCTGACCGTGTGTATGCCCATCGGCCTTTTTCTGTCGGAATTTCCGACGGACTTTGGATTGAGAACCTGTTCTTAATTTTTCCGACCGAAAACCTTTCTATCGGATTTTCCGATCGTGTGTATGCAATTCCGACACGCAAAATTCCGACGCATGCTCGGAAACAATTCGACGCATGCTCAGAAGCATTAAACTTCCCTTTTATAGTGCAGTCGAACGTTTTTTAAGGCGTGGTGTTATTGACCGTCGGAATTTGGTGTGACCGTGTGTAGGCAAGACAGTTTGAGTGAAATTCCGTTGGAATTCCGACAGGAAAACCATCAGAGCTTTTTCCGACGAGAATTAAAGGGGGATTAAAGGTTTTTTTGCACCCTTCCTCTGAAGTGAGCTGCTAAATGGGTTCATTGACACCCCTGCCTCCTGCAATGAACTGGCAAATGAATTATTAAGGCCTTCAACCTTTAAAGCAGAGCTCCACCCAAAAGGGGAAGCTCTTCTTGTTTTCACCCCCCTCCACGGCCACATTTGGCACTTTTTGGGGGGTAGCGTACCTGATTTTGACAGGTACCTGCTTCCACTTAGGCGACCCGTCAGAATTTGTAACGGAAGTGACATTCCGTCACAGCCATTTTGGTACACCCTGCACTCGTCCACAGTAAGGATACAGTGAGAAGGTGGCAAACGGACATCGGAGTTGCATTTCACACTTATTTTTAACAGTAAACTGAGCTTATATAGTGAAATACAGTATTTAAAAATCCATCTGACTGTTTAGATGTTGAATTTTATAAGCAGCTGCAAACCTGCTGATCTCACACATTTGCTAATCTGAGAACACCGCTGCTTTGAAAAATCAACATCCAAACACTCTGAGGGATTTGAAAATACTGAATTTCACGATATAAACTCAGTTTACTGTTAAAAATAAGTGTGAAATGCTAGACTCCGGTGGGTGTAACAAGATGTCCGCTTGCCACCTTCTCACTGTATCCTTACTATGGATGAGTGCGGAGTGTAGCAGAATGGCGTCACTTCCGTTACAAATTCTGACAGGTCGCCTAATCAGACGAAACACCTGGACTTGCACCCAAAGCCGATGGTCGAATCGGCTTGGGGTGCTGAGATCACAGGATCCCTGGACAGGTAAGTGTGCTTACATTAAAAGTTAGCAGCTACAGTTAGCAGCTACAGCTCACTGAGTGAAATGGTAAAAGGGTGATTGGAACCTTCCACCTGAAGAGTTCATTGGAACCCTTGCCCTGGAGTGAACTGGTAAAGGGATCATTGAGACCCTTCCCCCTGTGGTGAACTGGTAAAATGGTCTTCAAGTCTTATTCCCTCTGAACTGGTTTCCTTCTAGAATGACCTGGTAAAGGGGTCATTGGGACCCTTCCTTCTAAAGTGAACCGGTAAAGGGGTTAATGGAACTATTCCTACTGAAGTAAACTTGCAAGTGGGGTTTTGGAGCCCCTCCCCTAGAGTGAACTCCACATTGGACGCCAAAGGGTCTTCCCATGCTATCAGTTAAGTGGTGTGGATCTGTAAGCAGTCTTATCTGAATTTTATGATACGCTTCTCATTGTCATGTGTTTGTAAGTATATCACTTGTTTTATTTATTTAAAGTGGAAGTAAACCCTCCTATCGTTTTCAGCCAAGGAAGCTGCCATCTTGGCCTCTGTTTAATCTTCAACTGCCATGACATGTGATCAGTTATGACACCAGACATTGGATGGTTTGACAGTTTGGTTTAGAGTACAACCAATGTGACAGTTATATTCCTGGCATGCCGAAATGTAACACTTTTTTATTTGAAACTGTTAAATTGATGGGTTTACTTCCGCTGTAAGATGTTTAGTGGTAATGCGCTAGGCCGGTGCGCCCTCTCTTTGTTGTTTTATAATGCATCTGTTGTCTAAAGCTCCATATTTGCTGCAGTCATCATCATGCAGTCCCCTTCATGGGCGTCCGCAGAACTTTTTTCAGGGGGGGGCATCATTTTAGGGTCACCCATGCACTGCCCCTTTTCGACAATGTCATTATAACATTATCATGGTCAGAGACTGCAGACGTAGTACAGTCCCTAGTATAAGCAATGGATAATGGCCAACAGGCCCTCTTACCAAACCCAAGGAAACTACAGCAGTGATCACTCCAGCTGGATGATCGCTCACTCTGTGTTCCTCTGGGGCAACTCTGGTCAGTAGTGTAGCATATCTGTACCCTGGTAGTGGTGCAGTCTTTCTCTGGTGGCGCTGGGCAGCGTGGCTCTCTCTCTGGTGGCGCTGGGCAGCGTGGCTCTCTCTCTGGCTTCTGCCCAGCACACTCCTCATTCTTTGTCCTGTAGCACTCTCTCCCTCAGCTTTTTGCAGTCTCTCAATCTCTCTCTTGATCGAGCTGTAGCCTCCTCCCTGTGGAAAATGGGGCCGCCAGTCTTTGGGACTACATGTCCCATGATGCTCTCCTCTCCTAGTCTTCTTTGATTGGCCCTCAGTTATGGCCAATAGGGAAGGAACGGAGCGGGCAGGAAGCTGGGTGGGGAACCTGGTGAGAGCCGCCGTCTCTTCTCCCTGACAGGAGAAAGGGAGGGCGAGTGGGGGAAACCTCCGACAGTCCGCAGCTCGCCTTTCTCCTGTCACAGCGCCGCCGAGTTCTCTGCTGGACTGAGCAGGGAAAAGAGCCAAAGTCACACTACACTGATGGGGGGGCTTGACAGCACCTTGATGGTGTCACCCCGGCAGGTGGCACCCCGATGGTGACGCAACTGTGCTGAATTTAAGATCCCAATCCTGATTCTAGGGGGGGCCCATGGTCCCCTTGAAGGTGAGCCAGTAAAGGTATAGGGCTGAGTCATCCCTGGTTCTAGAGCCATCCACTCGCAGCTTCCCCCCCCCCCCCCAACCCATTGGAGCATGAATGAGACTGGAGGCCGCCCCCAAAAGACCCAATAAAAGTCTGAAAAATTTGGCTATAATAATTTAAATAGAGCTAAAGAAATTAGGACAAGCTGGATTTTTTTTTTATATTATAGCACAGTTGAAGCTTGTAGTAACATTTCAGAAATTGATTTAACTGGCTGCCCGAAGCCGTTCTTCAACAAAGCAAAAATATAGAGGGAATGGAAAAAAAGGGAACAAACGGGAACGCAATCCATTGTTATTAAGTCTTCACAAAAGGTTTCCTCTTCCTACAGCACATTTTGAATTTCCCTTTGTATAACCCATTATTCCTACACGGAAAGAGGTCACGAACGACGGTCTGGTCTATTTGTTTGGCCGATTTGTCCTCATTATTTTTCACGGGGCTCAGAAGAGTTTCGGCCTCGTCTTGCCGCATGCCTTTCTTACATATCTATATCGTGAGGGTGACATGTCGGCCTGGGTGTTGACTTCTTAATGCTGACAATCTAAAAATAATTGCCAGGGGTATCAGAAGACGAGCTTCAAAGCCTTTCCCCCTTCGTTCTCATGCTGTCCAGACACCTGGAGATAAGACGGGGAGGCCTCGCAGGCACCTTGGAATGAGATTCTCCCAGCAATTTTGCTTCCTCTGGGCGCTGGAGTGTTGCAACATCAAACCCTCTGTCCTCATTAGAAGGCACCGCATGTGCGTGACATCTTTATTCACGCGCCTGGTGACTTCAAAGCCTGCAGGAGAGCTCCTTGGTGGATTTAACATAAAGCTCAGGAGGAAGATGAAAAGAAGCCAGTGAGTTCTCTTTTTAATGAGATGCTGGGGAGAGGACAGGCAAGGTGCACAGGTACATAGCCGTCAGCAATAATGAAAAGAGCCTTGCCCGGCATGACAGCAACAGTGATGGACATCATGCAGCATGCTTTCTCTAATAGTTCTACCCTTTATAGGAATATCTAGAACAGTGTTGCTCAGCTGGCAGCCCATGGGCCATATGTGGCCTTCAAAGCTTGTCATGCAGGCCTCCTGAGATTTAGGTGGTAAATATTTATTTTGTTGCCCGTTTTCTTTATATTGAAGATCATGATATCAGGCCTTTAACAGGACTATAGTGTATGTTACTAGGCATTGTTTTTGGTATCATTTGCATGAGTGGTAATGGTTGATGGTCATTGGAGGCCTTTGGGGTTAGAATCTCTGTGGGTATTTTATTGCTGTTTGCACCCCCCGCTGGGGTATAGAGGCTGCCAAAGTATTACTAAGACCTCATCTGGAGTAAGCAGTTTGGTTTTGGGCACCAGTTCTAAAAAAGGATATTGGGGAACCAGAGTGCAGAGAAGGGCAACCAAACTGGCAACCAAACTGAAAGAGCCATGGAGGATGTTGGCCTAGAGCAGTGGTCTCAATACTGCGGGCCAGGGGCCAGATGTGGCCCTTTGTTTGCTTTTATCTGGCCCTCGTGGCACCATTTCATCCACTGATACATACAATGAGGCATAATACCCCCCCCCCCCCGCACTGACACCAGTGAAGGGGCACAATTCCTTCCAATAACAACAATAATTGGGCCCAATGCCACCAACGATGGGGCACAATTTCTCCCAATGACACCAATAATAGTGCCCAATGACATTGGGGCACAATTCCTCCCAATGACACCAATAATGGGGCACAATTCCTCCCACTGCCAAAGGGTATCTAGGGTACTTCACCCATTGGAGAGTATCATTGTCATTTCATAGTTTTTGTCACTTTGTGTTTTTCGTCTTTCTGTGTATGTTCTCTCTCATGTACATATTGTGTACACGTCTTTTTATCATTGATCTCTTTGTCTGATCGATTATACTTATATTAAAGAATTTTTTATTCTACACTAGTGTTGGTGGTCTTTTAAAGTCCCACTCCAGGGGGATACTCTTTTTTCTTCTATCCCACTGCCGATGAGGTATTGTTTCTTTCCTGCTTACGTTGGGACCTTTTCTACTCCCAATGGCCACAATCCGGCCCCCCTAAAGTCTGAAGGACAGTAAACTGGCCCCTTGTTTAGACCATTTGGAGAGTCCTGCCTTAGAGGTAAGATTAGCTGAACTTATTCTCTTTTAACAAAAAAGCAGAATGAGAATAATTTATAGCCATGTGTAATAGGTCTTTTTAAATAAATCAGATTTTCCACCCACGAGTGCAAGAGGGCACACATACCTGATTGGTATGATTGGCCTGGCCTGACCAGGAGCTGCTTGGTAATTTGGGTTTTCTGTTCTGCACTTCAACTCCAAGAACAGCCTCAGCCCCTCTGGCACACCTGGTTGAATGAGAGTTACTGCAAGCACTTATAAGATCATCGGTGTACATACCTTTAACTTGGCTGTAAATTAGCACCAGAATAAAGGCTGAAGGTTTTTTTACCTTCATACATTCAATGCATGAAAGTTAAAAAATCTTCTGTGTGCAGCAGTTTTCCCAGCCCCCCCAATCCTTACCTTAGCCCCCTCTGATCCAGCAATCGATAGCCTCAGCTGTATGGGGATTCTTCCTCCTCATAGGCTGAAACAACAGCGGGAGCCCATTGGCTCCCACCGCTGTCAATCACCACCAGAGAGCCAATGAGAAGAGAGCAGGGGAAGGCGAGCCGAAGCGGCTTTATGTGTCTTATGGAGCGTGCATGCAGCAGTGCACCCAGGGCAAGCGGCTTTCTCTGGGGGCACTGCTCAAGGGGGAGGAGCTAGTAGCACTGGCAGGGGACCGGTAAAAAAAAGAGGATCGGAGCTGCCCTGTGCAAAACCACTGCACTGCGCACGCAATGGCCCCCTTTAAGATTGCCACCGTGCCATCGCGTGCGCGCCTAAACTGAGGAAAAAAAATGTTTTATTATATATTTTTGGGTGATATTTATTATAGCTCTTTTTTTGCTTATAGCGCAAAAAATAAAAACTGCAGGGTCGATCAAATACCACCAAAAGAAAGCTCTATTTGTGTGAAAAAAGGACGACAATTTTGTTTGGGAGCCACGTCGTACGAGCGCGCAATTGTCAGTTAAAGCGACGCAGTGCCGAATCGCAAAAGTGCTCTGGTCTTAAGCTAGCAAAATCGTCCGGTCTGAAAATGGTTAATCAGAGAAGCAGCCAAGAGGTCCATGGTAACTCTGGAGGAGCTGCAGAGATCCACAGCTCAGGTGGGAGAATCTTTCCACAGGACAACTATTAGTCGTGCTCTCCACAAATCTGGCCTTTATGGAGGAGTGGCAAGAAGACAGACATTGTTGAAAGAAAGACATAAGAAGTCCCATTTGCAGTTTGCGAAAAGCCATGTGGTGGACACAGCAAACATGTGGAAGAAGGTGCTCTGGTCAGATGACACCAAAATTGAACTTTTTGGCCTAAAAGCTAAACGCTATGTGTGGAGGAAAACTATGACTGCACATCACCCTGAACACACCATTCCCACTGTGAAACATGGTGGTGGCAGCATCATGTTGTGGGGATGCTTTTTTCAGCAGAGACAGGGAAGCTGGTCAGAGTTGATGGGAAGATGGATGAAGCCAAATACAGGGCAATCTTAGAAGAAAACCTGTTAGAGTCTGCAAAAGACTTGAGACTGGGGCGGAGGTTCACCTTCCAGCAGGACGACCCTAAACATACAGCCAGAGATACAATGGAATGGTTTAGATCAGGGCTCAAAATTTCAAGTTCTGAGCTACTAGCCAGGCCTTAAGAGTAACTAGCCACCAGTTGCCCCTAATTCCACCCCTAAACACGCCCTCCTAAATTATCTTATGAAATGACACTTAAATGTTTTATTCAGAATTAAGTTACAAAAATAAATATGAACAACAACTTTATCAGTGCCTGCCTCACCAGTGCCCATCAATGCAGCCTCACCAGTGCCTATCAATACACCCTCACCTGTGCCCATCAATGCAGCCTCACCTGTGCCCATCAATACACCCTCACCTGTGCCCATCAATGCAGCCTGACCAGTGCCCATCAATGCCGCCTCACCTGTGCCCATCAATGCAGCCTCACTTGTACCCATCAAGGCAGCCTCACCTGTGCCCATCAATGCAGACTGACCAGGGCCCATCAGTGCAGCCTCACCTGTGTCCATCAATGCAGCCTCACCTGTGTCCATCAATGCAGCGTGGCCTGTGCCCATCTATGCAGCCTGACCTATGCCCATCTATGCAGCCTGACCAGTGCCCATCAGTGCAGCAGACCTGTGCCCATCTATGCAGCCTCACCAGTGCCCACCAATGCAGCCTCACCTGTGCCCATCACCTGTGCCCATCAATGCAGCGTGACCAGTGCCCATCAATGCAGCCTCAACTGTGCCCATCAATGCAGCGTGACCAGTGCCCATCAATGCAGCCTCACCAGTGCCCAACTATGCAGCCTCACCAGTGCCCACCAATACAGTGTATACCTGTGCCCATCATTGCAGCATGACCTGTGCCCATCAGTGCAGTGTGACCAGTGCCCACCAATGCAGCCTAGGCTGTGCCCATCATTGCAGCGTGACCTGTGCAGAGGAAGAAAGAGGGACGCCGGATCATCACAGAGTGGGGATTGCCAGCCATAACAGCTTACACTTGAATTACCGTCCGCTCGCGGTCACACACAGCCCCGCCTCCTAACCCAGCGCCTGTGACAGACAGAATGCCGGTCCAATGCTGGGATGTTTTCTGTCTGTCACAGGTCTGTCACAGGTGCTGGGTCAGGAGGCCGGGCTGTGTGTGACCGCGAGCGGACGGCAAATTAAATGTAAGCTGTTACAACGGGCCTGCTCGCCTCTTCCTCCACTCTCTCTTCCCCCGGGGCAGGGAGAAGGGCTCCCATTCATCCCCGCCTACCGGCGGTGCTTGCCCCCTTTTGTTCAGAGGCAGCCCACGCTCGCCAGAAACCATTTTCCACTCGCAAAATACAGGTAGGCGAGTTTGAAAATTTCAAGATGTATGAATACTTTTTCAAGGCACTGTACATGCATATAAGATAGTGACTTTAGATTGTAAGCTTCTCAAACACAGGGCCTGATGTGACTGAATAGTATTTAAAGCACTGTATAAATTGACAGCACTGTATAAATAATAAATAATACATCCATTTTTGAAGACTGCACAAGACCTTCTCATAAAAGTGCCTAAAGAAATAGCAATTGTTATTCACCACTGCAACTCATCAGAAGATATAGTGCTCACCCATATCATACAGTACATCCTCTCTTCCTAGTGCTGTCCTTATTGCCTGTCGTTAATAGGAGCAGCTTTATGGGACTGCAAGTGGCACCAGAAGGACCACAACTAACAATCAAATTTACAATAAAAAAGTAAAAAAGTCAGCAAAACATCGAGGAAAAAATAGTCACAGCACTTATATTGGTTTTCCACAGAAATATATTATAGTTAAAAACCATATAAAAAATTATAACTAAATAATTGCTCAGTCATAAAAACACGAGCAAGAACATGTTACAGTATATATCAACAAATTGTCCCCCTGTGTGGGTGACAAATTGTCACAGAGAAAGAAAGTGGAGGGGGGTAGGAGGGAAGCTCACTGAGTGTAGTGCAGCCATTCTCAACCAAGCTTCCATCGAACCTTAGGGTTCCTCCAGTAGTTTCTAGGGGTTCTTGAGCCGTGACTGATTGACTTCCCACCTAAAGGCATGGGCGCCTGTAACAATCTGGAAACAATGCCACTTGGCAGAGCAAGGGGCATGACACCAGAGATCTTTTTAGCAGATTGCAGAGAGAGGACATGTCACAACTGGCCAAACAGACCCACGATTAATTGATTTTATAAGGTGTTCCCCTGAGACCTTTAAATTATTTTAAAGTGGTTGTATAGGCAAGAGGTTCTATGCAGTAAGGAAAAAAAAAACTTCTGCATGCAGCTCCCCCTACAGCCTCCCCTAAATACATACGATGTGCACGAGAGCTGAGGCTTATTTGAGTCTCTCGCTCCTGATTGGTTTAGATACAACAGCAGGAGTCATTGCCTCCCGCTGTTGTCAATCAGAGTCAGTGGGAAGAGTGCAGGGTCAAGTCCTGCTCTGTGTGTCTTAAGGACACTCAGAATGGGGCATGGGAAAGAGCACACATGCGTGCTCCCATAGTGGCTTGCTATGGGGGGCACTTGGCGGAGGGGAGGACCCAGGAGCACTGGCGGAAGACCCGAGAAGAGGAGGATTGGGGCTGCTCTGTACAAAACCATTGCACAGAGCAGGTAAGTATAACATGTTTGTTATTTTAAAACAAGCATTTACTACGGGGTAGGTTGAGAGGAGAAAGGCTGGTGAAGAAGGTCCTGAATAAAGATCCAGTGCAAACCACCATCTTGTAATATCAAGAGCAGCATGAGTCTGAAGCTTCTAAAAGATGCATGAGGTCACCTTTGCTGTTGAATCTACCAGGCAAGATAAGTAGCACCTGAAAATAAAGAAAAAGTGGGGATATGAAAGGGGGAGAAATTAATAGAAACAAACAGCCTTTTGATTCAGAGGGCTTCTGCAGTCCCATGGGGGAATGCAACAAAATGGGGGAGGAACTCAGTTCCTCTACGGTCCCCGGCCACACCACGATGCACCTACCCAACACTTGGTGTAGTCAGCAAGATATGCCCCTGCCTGCTGATTATCTTCTGTGCAGTTGTAAGTGGCCCCAGATGGGTGTGCTTGCCGCCGGGCCTGTTTGTGCTGTTGACTTGGCTGTTACAACATTGTTTGCAAATTGGGAGTCTGTGTGTTTACTATCTGCCACACCATGCTGCACCTACCCAACATGCTCATCCCTTCTAGCAGGCTTTTGTAGCATCTACAGAGGTTGACGCAGTGGGTTTCCACAGCCGTATGTATGAAAGACTCCTGTACCAGGCTTAAGACCAACAAACCAGGGCCCTAGATAATTTATTTTCCTGGGGGGGGGTTCGGGTCTTTCAAACTTAAAGCGGTTCTGCACCATTTCATTTAGTAAATCTCTTTGCCTTCCAAATCAGGCAAAGAGTACTAAATGAAATGTTTTTTTTTTTTTTTACTTACCTTGTAATTGATGACTTCCGGTCTTCTCTCTCTTCGGCGGGGGGCGGGGTCTCTGCGTCGATCGTCGTCACGCCGCACTGTCTCCTGGGATCTGGTGTCATTGATCCCAGGAGTCAGTGCGGGCATCTTCCGAAATCTCGCGAGATTTCGGCCACATCTTCCGAAATCTCATGAGATTTCGGCCACATCTTCCAAAATCTCGTGAGATGTCGGCAGATGTGCCGTTACTGCGCACGCGCGAGTAACGGCGGTGCATGCTGGGCCATGCTGGGCTATATGCCCTTGGCATATAGCCCAAAAAAATAAAAAATAAATAAAGAGTGCAGAACCGCTTTAAAGGCATCATTTACACTTTAATGTTGGGGGAGGTACGGTAAAAACATGTGACAGCAGAGTGGGGCCATTAGGCTTTGCAATGCAGCGCAATTAAACCCCCCTGTCTCTAAACCGACCCCCCCAAAGCAAAAATATCTCCCACAGCCAACAACCTCTCCCCCAGCAAAGATAACTAATTATGAAGAAAATCTCCCTTCATCCAATCAAACTCCCTCCCAGAAGCAAATCCCTGCCATTAGCCACCCCCTGTAAACTTCTCTACAAGAAACTCCCCCCTTCTCCGAAAGCAAACCCACCCCCCTTTCCTTAACCCCCCCCCCCACCAAAAGAAACACCCCCAGGCTGGAATTATCACTTTCTCCTTCCCAAAACAGAAAATGTATGCCTCCCCACTTACCAGACCTCAGATTCAGCATGGCACAGAAGTAGGAAAACTTCTGCATCCATCCCCAATCTCCCTTCAGCTGTGTCATATGATACATCGAGGAGGAGTCTAGGAGTTCCCTCAACTGTGCACTGTCAATTGCCGGCATCTGAGCCCTCGCAGTAATTTCATGCTTTTCAGGGGGACCCCTTATTAAACTGAGGGGGTGGGGCACAATAGTAGGGGGGGGGGGGTGGCTGCACTCTGAAACTTTGATTGCTTCTACTGTGCTGTTACTGAGACTAAACAGCAGGGACACTGTCTGTGCATTTTACCAGGATGCTCTGGGGGGGTTTGAAGACCCCTGACCCCCCACCCCTTATCTATGTCCCTACAACAAACCATAGGTCTATTGTGAAGGTTCTCAAATTCAAGACTAAACCTGCGGTGAGACTTTCCATCATGGTGTAGCGATGCCCCCGCAGGGTCGCTCCGTGGTTCAACATCCACACATTACCCTACTTGTCAGACTTCATTTTAGACACACTTCTCCAGACAATGAACAGTCTTGTGCTTGTTTTTGTTGTTTTTATTAGGGGATTAAACTTGGATAGGGAAAGGGGACATTGGATGCCCAGATGATGGATACTTCTCAAAGAAATCAATGTTGGTTGAGTCTAAATTTGACAGTCTCTTCCTCTGCACATCTCCTCCAGCACACTACTTGAGATCACTTACTTCACTTCACTGTCCAAATTTAGGTTCCAGTCACCGTTTCAGCTCCGATTTCAGTCCGAATTTTTGGCTGAATTCGGACCAGAAGATGCACAGGACTCCTGTGCAATTCACACCGGAGCCGCTCCGGAGATGTGTGAACCGACTCCATAGAGAGTCGGTCTCAATCGCCTGACATGCGAATCGGATGCGGGAAATCCTGCATCTAATTTGCAATAGTGCGAACCCAATCTGAAAGAAAGCCATATGAAGTCCCATTTGCTTTTTGCGAGAAGCCATGTGGGGGACACAGCAAACATGTGCAAAAAGTTGCTCAGGTCAGATGAGACCAAAATTGAACTTTTTAGCCTAAAAGCAAAAAGCTAAATGTGGCAGAAAACTAACACTGCACATCACCCTGAACACACCATCCCCACCGTGAAACATGGTGGTGGCAGCATCATGTTGTGGGGATGCTTTTCTTCAGCGGGGACAGGGAAGCTGGTCAGAGTTGATGGGAAGATGGATGGAGCCAAATACAGGGCAATCTAAACCTTGTGGAGTCTGCAAAAGACTTGAGACTGGGGCGGAGGTTAACCTTCCAGCAGGACAACGACCCCAAATAAACAGGCAGAACTACAATGGGATGATTTAGATCAAAGCATATTTATGTGTTAGAAGTCCAGTCAAAGTCCAGACCAAAATTAAATTTGGGAATCTATGGCAAGACTTGAAAATTGCTGTTCACATCCAATCTGACAGAGCTTGAGCTATTTTGCAAAGAAGAATGGGCAAAATTGTCCCTCTCTAGGTGTGCAAAGCTGGTAGAGACACCCCCAAAAAGAATTGCAGCTGTAATTGCAGTAAAAGGTGGTTCTACAAAGTATTGACATTTTAAAAACCATTAATCATTTTCCTTCCACTTCACAATTATGTGCCACTTTGTGTTGGTCGATCACATAAAATCCCAATAAAACACATTTACGTTTTTGCTTGTAACATGACAAAATGCGGAAAAATTCAAGGGATATTAATACTTTTTCAAGGCACTGTATGTCCCAGCAGCTACAAAAAATCTTATGTAGAGAGGTGAGGGTGGAGGAGCTGGGTCAACACAGGCAGAATTAGACATTCCCAGAAGATGAGAGGGCTATGATGTACCAGGAGAGGGGTGGCTGTGCTAGGGAATTTACTTTTCCTGGAGTAGTTGAATTTCCTATCAAGTTTAAAGGCACATTGCATATGAATAATAAATTAATAAGTACCGTATTTATTGGCGTATAACACGCACTTTTCCCCCCTGAAAATAGGGGGCAAATTATGGGTGCGTGTTATATGCCGATAATGTACTTCTGAGGGGAAGGAGGGGGACGAGCGCTGCAAAAATTCACCTAAACTAATCACGTTGCATTGAGGCTGCAGATGGGCACTAATCACACTGCATTGAGGCTGCAGATGGGCACTAATTAGGCTGCATTGAGGCTGCAGTTGGGCACTAATCACGCTGCATTGAGGCTGCAGTTGGGCACTAATCACGCTGCATTGAGGCTGCAGATGGGCACTAATCAGGCTTCATTGAGGCTGCAGATGGCCACAAATCCCACTACATTGAGGCTGCAGATGGACACTAATCAGGCTGCATTGAGGCTGCAGATGGGCACTAATCAAGCTGCATTGAGGCTGCAGATGGGCACTAATCAGGCTGCATTGAGGCTGCAGATAGGCACTAATCAGGCTGCACTGAGGCTGCAGATGGGCACTAATCACGCTGCACTGAGGCTGCAGTTGGGCACTAATCACGCTGCATTGAGGCTGCAGATGGGCACTAATCAGGCTGCATTGAGGCTGCAGATGGGCACTAATCCCGCTGCATTGAGGCTGCAGGTGGACACTAATCAGGCTGCATTGAGGCTGCAGATGGGCACTAATCAAGCTGCATTGAGGCTGCAGATGGGCACTAATCACGCTGCATTGAGGCTGCAGTTGGGCACTAATCACGCTGCATGGAGGCTGCAGATGGGCACTAATCAGGTTGCATTGAGGCTGCAGGTGGGCACTAATCAGGCTGCATTGAGGCTGCAGATGGGCACTAATCAGGCTGCATTGAGGCTGCAGATGGGCACTAATCAAGCTGCAATGAGGCTGCAGATGGGCACTAATCACGCTGCATTGAGGCTGCAGTTGGGCACTAATCACACTGCATGGAGGCTGCAGATGGGCACTAATCCCGCTGCATTGAGGCTGCAGGTGGACACTAATCAGGCTGCATTGAGGCTGCAGATGGGCACTAATCAAGCTGCATTGAGGCTGCAGATGGGCACTAATCACGCTGCATTGAGGCTGCAGATGGGCACTAATCAGGCTGCATTGAGGCTGCAGATGGGCGCTAATCAAGCTGCAATGAGGCTGCAGATGGGCACTAATCACGCTGCATTGAGGCTGAAGATGGGCACTAATCAGACTGCTTTGAGGCTGCAGATGGGCACTAATCAGGCTGCATTGAGGCTGCAGATGAGCACTAATCAGGCTGCATTGATGGGCACTGACCATTATTTTGCTCCAAAGTGGTTTAGTTAAAAAATATGTTTTTTTTCCTGAAATTTCCCTCTTAAATTGAAGTTGCGTGTTATACGCCGATATATACGGGTAATTAAAAAAACTTGTTTTTTTCTGTGCTTTTTCCAGAAATGTTTTATGTTGGTGGCATGGTCTCTTTAGGTAGAGTGGTGGGGCCCATGTGTTGGATTTTGGTCAGTGTTATCCACCATACTATATAATTCTAACCCATCCATGAACTGTGCCAAAGCGAACTTGGAAAGTTCTTTCTGTTGCTGCAACGAGTCTCTGGTGCCTCAACTCCACCACTGAACTCCCAGCAATCGTGATTGGTTGCTGTTGGAGACAAAAACAGTTAATCGTTCAGCCACTTTTATATACAAAGCTCAAGTTCCCTGCATCGCCAGAGCTCAAAGATAAGGTTCTGTATAGTCTATAAAGGATTACTCTGAGATTATCACCTACTCCTGCACTTCATCCACTTGAAGGGACTGGGATTGTAGCTCCTCCCCAGAGTGTTGGCTTAGCGACAGTGCAACCACCGCAGCGCTCGTAATACACAACAAAGGGAAGAGCGGAGACACCGCGACATGTCCAGCATTATTATACTCGAACCCATGCCCGCAATGTAATAAAACTCTTTGTACTCTCGCGGCTGCCACTCCGAGCCCCCGTGGTGATAAAGTATTAATCTAGGCCGGGAATTAGACTCTCCTGCCAAGAAAAATTCTTTGCAACAAATACACTTCAAAAGCTTCGAGAGATGGAAAAAAAAAAACAAGAATATCTTTATTTAGCGGGGGGAAAGGTGTTATTGACTGGTTAGACGGTTTGATGTTATCGTCTTGGGCTGCTATCGGGCCGGGCTGCAGACAGAAAATCATGCAGAGTTCTCTGTTATAATGAAAAAATATATATATATTTTTTTTCAAATTAGCTTTAATATGCCTCCACACTGGTGAATTGACAAGATCGTAAAAGGCAACTCTGACCAAATTACTTAAAGTGACACTAAACAATATCCTAATTGTTCAAAAATAACCCGTACACAACCACTACTTAACCACTTACAGACCGGAAGATTTGCCTGCTTAATGACCAGGCCATTTTTTGCGATGAGGCACTTCGTCGCTTTAACTGATAATTGCGTGGTTGTGCGACGCTGTACCCAAACAAAATTAACGTCTTTTTTTCCCCAAAAATAGAGTTTTCTTTTGGTGGTATTTGATCCCCTCTGCGGTTTTTATTTTTAGTGCTATAAACAAAAAAAGAGCGACAATTTTGAAGAAAAAATAAATATTTTTAACTTTTTGCTGTAATAAATATCCCCAAAAATGTTTTAATCAGTTTTAATCAGTTCATCAGTTTTGGCCAATATATATTCTTTTACATATTTTTGGTAAAATATAATTGCAATAAGTGTATATTGATTGGTTTGCGCAAAAGTTATAGCGTCTACAAACTATGGGATAGATTTATGCCATTTTTATTTTTCAAATTTTTTTAACTAGTAATGGTGGTGATTAGTGATTTTTAGCGGTACTGCAATAGTGCGGCGTACAGAACAGACACTTTTGACACATTTTTGTGACCATTGACATTTATACAGAGATCAGTGCTACAAAAATGCACTGATTACTGTATAAATGTCACTGGCAGGGAAGGGGTTAACTCTAGGAGGCGATCAAGGGGTTGAATGTGTTCCCTCGCTTGTGTTTCTAACTGTGGTGGGATGGGACTGACTAGAGGAGGAGACATATCATTGTTCCTAGCTTGTAGGAACAGACAATCTGTCTCTCCTCTCCTTACAGAACAGGGATTTATGTGTTTACACACACATGTCCCTGTTTTGGCTCTCGTGCCTGCGATCGCGCGTGGCCGGTGGTCATCGCGAACGCCGGCTAGCGCATCGACTCCCCTGCGAGGGGCCGCTTTAGGCATTTAAAGGGCCGATGTACAGCTACGACGATGCGCGGGATCGTGCCGACCTGCCACTGTAGAATGACGGCGGCTGGTTGGCAAGTGGTTAAAGCAGACCTTTAGTCCTGCTCTTTACCGGCTTTGCCCCCTCACCCCTGTCGCTGCCATTGTAGCACATGCTCAGATCAGCTGAAGGGCTCTGATAGGCCTTTAGGTTCATTTGGCACATCTATGCATGCGCAGTTGATATGCCATGGATACCTTCCAACTTTTTGAGATGGGAACGAGGGACACCTATTAGCAAAAGTATGTAGGAATAGGACACACACCCTGCCACACCCTCTTAAAAGAGAATTGTGCAAAAAAATAAAATATTAGTTATGCCCACAAGTGATTTTTTTTTTATCACTACTATTCCTTTATATTGGCTTTTGGAATTCACAAATGCAGCCATTTAGAAATTGGATGAAAGGTTAAACACTAGAAAATGAGGAGGAAAGAGGGACAGAGGGCATTTGTTCCAAATTAGGGACAGTCCCTCGAAATCAGGGACAGTTGCAGTACCGGGGCAAGGCCATCTAGAGCCCAGAGTAAATGCTAAACTGCTCCCCCCCCATGATGTATGAGCGTCATGTGTCAGCAAACCCCCCCTCCACCCAAAATAGGCAAAAATCCTCTACAGGTGGCCCTAAAATTTCCCCTCCGAATAAACATCCCCCACTCCAAATCCACCTTCCCAGCACAAATCCCCCCCAGCTAAAATCCATCCCACCACCACCACAATTACCCCCCCCCCACCCCAAAAAAAAAAATATCCCAGAGAGGCAATCAGATTTTTCCCTGGATCAACTTTACCTATAAATGTCAGTACCCAGTTATATTACCGTATGTACATTTAGGAATGAATCCAGGCCTTTCTTAAAGCAATCTACTGAGCTGGACAGAACCACCTATGGAGGGAGTCTATTCCACATTTTCACAGTTCTTACTGTGAAGAAACCTTTCCGTATTTGGAGATGAAATCCCTTTTCCTCTAGACGTAAAGAGTGCCCCCTTGTCCTCTTTGTTGACCGTAAAGTGAATAACTCAACACCAAGTTCACTATATGGACCCCTTATATATGTATACATGGTGATTATATCCCCCCTTCATCTCCTCTTCTCAAGAGTGAATCAATTCAGTTCCTCTAATCTTTCCTCATAGCTGAGCTCCTCCATGCCTCTTATCAGTTTGGTTGCCCTTCTCTGCACTTTCTCCAGTTATCCTTTTCGAGAGCTGGTGCCAAAAACTGAACTGCATATTCCAGATGAGGTCTTACTAATGTAGCACTTACCCCCGAAGGAGCTGCTGGTATTTGATTGGGCTTACCGTTACCTCACAGTTTCACCTTCTCCAACACAGGGTTCCCATTAAAGAGTTGCTCAAAGATTTTAGCTTCGACACTTTTTTCCAAATGCTTCATTGACAAAAAGACAATTCCAATAGAGGGATGGAGAGTTAAGGGGGATTCAGGTACCTTGTAATTGAGGGTCAGAGGTACTTCTTAATCCAGAGGATAACAGCTCCACAACTGGATCCAGCAACCATCGGATAGGCCTCTCTTACTGACCTATGCGATGCTCGGTCATAGTCTCTGCCACAGACTTGTAGAATCAGTAGAACCGTTGCACAATCCTCTGCCACAGGACTGCGCAACCAGCAACTTGTTGCAATGTTAAAGAACAGTCACACAGTACCAGTTTCTTTCAGCCGAACCGGCGGTACTGTGAGGTAGGTGACCCGGGATGCGTCCTCCAACTGAGTCTCCAGGCTCTTCTAGAGGTACCAGTCTTAGTGCTCGGTCCTCACTCTGAAAAGTCCTCCCCTGGATCCTCCAGTTGCTTGGCTTCTCCCCGCAGGCAAGACAGCACAGAACCACCCCTGGATCGATAGGCCCCAGAACTTCTGGGCCTACCCTTCAGTAACGAAGCCTCGGGCCATCCGGCCCTGAGACAATTTAGAAGGCAGCAGCACACCTTAGGCCAGGAGGGCCATCAGGTCGGAACTCTCCCTGTCACGGGGTCTGTCCCTTAAATACCCTCTCCCAGAATTCACAGCGGGCAGACCTCACCCACTGACTGTTTCCAGGCAAAGAGGCCCTCAATACGTCCAGCTTGTTGACTATAAGGGCGCCACCCCTCGGCCAAGGGGAAAACCACACAACCAGCTGAACTGGAAAAGAACCAGAATTTACAACATAATCAGTCTGAGCTAAACTACAGCTCAGACAAACTAAATTTCCATTTATAGCATCTGCCCATCAGGAGCAGGGAGCTACACTAATGATTTGTACAGGGGGCAAAATGATATCTCTCTCTCTGGAGTCCATACCTCTCTTAATACAAGAAAGGAGTTTGCTCGCTTTGGAAACCGCAGCTTGGGATTGCATGTTATTATTGAGCTTATGATCTACCAAAACCCCCAGATCCTTCTTCACCACTGATTCTCCCCCAGTTGTACTCCCCCTAGCATGTATGATGCATGCATATTCTTAGCCCCCAAGTGCATAACTTTACATTTATCAACATTAAACCTCATCTGCCACATAGTCGCCCAATTAGACAGAGCATTGAGGTCGGCTTGTAAATTGGAGACATCCTGTAAGGACGTTATTTCACTGCAAAGCTTGGTGTCATCTGCAAAGACTGAAATGTTACATTTAATCCCAGACCCAATATCATTTATAAAGATATTAAAAAAAGTAAGGGTCCCAGTACTGAACTTTAAGAAAAAGAAAATGGGAAAACAAGTGCCTTGCAATGTAACCATGCAAGGCACCATCCCCCCAAAGCCTTCCCAGCACGGACACTACCCGTAGCGATAAAGCCAATAATAATAAATGCGCCCCTTCGTTACAGCACGGACTTTGCTGCGTAACTAATTACTTTTCCAATGTAGTAACTGAGTTATAAACGGAATGGAACAACCTCTGTGGGTAGTGTGAACCTGGGCCTCAGGCGGATTCTAACCACTTCAAGTCAAGGATGTTTTAAAATGGCCTAAGGTCGTGAAATGGTTAAACTACTGAACTTTTACAGAAAATTCTAAGCCAGCTTCATAAACTGCAATTTTTTTTATTAAAGCTAAATATCGAACGTCAGCCTTTCATAAGGAGTCACCATGACCCGTGAATATGGTAGGCCAGAAGCCTTTACAAAATGGAGCCGCTTTCCTGCCTTAGTCTCCTCCACGTAGAGAAGGGTTCAGGTCTTCAAGCACCCGCCAGCCGGGCCTCTCTCACACGGCGTGTCATTGTCTTGTAGATATGGCGGGGATAAGAATGCAGAAGAGCTGCAGGAAATTTACAGGTGATAGAGTTCAGCAGCTCTGTCAACAGCCAGGAAATGAAAGCGCGGGGGGAGAAGAAATGAAGATTTATGAAAAAGCTGAGAGTGTATTATGTGTGTGCTATTGATTTAAGACGATTGTGGTGCCAGAGTCCAAATAGCTTTCACTTGTTTGGGCCCATCCCTGACAAAAGCACTTTTTCATCTGTTGACAAGGCCTCGTCGCCATGGCAACAGAGAGCTGGTGATAAAGGCCTAGATATGTTTCGATAAGGCAGGTATAATAGAAGCCTTTTAGCAAAGTTCACGGATCTTCTTCTTTTTTTTCTGTTCTCATTTCCTCTTGTCTCACCATAAGACGTGTTTTATTTTTTTACATTTTTTTTTTGTTTAGATGTCCGTGCAATTTATGTAGAAAGCAGACTTCATTGTTTAACCCAAATTGTGCAAAATGGCCAATTTCTCCTAAAAATAAACAGTTCAGTCACAAATGATATTTCAGGAGAGTTAAAGGTTTTGTTATATATTGTTATATCTGTCATGGACACAGGTGGTGGATTTGTTGTATTTGTCTCAGGCCTCTGAAATGCAAAATGAGCAAAGCAATTCCCTCTATAGTGTGTACTTGCCTTGATCCAAAGCACCTAGTGTGGTTCTTCTCTGATCTCCTCCCTCTGCTATCTGCATGCATCACTTCTGACAGCCTAAAACTCAGACTTTCTCAAGGCCCCTTTCGCACTTGTGCGACTTCAAAGTCTCTGATCTCCTCCGTTTTTGCCGCGATTTCAAGGAATGCTTGTGTAAGTGGCATCAAAATCGGACCAAAGTAGTGCAAGGACTACTTTGAAGTCGGAACGTCTTGAAGTCGTACTAATATGAATGGCTGTCATTGGAAATCATGGGGAACGACTTGTCATGCTACTTTGCAGTCCCAAATCGTGGGACAAGTCGTATAAGTGTGAAAGGGGCCTAAGGAACCCTTGAAATCATTTTTAGATCTCAGGCAGGGAACCCCTGCTAAAACCAATTTATTGAGGACGAGTGGAAAAAACACCCTAATGCCGCATACACACGACCAGACTTTTTGACAGCAAAGGTCCGACGGAACGAATCCGATCGTGTGTATGCTAGTCCGACGGACGAAAAAACAACGCTAGGGCAGCTATTGGCTACTGGCTATGAACTTCCTTATTCTAGTCCGGTCGTACGTCATCACGTTCAAATCCGTCTGACTTTGGTGTGTGGCCAAGTCCGTTAATTCGGAAAGTCCGTCGGAACTCCGCCGAAAGTCCGCCGGGAAGACTGTCGGACCTAGTCCGTCGAAAAAGGCCTCTTGCACACAATACTTCAGTCTGAGCATCTACTTTTTCAGACGGTTTCATTTTTTTATGTATTTTCGCACATGTGCGTTCACCTGTTACCGGATTGACAATGTCCATGGACAAATCTGTGTGCATTTGCCCGCATGAGGCGTAAATTATTGACCAATTTACATTACATTTAATGGGCTGTATTTTAACTTAGTAAAAAAATAAGCTGTACTGAGCATTTTCAAGCTGCAGTGTGCAAGAGGCAAGAGACATTGGTGGGAGGATGTTTTTGTGGCGTGAACTAGCCCTTAGGCACGGCTCAACCTGCTGCGACTTCAAAGCCGACATCCCAACACATCTTCAGCACAACTTATATACAACTTCTTTAATAGAAGTTAAAGCGGTTCTGCACTCTGTAAAAAAAAATTTTTTTTTTAGGATGTAATATAAAGTATGCTTACCTTTATTAGGGGACTCACCTGTTCCATCTTCCATCTCGATCGCCGCCGGTTTTCGTCCGATGAAGTTCCTCGTCTTCTTCTTTAGTGCTGGGGGCCATCTTGCCTGTGGGCATGTGAAACACCCACAGGAACTTTAGATGGCCCAGCATGCACCGCCGTTACTCGCGCGTGCGCAGTAACGGCACATCTGCCGACATCTCACGAGATTTCGGCAGATGTGGCCGAAATCTCGGGAGATTTCGGAAGATGTGGCCGAAATCTCGGGAGATTTCGGAAGATGTGGCCGAAATCTCGCGAGATTTCGGAAGATGCCCGCACTGACTCCTGGGATCAATGACACCAGATCCCAGGAGACAGTGCGCCGTGACGACGATCGACGCAGAGACCCCGCCCGCCGCCGCAGAGAGAGAAGACCGGAAGTCTTCAATTACAAGGTAAGTAAAAAAAAAAAAAAAAAAAAAACATTTCATTTAGTACTCTTTGCCTGATTTTGAAGGCAAAGAGATTTACTAAATGAAATGGGTGCAGAACCGCTTTAATGCAAGTCATGCTGAAGTCAGAACAAAAAGTAGCGCAGGAACCTTTTTCGAAGTCAAAGCGACTCAAGTTACATTGCACTTAACGGTAGACATGTGCACACTGAAATATTTCGTTTTGGAATTTCGTTTTCGTCCGAAAAATTAATTTATTTAGTTACTCCCCGAAATTCGTTTTTATTTATTTCGTTTTTCGTTAAAAATTGCATTCGTCCGAAAATCCAAATTAATTAAGGTCGAATCTGTCATTGAAGGCTTATGGTGTCTGTCGAAAGTTCAAAGAAGATTCGACGGAGCAGCTAAACTGTAGGACTCTGTATAGTTTAGCTGCAATTCCACCCAATTCCAGCAGCAATCTTTCCTCTCTACGTCGAATCTTTCATTTCTGCGTCGAATCTTTCCTTTCTACGTCGAATCTTTCCTTTCTACGTCGAATCTTTTCTCTCTATGTAGAATAATCTTGGACTAATAGAGTTAAGGTTAGGCACATTCGACCACAGGTTCAATGGACACAGATTGTTATTGTCAGCGTCGAATCTCCTATCTATATCGAACTGTTGTCACAACGAAAATAAAGCATTTGTTTATGTCGGATCTTTCGTTTTTCGGATTCTGCACTCTCGTTATCGTTTGTTAAAACGATAACGAAAATACCTGAAATTCGGACGAAAATGCATTCGGACGAAAACAAATGCACATGTCTACTTAACGGGCCGTGACTTGTCACACGACACGTGTGCCCAAATGTCACAACCAGTGTGAACCTGGGCCTTAAGCCCCATACACACGGTCGGATTTTTTCATGGATTCTGTCCGATCGGACAATGTTGTTGAAATATCAGACCGTGTGTATGCACCATCGGACAGTGTACGTCGGATTGTCCGACGGACCAAGTCCTATCTCCTGCTGGATAGATTTGCCGACAACACGGTCCGATCACACCAAATCCGATCGTGTGTACGGTTGTCCGACCGGACAAAGTGCTACGCATGCTCAGATCACATTACAAGACCAAAGCTATTGGCTACTAGCCTCTACGTAGTCCCGTCGTACGGAACAAACGTCACCACGTTCAGAATGATCGGATTTTCCGACAACTTTGTCCGACCGTGTGTACGCAAAACCAACATCGGACAAAGTATGACGGACATGGTCCGACGGACCTGGTCCTCGGATAATCCGCGCGTGTGTATGGGGCTTTACAGTGGTGGCCAGAATGCTACCCTTACAGATAGCTGAAAAGATCATTGATGTCCTGCAGCTATCTCTGCCAAGTCAAATGGCGTTGACCCCAGAACTATCAAAGCACCTTGAGATGAGAGGTCAATAAGCCACAGCTCAAGGGACCCCTAGCAACCTATGGAGGAGCCCTAGGGTTCCATGGAACCTTGCCTGAGAATGGCTGGTCCAACTCTACTCCAAGCAACCTCCTATGGGTGTGTGCGCTAAAGTAAAGTGTGGCATGCGCACTTTTTTAAAGCGCACTGCGCTGTGGCCATTAAAACCTAGTGAAAGGTTACATTGTGACATTTCAATAAAGTTTTTTTTAATAAAAATAAAGGCGCATTGGCACTGCTGTCATCCTAACACACATGTACAGTAAATGTGAATGAGCACTAATACAGAAGAGAGTTATTACCTGCCTGCTCGCACTGTACAGTTTTGGCAATTGCTGGTATAAATGAACTCCTATGCATGTGCAGAAGTGTCATCATCTCGGCCCGGCCAATTAAAACGGCAGAAGATCGGAACCCGGTTTAGGTGATGCTTAAGCTCAGGCTCAGCTTACAGTTAAGGTTAAATGTTTAGAAAAAGGCTAAGTAACTTAACCACTTCAGCCCCAGAAGGATTTACCCCCTTCCTGACCAGAGCATTTTTTGCGATTCGGCACTGCGTTGCTTTAACTGACAATTGCGCGGTCGTACGACGTGGCTCCCAAACAAAATTGACGTCCTTTTTTTCTCACAAATAGAGCTTTATTTTGGTGGTATTTGATCACCTCTGTTTTTTTTTTTTTTTTTTGCGCTATAAACATAAAAAGTGCGACAATTTTGAAAAAAAACACATTATTTTTTACTTTTTGCTATAATAAATATTCCCCAAAAATATATAAAAAAAAACATATTTTTTTCCTCAGTTTAGGCCGATATGCATTTTTCTACATGTTTTTGGTAAAAAAAAAATTGCAATAAGCGTTTATTGATTGGTTTGCGCAAAAGTTATACAAAATAGGGGATAGTTTTATGGCATTTTTACAAATATTTTTTTTTTTTTTTACTAGTAATGGCGGCGGTCAGTGATTTTTATCGGGACTGCAACATTATGGCGGACACGTCGGACAATTTTGACACATTTTTGGACCATTGGCATTAATACAGCGATCAATGGCAAAGTGTAACGGCAAAGTAGCTCACGAGATTTCGGCCACATCTCAAATATTTGTTGGCGGAAATTCCGACAACAAATGTTCTATGGAGCATACACACGGTCGGACTTTCTGACAACAAGCTCACATCGAAAATTTCCCGTCAAAAAAAATCAGATCGTGTGTACGCGGCATTAGGGTTGCATTATTCCCACTGACCACCGTTGTAAGTGCCATTTTTTTTCCTTGACCTCTGATGCATTGGTTTTAGTAAGGGTTCTCAGAGACCTGAAAAACATGTTAGTGGTTCCTCCGGGGTAAAAAGTTTGAGAAAGGCCACCTGATACAATAAAAGATTCTGCGTTCAGGTCCACAAAAAAAGAAAAATACAATATCCTCAGGAAAGTTAAATATGTTGCAGGAATTTTAGCAACTTTTTGCTGGCTGTTGGAGTTTCTATTACAGTTCCAGCATCTCTTAAAATGTGAAGAATCTTTAAAGATACCTCATCAAAGCACACCTTTTAAACTCAGCTTCCTAAAGTATGAATACCGAGTTTAACTAAAGGAAACCTGATTTAAAACAACCTTCTCCGACCCTGGGACCTTCAAAAAAGTCTCACAGTCTGTACATTAGTCCTTTCAAAGAGGAGGTGAGCCAATTAGAGGTGGAGGGTGAGGAGCATTCTGGGAAAAATCCGACTACCAACTTTACTTGCTTGGTGGGGTGCAAAGAAAGGAAATAGGAAATCATGAAAGTTTAATGCGCTATTGTGTTACTTTTCACTGACACACCATTAGCATTTTTTCACAGCGAACTTACAAATAGGTCATACATTTTCCCACTCTCGTTTGGTTGTATTATGAGTGCATTTTCACAGGTGAAGCCTGAAAACGTATAGGATTTTTAAAACGTATATGGAGCAGGTGAGATCACGCTGGATTTTATTCTGAAAAGTCTGTATAAATTAATCTTGGCATAATACAGATGGCAGCCCTACAGGGGCAAAGGCAGCTGCACAACCTCCTTCAAATCTTATCTCCAGGTGACCGATAAACAGATGTTTTCGACTTTTTTGAATATTATTATTTTTGTGCAACCAACAGAATTTTGAGAACTGCAGCGGGACATTTTTGAAACTCATACAGGCGGAATTACAGACATTCAATGCAGTTGAAAATACATCATTCTTAAAGTTTCCTATCTGGAATATTCTATGAAGCAATTGCGCAATTGTGCATTAAAATATGTAGCGTTACCCCCGTAGGAGCCACTAAGGAGATGCCAAGATCCATTTCCCGGTAGTTTCCTCGCAGCCAAGCACACAATTCCAATCACTCTTTAAACTCATTAACCAGTCTAGGGGTATACTTTTATGATGCTATAATGAGAACTTGGATGGGTAGTGGGTAATGGGAGGATATTCCAGTAACCCTAAAGCCTCATACACACGATCGGACTTTGTACAAACTTTCCCGTGGATTTTTGAACAAAGGGTGTTGGCCGTGAACTTGTATTGCATACACACGGCAGGACTTTTTCAGTCAACTTTCACCAAATCACGTGGTTTTTCTGCTCTTTACCACCACCTTTGGACAACTTCTGTAATGTTGTCTGATCTTTTGCATTGGTTCTGAGCATGCGTGTTTGTACTTTGTACAAAAGTCCTATGGTTTTCTGTGCACACGATCAGACTTTGCTCCATTGGACTTTTGTTGCTGGAAAGTTTGTCCATTCGCACAGCCAACAAAAGTCCGATGAAAACCGAAAAAGTTTGTCCGATGGAGCGTACACACGGTCGGATGTTGCCTCAAAACAGCTAATTTGCATGTTTGTTGTCAAAAAGTCCGATCGTGTGTATGGGCCTTTAGTAACAATTTGAGGACAATGATCTTTCTCTTGTAGAACTGTGAGCCAAGTCCTTGCACAAATAAATTCTGGACTGAGCTTTGTAGTAGCAACTTGAGGAGAATATTTTTTCTCTTGGACATCCAAGTAAGTCCTTTCACTAAAGTCCCGTACACACGATCAGACTTTTTGACAACAAACACGCAAATTAGCTGTTTTGGACCAACATCCGACCGTGTGTACACTCCATCGGACAAACTTTTTCAGTTTTCATCTGACTTTTGTTGGCTGTGCGAATGGACAAACTTTCTGCCAACAAAAGTCCGATGGAGCAAAGTCCGATCGTGTGTACACAAAACCATAGGACTTTTGCACAAAGTACAAACATGCATGCTCAGAACCAATGCAAAAGATCAGACAACAATATAGAAGTTGACCAAAGGTGGTGCTAAAGTATTTGAACGTCCTCTTTTGAAGTGTCGTCAGTACGTTGAAACGTCACTACATTTGTGTTTGTTGCCTAAAAAGTCAGATTGTGTGTATGCAATACAAACTTGGGGCCAACGCCTTTTGTACAAAAATCCACGGGAAAGATTGTACAAAGTCCGATCGTGTGTATGAGGCTTTAGTAACAATTTGAGGACAATGAACTTTCTCTTGTAGAACTGTGAGCCAAGTCCTTGCACAAATAAATTATGGACTGAACTTTGTAGTAGCAACTTGAGGAGAATATTTTTTCTCTTGGGCATCCAAGTAAAGTCCTTTCACTAAGAATTAAATAGACTGAGCTCTTCAGGACACAGGACACAATGTCCACTAAACCAACTGACTTTATCATAAGAGGGATGGCAATGGTACACAGTCTCAAGGATCTCTCTCACCAGTCTGTACTCACTAATGTCCTTGGACAATTAGTTGCCACCTTCCAATATCCTCCAGGCACTTTTAGACTAATGCCACGTACACACGACCAGACTTTTCGACGGACTAGGTCCGACGGTCTTCCCGACGGACTTTCAGCAGAGTTCCGACGGACTTTCTGAATGAACGGACTTGGCCACACACAATGACGACGATGACGTACGACCGGACTAGAATAAGGAAGTTCATAGCCAGTAGCCAATAGCTGCCCTAGCGCCGTTTTTTGTCTGTCGGACTAGCATACACACGAACGGATTTCTCGATAGGAACTGGGTCTGGCGGAGTTCCGGGCGAAAAATTTGAAACATGTTCTATTTCTAAAGTCCGTCTGATTTTTGGACAGCAAAGGTCCGATGGAGCCCATACATGATCGAATTGTCCAACTTTTCGATCGTGTGTACACAAGTCCATCGGACAAAAGTCCAAAGTACAAACACGCATGCTCGGAATCAAGGACGAGCCGGAAGCGCTCGGTCTTGTAAAACTAGCATTCGTAATCCGTAATTCTCATCGTACGTTTTGTACGTCACTACGTTCGTAATTGTTGGCCAACATTTGTGTGACCGTGTGTATGCAAGACAAGTTGGAGCCAACACCCTTCAAACTAAATTCCATGGTTTTCTTGTCGAAAAGTCTGATCGTGTGTACGAGGCATTAGAGTGACATCACTGCTCTCAAAATATAAGTTCTATGGTATAGGAGTGACATCACCACTCTCCAAATATGTTCTATTGCATAGGAATGACATCACTTCCTTCCAAATATAGGTTCTATTTTATAGGAATGACATCACCACCACCCTCTAAGTGGAAGTTCTATATTACAGGAGTTGTTACAGGAGTCTCCAGATGTAAGCTTTATATTATAGGGGTAACATCACCACTTTCAAAATATACGTACTATGATGCAGAAATAACATCATCGCCTTCCAAATACAAAATATATTTTTTAGGATTGACATCACTGCTCTCCAAATATAAGTTCTTCTATATAAATAGTGACATCACCGTCTTTCAAAAATAAAAGTACTGTTTTCTAGGAGTGACATCACCGCTCTTCAATTATTAGCTCTATGTTACAGGAGTGACATCACCACTCTCCAAATATAAGTTATTTTGTATAGGAGTGACATTGCCTTCCAAATATGATTTCTATTTTATAGAATTGACATCACCACCCTCTAAGTAGAAGTTCTATGTTACAGGAGTTACATCACCGCTCTGCAACCATACGTTTTATAGTATAGGAGTGACATCACCACCCTCTAAGTAGGAGTTCGTTGTTACAGGAGTGACATCACCACTCTCCAAACATAAGCTTTATATTGTAGGAGTGACATCACCACCCTCTAAGTAGGAGTTTGTTGTTACAGGAGTGACATCACCGCTCTCCAAACATAAGCTTTATATTGTAGAAGTGACATCACCATCCTCTAATTAGAAGTTTGCTGCTACAGGAGTGACATCACCGCTCTCCAAACATAAGCTTTATATTGTAGAAGTGACATCACCATCCTCTAATTAGAAGTTTGTTGCTACAGGAGTGACATCACCGCTCTCCAAACATAAGCTTTATATTGTAGAAGTGACATCACCATCCTCTAATTAGAAGTTTGTTGCTACAGGAGAGACATCACCGCTCTCCAAACATAAGCTTCATATTATAGGAGTGACATCACCACCCTCTAATTCAGCCTTTCTCAACCTTTTCAACATAGCGGAACCCTTGAAATAGTTCTCCAGCCTCGGGGAACCCCTGCTAAAAATTAGAAATCTACAACTCATGATACATTAGTGTGATGGTCAGTGGAAATAATGGTCCTTACACTTGTGGTCATTGGGAAGAATTACCTTACAGATAGCTAAAAAGGTCAATGGGGTCAGTGGTTATCTGAGAGGCAGAAATGGCCCAATGCTGAAGGAAACCCTAGCAACCTCTGGAGGAACCCTGGTTGAGAATCACTGCTCTAATTAGAAGTTTGACGCTACATGAGTGACATCACCGCTCTCCAAACATAAGCTTTATATTGTAGGAGTGACATTACCTCCCTCTTATTAGAAGTTTGTTGTTACAGGAGTGACAACACCGCTCTCCAAACATAAGCTTAATATTATAGGAGTGACAATACCACCCTCTTATTCAGCCTTTCTCAACCTTTTCAACATAGCGGAACACTTGAAAAAGTTCTCCAGCCTCGGGGAACCCCTGCTAAAAATGAGAAATCTACAACTCATGATACATTAGTGTGATGGTCAGTGGAAATAATGGTCCTTACACTTGTGGTCATTTGGAAGACTTACCTTATAGATAGCTAAAAAGGTCAATGGTGTCGGTGGTTATCTGAGAGGCAGATATGGCCCAATGCTGAAGGAAACCCTAGCAACCTCTGGAGGAACCCAAGGGTTCCATGGAACCCTGGTTGAGAATCACTGCTCTAATTAGAAGTTTATTGCTACAGGAGTGACATTACCGCTCTCCAAACATGAGGTTTATATTGTAGGAGTGACATCACCACCCTCTAAGTAGGAGTTTGTTGTTACAGGAGTGACATCACCACTCTCCAAACATAAGCTTCATATTATAGAAGTGACATCACCTCCCTCTAATTCAGCCTTTCTAAACCTTTTCAACAGAGCGGAACCCTTGGGAATAATGGTCCTTACACTTGTGGTCAATGGGAAGAATTACCTTACAGATAGCTAAAAAGGTCAATGGTGTCGGTGGTTATCTGAGAGACAGAAATGGCCCAATTCTGAAGGAAACCCTAGCAACCTCTGGAGGAACCATAGGGTTCCATGGAACCTTGGTTGATAATCACTGCTCTAATTAGAAGTTCGTTGTTACAGGAGTGACATCACCGGTCTCCAAACAAATAAGTTCATTTATTTATCATTGACATTGTTGCTCTCCAAATGTAAGTTCTATTTTATAGGAGTGACATCACTGCCCTACAAACATAAGTTCTATGTTACTAGAGTGACATCACTGCCCTCCAATATTTTGCTTTCCAAATGTTAGTTCTTCGGAGGACCCTCCTTTAAATCTAAATTCTATTTTTCAGAAAAAGAAACAAATCCTCTCCTAATGGTTAACATTGTATCTCCCATTATATAGTTTAATATATAGACTATAAGTCGAGCCACATCCCCTACCCCCTCATTTTACTGCGCCTATTTATAACCTCAGCCGTCTGGACGTATTTGTCACCGGCTTGTGAACACGACCTTGTTTTTTTTGAGCTGTCACTTTGTGTCCTGCCCTCCTTCGGAGACACTTGGAATCCTCTTCTCTCCTCGCTACCCTCTCCATCTATTATACAGAATTTTAAAAGCCTCCTTCCTTTCTAATGCACATTCTTGTTTTCTCCAATAAAAAACAAAAAAAAAACACATGTAAAGATGGAGAATAATCCTTTGTCTAGGCTAAACCAGCAATCCGCCTCCGAAAAACTGCCCCGTAAAACTGCGTACCCACCCCGCAAAGCTTCAACCCTAATTATCTGTTCATATAAAGACAGTGTTCTGCATTGTTCTACCTGTCTGATCCTCTCCTATGAATGATTCTTTTTTTTATGTTCATTTTACATCTCCGTTTTTTTTTTTCAACCAGGCAAAGCGTTAATTTCTGATCGATTTTGCTTTTTTTTTTTTTTTTTTTTTTTTTTCACCTTCTCCTTCCCCCCTCGTCTCCCTCCTTCTCTTTTTCATTTACTGTCATTTTTCTTCCTATCCGCTGAGCCCCTGACGCTCCTCTAATTGACAGACGGTTTTTAAAAGCACATTGGAAGGCGTCTGTCTTTTTAAATAGACTTCAGCCTCATCAGAGGATGTAGAGTAACATTCCATTAAAGAGAATCCCTAACACATAGAAAGCCCCATTAGAACCTGCCTGCTGCATTTCACCGGCTCCTTGCCTGTGCAGTTTTATTATTATTATTTTTTTCATCCTATTTTTTTTTTAGGGGAGATAAAAAACGCCCAGATAGATAATGCGGTCAGTCGTGAAGCTGTAATGGGCTTGTCAATGCAATCTGTTTAAGGTTACAAGTCGTGCTCTGAGAGCCTGGAATGTAATATGTATAGATTGGTGAGAAATATGTCATATGGAGATTTGAAAAAATTGTATTTTCCTGTGTAATGCGGGCCTATTCATACTATCATGTGGCGGTAACGATGGTGCTACACTATATTGTCAATAGTAATAGTACACCTGCCTTTACACGCACATGAACTTTAATGGCATCCCAGTCGTATGCCGTGTACACACGATCGGACTTTCCGACAACAAATGTTGGATGTGAGCTTGTTGTCGGAAAGTCCGACTGTGTGTATGCTAACTGCCCAGCGTTACTAACCAGTGTTGCCAACCGTCAGTATTTTTACTGGCAGCCAGTAAAAAACAGGCAATTTCCTCCTGCCAGTAAATGCCAGTAAAAGTAAAGGGTTGCCAGTAAAAAATATGGCTCTGATGCTCGGCTTGGTCCGGACTTGGCTGAGACCATTCCAGTGCCTGCTACAGTGTGATCGGGCGGCTCTGGCGGAGGCAATGCCTGAGCATGTTGTGTGATGGTGCAATGGAGCCAAGCAGAGCGGCCAGAGCCTCGTGTGCGGGTCTGCGGTATTGGAGCAAGGCAATCTGGGACCGGGACCGCCAGTGCTGTTTAGATTGGAGTGGATTGGAGGGACCGCTTGGTTTGGAGAGAGACTGTCACTGTGTCTCTGGAGGGGACGTGTTGTGTCAGTGAGGTCTCATCATCATCATTTGTCCTGCTGCACACTGCTGTCAGTGTCACTGTGAGAGTCAATTTTATGTGTGTGTGCGCCCATTCTAATTTCTTTCCCTTCTGAGTCCTGTCCCTGAGCTACTACAGTACTTACTATATCGAAAATAAAATAAGAAATATGTTTTTTGCCTTATCTACTTTAAATCATATTGCTAATTGCATATTGTATTTGTTTGTAGCCTAAATACTCTGATTTGCACTTAAAACTGTAATTTTGTAACTTTTGGAAAAGCCAGTAAAAACTTGACTGTGCCAGTAAATTTTGGGTGTTGTGTCAGTAAATTTCGATCTGGTAGGTTGGCAATACTGTTACTAACTGACATCATATTTGTGAGCCAAACTAAAGGGATTGTGGGGTTAGTAGTTCCTCAGAATGGCAATTACTCCGCATGACTATACACCTGGACTACATATCCCAGGGATCTTTGCTACCATCAGGGAGATTGCTGGGAGGAGCTATAAAAGAAGCCAGAGGCCGTCCCCACGCTCTCTTCTTCCTGG
The DNA here is from genome assembly GCA_028564925.1 of Lithobates sylvaticus. Classification (NCBI taxonomy): domain Eukaryota; kingdom Metazoa; phylum Chordata; class Amphibia; order Anura; family Ranidae; genus Lithobates; species Lithobates sylvaticus. The sequence goes on from CM053032.1 coordinate 24,558,903, forward strand.
GCCTGATGTGTGACGGACTTCTCCGTTCATGGAGAGCGATGTTCGCGGCCTCCAACCTGGATGAGAAGGGCCTAGCACTGTTTGCTGTTCGTCAGACATTCCTCCAGCACCACCTCAGTCTTCCGTCAACCCGTGCTTCATATCCGGAGATCGTCACAGCGGATCTGCTACAAGAGCGTCACTCCGGAAGCTGCTGTCCAGAAGTCATTGAATCAGGCTGGTCGTTGGTGAGAGGGCAATTGCCCACCTTTGCACACCTTTCCTTACTACTTCATTGGGACACTGTGTACAGACAGCCTTACCTTGGGAATACTTTATTGCACCTATCTTTGAACACTGTACATAGACATCTTTAACTTCATCCATTTCAAGAAATCCCATTGCTTTTTACTACACCTTATTGGATATAGTTAATGAGCTCCGATTGCCAGTCAAGACCATCAGGCCTGCAACAGGGACATTGCTGTCTTTATTGCTTAAAGTGGTGTTTCCCCCTAAAAAACAAAAAAGGCTTAAAAATCCTAAAAAAAAAAAAAATAAAAATAAATAATTGGAAAAAATTTATTTTTTTACATACCTCCAAATGCCTGTTGCTAGGGGGTCCCTCGTAGTCTGCCTTCTGCCTAGCCTAGGCTGGTGACATCACTTCCCCTCGGCGCAGGAAGGGCTCCCCAGTCATCTGGGACCTGTCACGTGTCCCAGATGACTGTGCGGCCAATGACGGTGCGTGGCGAGCGGATCAGGGGGATAGCGGAGCTTCGACCCCCCGCATCGCTGGACCCCGGCACAGGTAAGTGTCCGATTATTAAAAGTCAGCAGCTGCAGTATTTGTAGCTGCAGACTTTTATTTAAATTTTTATAAGGGATACACCTCTTTAAAGGGCCCTTATACCATTTCTATTAAGCTTGATCTCTCATTAGGATTAAAGGTTAAATAGGCTGGCCTGGGTTCCCCCTTTAGAAGTTTGCCAGTATAAATACTTAACCTTTGCTTATGCTTTCAAGTCAGGTTCAAGTAGTATTTTACTGTACATATGTGTATAAAATATACTGTTTCTCCAAATTATCTTGACTTGTGTTGTTTTAGAGCAGGGATATGCAATAAACGGACCTCCAGCTGTTGCAAAACTACAAGTCCCATCATGCCTCTGGGTGTCATGCTTGTGGCTGCCAGAGTCTTGCTATGCCTCATGGGACTTGTAGTTCTGCAACAGCTGGAGGTCCGCTAATTGCATATCCCTGTTGTAGAGGAATTCCTCTGCTAAGTTATGACTGTTACCCAAAGCTCAGTAGATCTATTGAGAAAACAATTCAAAAGAAAGACTGCTCATCGCTATGCCCCTAAATTTCCCAAACTTTATGAACAAGCAGAGAAGACACTCCACTCTCAAAATAAATGCCTGACTAAGCCCCAGGTAGGAGGGGCGAAATGCGTCAGTAGAGTGTCTTCTCTGCTTGTTTGGAACAATAAAGTTTCAAAGAGTTGCAGACATAGGAGTGTGCAATCTTTCTTTTGAATTGTATACATGCTTGCAGGTATAAATGGAGCCTCGGGATGGGTTTTCGGAGCTTGGGGGAGTTCTTCGGATTTTTTCAACAAAGTTTGTAAAGGCTGTATACTTGCTGTTTTCTGCTATAGAATAAAAATTATTAAAAGTGTTAATTGATTTTGTTTAGCAATTTCAGCATCTGTTTTATTTTAATGCAATCTCTTCTTTTTTTAATTAGATCAGGGGTTCTCTTTTAACTCGGCAGCATACATTTTTCATGAGCGCCATGGCCCTCACCGTTTGATCCCCGAGCCAAAGATCACCGGGACAAGAGAGGTTAATTGCTTTTATTTGCAATTTTTTTATTGCCTCGCTGGCAAAATCACAACACCACCGTATGGGGCTGCGTGGAGTCGTCGCTTTGAAGTTTCTTCTGAAGCCCCCCCCCCCTCAGGGCCAATGCCTGCTGACAGATTCACATCTGAACCCGCCCTACTACTGAACTTGAAAGACGCGAGGGAAACAAAACTGAGAAGGAGAAAAAATAAAAGTAACAAAAATAGCTAAAGCCAGACGTGACAAATAATGCAATAGAAATATGTGTTAACAACTCGAAACCCGCTTACTAAGTCTCTGCAAGGCTTTTCTCTATTTCATTCTATCTTCAGGGGTTGTTGAGTAGCACTGAGACAAATGAAAAAGAAAAATGCATAGCGGCTTTAGAAATGCCATTTGAGAAACCAGAATAAGGCAGTTCTGTAGACGGCTTTTAATGGGAAAATGAAAGTTAAAATAATTCTCTATCTTAAATGACTAAACTTATCTAATTTCCTCTTTAACCTCCTAAACATTAACCACTTACCCATTGGGCACTTAAACCCCCTTCCTAACCAGTCCAATTTTCAGCTTACGGTGTTCTCACACTTTGAATGACAATTACTCAGTCATGCAACACTGTACCCAAATGAATTTTTTGTCCTTTCTTTCACACAAATAGAGCTTTCTTTTGGCGGTATTTAATCCCGCTGTTTTTTTTTTTTTTTGCGCTATAAATCAAAAAATATTGAAAATTTGTTAAAAAAATAAATAAAAATTCTTTGTTTCTATTAAAATTTATTGCAGAGTATTGGCGAGTATTGGCAGAGTATTGGCGAGTATTGGCAGAGTATTGGCGAGTATTGGCAGAGTATTGGCGAGTATTGGCAGAGTATTGGCAGAGTATTGCAGTGTTGCACAGTATTGGCAGAGTATTGCACAGTTCTGGCAGAGTATTGTACAGTGCTGGCAGAGTATTGTACAGTGCTGGCAGAGTATTGCACAGTATTGGCAGAGTATTGCACAGTGTTGGCAGAGTATTGCACAGTGCTGGCAGAGTATTGCACAGTATTGGCAGAGTATTGCACAGTGTTGGCAGAGTATTGCACAGTGTTGGCAGAGTATTGCACAGTGCTGGCAGAGTATTGTACAGTGCTGGCAGAGTATTGCACAGTGGTGGCAGAGTATTGCACAGTGTTGGCAGAGTATTGCACAGTGTTGGCAGAGTATTGCACAGTGTTGGCAGAGTATTGCACAGTGCTGGCAGAGTATTGTACAGTGCTGGCAGAGTATTGCACAGTGCTGGCAGAGTATTGCACACTGCTTGCAGAGTATTGCACACTGCTGGCAGAGTAGTTCACAGCACTCTCACTGACCAGCGCTGTGGGCACTACACATCCAGCCCACAGCGCTCGTCCCATCTCTCCCCCTCTCCGCTTCTCCCCTCTCTCTGTATCGATCCAAACAGAGAGGGGAGGGAGGAACTGGCATCATGAAGTGACGCTGGTTTGTGTACATGTGATCGCTCCGTCATTTGACGGAGCGATCACGTAGTAAACAGCCGCTATCAGCAGCCGTTTACCTTGATCCGTGATGTGGGTCACGGATGTTCTCGAGTGCGCGCCCCAGGGGGCGCGCGGGAGCAAGGCTCTGGGAGGAATTCCTACGGACGTCCACCCAGAATAAGCCGACCGCACGGTAGCCATCTTTCGGCTATGGCCCGGTCGGCATGTGGTTAATAGAAAAAATATATCTGAAGCCAAAACATTTTTTGCCCAAAGATGTCCCCTGTGCTCCTTCACCCAGAGTGGGGGCACTCTAATTCATGAGATATGTTACTGGCCAGATAACTATGTGAAAACAGAGGGGACAAGCATAAAACAAGAAAACTGATGCAGCCACCACATCTAATGATTGGTAAGCTGCAATATATAACACTTGTTCCCAGCAGTTTATTTGTGTCTCCAGTCTTACCACCCAAAAAAAAACATGAAAGAGTAAAAAGGAGATCTGGATGTGCTAAGACTTTTCTTAGGGTTGAGGTTGTCTCCAGCATCAACAAACAAGCTACATGGTGTATCTGGATTTTGCAAAAGCATATGACACAGTTCCCCATAAACGTTTACTGTACACAATAAGGTCCGTTGGCATGGACCATAGGGTGAGTACATGGATTGAAAACTGGCTACAAGGACGAGTTCAGAGGGTGGTGATAAATGGGGAGTACTCGGAATGGTCAGGGGTGGGTAGTGGGGTACCCCCGGGTTCTGTGCTGGGACCAATCCTATTTCATTTGTTCATAAACAACCTGGAGGATGGGGGTAAACAGTTCAATCTCTGTATTTGTGGAAGATACTAAGCTAGGCAGGGCAATAACTTCTCCGCAGGATGTGGAAACCTTGCAAAAAGATCTGAACAAATTAATGGGGTGGGCAACTACATGGCGAATGTAGAAAAATTTAAAATAATGCATTTGGGTGTCAAAAATAGGAATGCAATCTATATACTGGGGGGGAGAACCTCTGGGGGAATCTAGGGTGGAAAAGGACTTGGGGGTCCTAGTAGATGATAGGCTCAGCAATGGCATGCAATGCCAAGCTGCTGCTAACAAAGCAAACAGAATATTGGCATGCATTAAAAAGGGGATCAACTCCAGAGATAAAACGATAATTCTCCCGCTCTACAAGACTCTGGTCCGGCCCCACCTAGAATATGCTTTCCAGTTCTGGGCACCAGTCCTCAGGAAGGATGTACTGGAAATGGAGCGAGTACAAAGAAGGGCAACAAAGCTAATAACGGGTCTGGAGGATAGGAAAGGTTGCGAGCACTGAACTTATTCTCTCTGGAGAAGAGACGCTTGAGAGGGGATATGATTTCAATATACAAATACCGTACTGGTGACCCCACAATAGGGATAAAACTTTTTCACAAAAGGGAGTTTAACAAGACACGTGGCCACTCATTAAAATTAGAAGAAAAGAGGTTTAACCTTAAACTACGTAGAGGGTTCTTTATTGTAAGAGCGGCAAGGATGTGGAATTCCCTTCCACAGGCGGTGGTCTCAGCGAGGGGCATTGATAGTTTCTAGATTAGCACCTGAACGACCGCAACATACAGGGATATACAATGTAATATTGACATATAATCACACACATAGGTTGGACTTGATGGACTTGTTTCTTTTTTCAACCTCACCTACTATGTAACTATGGTTTATATCTGTCACTTGTAAGATTAAAGCGGAAGTAAACCCATCGATTTAACAGTTTAAAAAAAAAAAAGGCATGCCGGGAATGCTAACTGCACATTGGCTGTGCTCTCAACCAAACAATCAAACCATCCAATGGCTGGTGTCATAACGGATCACAATTGCAGCACTGTGGCAGTTGAAGATTAAACAGAGGCAAAGATGGCAGCTTCCTTGGCTGAAAACGATAGGGGGGTTTACTTCCACTTTAAGGCTTTGCTATAGTGAAGCATGACCTTTGATTGGTTAGAAAGACTGGGATAATGCTTAAACAAAAACGATAGTTCACATAACATCAACATGAACAGGCAACTGAAAATGCCGGGCCACTCTTGCCCAGCTCCTCTGGTTCACTTGGCTCCATTAGCCTTTAGTGGCAGTGCACTGCTGCATGGCCCAATCCTGGCCTCTGTATAGTGGTGCTTCTGACACCCCGAAAGGAGCCCACCTGACTCCTGGAGTGAGACCTCCTGTCTCCTGGTTGGGGCAACTATGACCCCTGGTTGGGACCTTCTGTCCCCTGACTCATGGCTGGAGCCCCTCTAACCCCTGGGTGAGACCTTCTGTCTCCAGACTTGGAGCACTGAGCAATCCTCAGGTTTGAGTATATAACGACCCCACACACCCGTGTACTCAGACAGGCTGAAGGCACCTGGCAAAATCCGGACACAGGATTGAAGGTTCTGTCCCACCCAATACACTGGAACCTTTAAGCTTCAGGCCCCCATCCAGGACTACAGAATCTGGAGAAAACCAAAAACCCAGCTTTCTCTGCTCAGTAACAATAGTCTGAAACTTCACATTAACCCTTAATACTAATTCTGTGTCACTGTGGTGTAACTAGGACCTTCAGGGCCCTAATGCAAGACACTGTAAAGGGCCCCCCTGACCCCTCTGAGCCTGGTGACAAAACGTAAGGGCCCGGTCTCAAGTGGTAGTTCCACCACTGGTGTCAGTCGTTTTTTTATTGTACTTGTTTAATATTATATTGTAGAATTTTTTTAGGAGCCCCCTTCAGGGCTGTGGTGAGATATTAAAGGTCTAAACAGACCTCTGATGCTTCACCTTTGGGACAGAGAAAGGAGATGGAGGACACAACCCTCCATCTCCTTCTCTGCAGCCTCAGTTGCACAGGAATAGCTCTGTACAGAGCTTCCCCTTCATTCACAAACTGAAGCATAGTAAACAGAGTTTACTATGTCTCAGGTATGAATAGACAGAGTCAGTGATCAGTGCAGATCGCTGACTCTATTAATTCAAACAAGGAAGGGGCCAGTAAATTACACATTTACGGGCCCCTTCCCTGCTCTCCATCCTGACAGATCCCCTGTAGCTCTGCTGGGTTCCTCCCTCCTTGTCTGCTGCAGGGGATCTGTTGGGGGGGGGGGGCAGGAGAGAGCACAGGGGGGAAGCAGAAAGAAGCTACAAGGCCCTGCCACTGTAAAAATGTAAAAATGCTACAGGGGGCATGTGCAGCATATAGAGGAACCAATCTCTCCTTTTTCCTCTTGCAGTGGCTGAATGCCTGCGGAGAGGAGGAGAAGTGGGCATTCATCAGTTCCTCTATATGCACCTGCCTTCGCCACTCCTCCTATCCAGTAGTACACAGCCCCCCCAGCATGAGGACGGATTGCTATTGCGACCCCTGATGGTACGCCCCCTGCTGTGGCATATTCTGCTACATTTCCACAGTGGCAGGGCCTCGCACTTTCACAAACTATACAGCAATACCATGCATTGGTGAGAACAGGGCCACTGAACTTCGGGATAAGAAAATATTATCTAAATACATTGGTCATATGTATTCTTCCTTGAACCTTGGTGAGCTTTGAGACTTTGCCTCTGTACAGGAGCTTCCTGTCATAAAGACCAGTCACGCCTGCTGCTCTCTCCCTGTGCAGGGTGCTTGGTCTTGTCTCCGCCCCCTCCTGTAGTTTACTATAATAGGTGGGGCCTACTGGGCCCACCCACAGCTCTGCTCTCTGAACAGGCCCAGTAAAGCACAGTGATGATGGCATTGCTACTTTTACAAGGTAAAATTTGGGTTTGCAAAGGCATTTGGTGCAAACAAAGTAGATTTATATCCTTTTGAGGATAAAACTTTGAATAAAAGTTTTTGTGCAGCTTGAAAGGCGGAGCTAGGGTTTCTGTCTTGATGGAATGCTGGGTGCAGCATGGGGTGCCAGTCCAGCCTTTGGTAGACGTGGGACATGGGTCATGAGTTTAGATAAAAGCACACAAGTCCACACATAAAAAATGCAAAAATACCCCCCAAAAAAACCTCCCTTAAATAAGCTATATAAATTATAAATAAATTATTATTATATTATTATATTATTATATATTTTATTATTAATTATAAATATATTAAATAAACTATAAAGATGCTCAACCCTAGACAAGAAAAAAAACCACACCCTCTAAATAAAGGAAAAAAAGATTGTAGATCACTTTAAAAAGTTTTTTAAAGCATATTTCACTTAACCGCTTCAGCCCCGGAAGGTTTTACCCCCTTCCCCCTTCCCTTTTACCCCCTTCCTGACCAGAGCACTTTTTGCGATTCGGCACTGTGTCGCTTTAACTGACAATTGCGAGATCGTGCGACGTTGCACCCAAACAAAATTTACATTTTTTTCCCCCCATAAATAGAGCTTTCTTTTGGTGGTATTTGATCACCTCTGCGTTTTTTATTTTTTGCGCTATAAACAAAAAAAGAGCGACAATATTGAAAAAAAAAACGCAATATTTTTAACTTTTTGCTATAATAAATACCCCAAAAATCTATTAAATTTTTTTTTTCTCTCAGTTTAGGCCGATATGTATTCTTCTACATATTTTTGGTAAAAATAAGCAATAAGCGTATATTGATTGGTTTGCGCAAAAGTTATAGCGTCTACAAAATAGGGGATAGATTTATGGCATTTTTATTATTATTATTTTTTTCACTAGTAATGGTTGCGCTCTGCAATTTTTATCGGGACTACGACATTATGGCGGACACGTTGGACAATTTTGAAACATTTTTGGGACCATTGTCATTTATACAGCGATCGGTGCTATAAAAATGGATTGATTACTGTAAAAATGTCACCGGCAGGGAAGGGGTTAACACTAGGGGGCGATTAAGGGGTTAATTGTGTTCCCTAGTGTGTGTTCTAACTTAAGGGGGGAGTGGACTGTGTAGGGGAAAAGATAGATCGCTGTTCATACTTTGTATGAACAGAAGATCTGTCACTTCTCCCCTCAGAGAACCGGAAACTGTGTGTTTACACACACAGATCCCGGTTCTCCGTGTGCCCCGAGCGATCGCGGGAGTCCGGCGGTGATCGCGACTGCCGGGCACTCGCATCGGGTCCATGGGCGAGCAGGGGGCGCGCGCCTCTAGTGGCCACAAGACAAAGTGACATTACATAATGTTGTTTCGCCCAGCCGTGCCATTCTGCCGCAATACAACTGCGGCGGCTGGTCGGCAAGTGGTTAAGCAGCTCAATGAGCGAAACTGAAAATTTCCAACTTTGGCAAATATTTGTCCTCAGCAAAATCAATGTGAAATTAGTATCAGCTAACCCACTCCGCTCATCCCTATTCAGCAGTATCAATGTTACACGACCGGTTCTCTTTGTCTGCGCATCCAGTGAAGCACGGGAGGCATTGATCGATTTAAATCATTTATTAACTGCGCCGACGGTCCTCAGATAGAAATCCTGAGCGGATTGATGGCCCCTCCGGGAGATGAGATTAACATCGTTCCAGCGGCATCTTCATTTGCCAAAGAGAATATGAAAATGACGGCGGGGCTGATGTTCTTGGAAAAAAAAAAAATATTGGATTATTTACAAGTTGGAATACCTCTGCTTGGATCAGCAACTGAATTATAGATACGTACTGTTTTTCAGCTGCTTTCACTACTACAGAGGAGATCAAACAGGTGCTGCAGCCTTGCGCGGGCTCATCCAGAGATATATAATTGATGTGGCCGTCCACATCGGGGAGAGCGCAGGCTTAGCCATGTTTAAATGCATGTCTGTGTGGGGTTGCCAGCTCGGGAACAAGCGCACTGGTTTGTTCATTCCCTGAACTGGAATCACATTTGGGAAAGCACTCGGCTGTGAAAAAGTATAGAGACGTATTCAATAAAAGTTTTCAATATGGCAGATCGCTATATATCATGATTATCATTTAAAAGACCCCATCGCCAGGCCAACAAATATCTCTCTACATGCATCTTACATACAGTGGAACCTCGAGCATAATCCGTTCCAGGAGTATGCTCGTAATCCAAAGTACTTGCATATCAAAGCGAGTTTTCCCATTGAAGTCAATGCAAACTAAAATAAATTGTTCCGCATTGACTTCAATGGGATGCAATACCGCATGCGGCCAGAGGCGGGGGGGGGGGCGCCGGAGAGCCTCGGAAACGGAGAGCCTCGGAAACTGCCGAAGCACACTTCAGCTGACCTCGGCAAACCTCGGAAAGACTCAGTTCACAAGCCTTTCCGAGGTTTGCCGCGGTCAGCCGGACTGTCCTCGGGCCTTTACGTGCATTTCCGAACGCCGACAATTGTCGGCGCTGTTTGGCTCCGGCGCCCCCCACCTCAGGCCAAAAGCAGTACTGCACACCGCTTTTGGCCTGAATCCTGATCGTTTTGCGAGACAACACTCGCAAACCGAGTTAGGATTTTTAGAAATACAGTTCTCACGCTCGTTAACTGTGTTACTCGCAAACCGAGGTTCCACTGTATTTTATGTGTTATTTACCTGTAAAAGTCTCCTTTGTGTAGACGTCTGTGTATCGGTACCCCCATAGGAGCTGCTGGTATTCGTGGTCTGTCTCTCACCCTGCACAGCCAGGCGCACAAATCTTCAGACATACAGTGGTAAAGAAATGGTCCTTTTTTGTTATTTTATTTAGGGGATTGTAACTTGGATGGGGATAGGGTAGATATGGGATGCCCACTTGATTGTAAAATCAATATAGGGACTGAGAACTATGTACACCTCCTGTATATGCAACTTCCCCTCTTCCTCCAGCACATTCACATGATTGCAGACTATCACTCCCCGGGACCAACTAGCACTGAACAGAATGCCTGACACTGTCTCAGCCAGGCCCAAAGCAAAATGCCCTTTGCAGGCAGGGATCGCGGGCCCCTATGGTGTAGCAAAAATGGAAGTCCTAGTGCTAGCTGTCCCACGTGGCTACTGATCCCAGCATCACCTCTTCAGGCCCTGCCAGCCCTCCTGGCTGCAGCTGCCACTTTCCACTGCCCGTGCCACCACAGTCCTCCTTACTGGCTCTGCACCCATCCCAGACTGCTTGCTCCCAGTCCTCTCGGGCGTGCCTCCCAGTCCTCCTGACTGTGTGTCACTCACCAGCCGTCTTGGTTGCAACTTGTTCTTCCTCCTGGAGACTTGCCTGGCAGTGTTCTCCTACTGTCCTCTCCTTGCCTCCTGTCCAGGACACCTCCGTTGGTTGTAGGAAGGTCCCGTCTGCATCTGAGCCCAAGCACAGGGTCCCCTCCCCCACTACCAGACTTGGGAGCTCCCTCAAAAGCCACGATAGCCTAACACTCCATCTCTAGCTTCCCCCCAAACAACTCCTCCCCAGCTGTGCTGACCCTAAGTATTTGAGGAGGCCTGTCCCCTGCCAATCCAAGTTGGGGATTGATCAGGGCCCTCAGAATACTCCAGGCAGCTCCACCTCACCTCTCCTCCTATCTTTCCAGAAGGTTCCAGCACGTTCTGTAAATAAGTAGTAGGTCTTAGTGATGCTGCCTGTGAGTCATTTAGCTCTCCCTGGATTTCTGCCAACCCAGGAAACAAAACAGCCAAGCCTGCATAAATTTGCATACACTGACAAAAAAACATCTTTCACACCTAACACACTAGAGGATGCTACATCTGAAAGCCCAGAGACTGCTGCTGGGTGCTGCCATCTTGGATATGATATCAGTAGCCCGAGTAGATTTAGGGTGACACCCTATGGCAGTGGTTCTCAATTGTATTGAAACCAGGGACCAGTAAACTCTTCCAAAACCTTCCATGCCCCAACAGTAAAAAAAAGTTTCTTCTCACATACTAAAAGCATGGGACTACAAAATATATATTGAAATGTAAGAAGGGTCTGGATAATGGTTGGGTGTCACTGTAGGGGGTTGGGGTATCTGTAGCAGACTTGGTAGCCCTATAGGGGATGAGGTTTCTAGAGAGAATTGGGGGCAAATATGGGGGATGAGGTTTCTTCAGGAGGCTGAAGGCTTAGCATGGGCACTGTGGGAGATTCTAGGGTCCTGGAAAACACTCTTGGAGGTTGGGAGCACTATGGAAGGGCTGGAGGCTCTACAGCAAGCTGGGGACACTGCAGGGGCACAATATGAGATTGGGGGACACTGTAGGTGCTGAAGGCTCTCAAGGGTTTGAAGGCACTATGGGATGGGATGTTGGGGGGCACTGTAGGTGCTGAAGGTTTTCAAGGGTCTGGGGCACTGCGGGAGGTTGAAGGGCACTGTGAATCACTATGAGGGGGGCACTATAGGGGCAGGTAGGGACTGTGGGAGGTTAAGGGAACTGCAGCTAACTGAAGGCACTGTGGGAGGTTAGGGGATCTGCAGCTGGCTGAAGGCTTGGAAGGAGGGAGGCCACGACTCAGTGGTTGAGAACCACTTAACTTGGTAGCCCTATAAGGGATGAGATTTCTGGAGGGAATTGGGGGCCACTGTGGAGAATGGGGTTTCTCCGGGAGGCTTAGGGCTTTGCAGGGGCACTGTGGGAGACTGTATGGTCCTTGAAAACACTCTTGGAGGTTGGGGGTACTATGGAGGGGCTGGAGATTCTGCAGCAAGCTGGTGACACTGTAGGGCGCTGGGTGGTACAATGGGAGATTGGTGGTATTGTAGGTGCTGAAGGCTCTCAAGGGTCTGGGGGCACTGCGGAAGGTTGAGGGGCACTGTAAATCACTATGGGTGGATGGGGTGCACTATAGGGGCAGGGAGGCACTGTGAGAGGTTAAGGGATCTGCAGCTGACTGAAGGCCTTGAAGGAGGGAGTTGAGAACCACTGTCCCATTACTCTCATTTGCTCCTCCCCAATCTTTGCCCAGGCAGTAATTGTGTAAAGAGAGTGGGTGCCCACCCAAGTGGTTGTTAGGGCACATAAATTACATACAGCCTAGCATGTGAAACTAATGCAGCCACTTCAGTTACCAATTAAAGGACTGGTAAATTGCAGTACATTACATTTCCATTCTTGGGTTTAGACACATTTTAAGGAACATACAAATATGGGAGATAATGAATCGGCTCCACGTCCAGCTGTCAACCAATAAACATCTGAATGACCTTGACAGACTTCTTTTTTCATTTTGTATATCTTTATATAGAAAGAAGAAAACTTCGGAAGCAGCACTTCGGGAGAGGCCTTACCAAAGTCTGCTCCCCCCAGTTAGTCTCCAACATGCTGAGCTGTCTTCGATTGTGAACATTTCATTATTGCTGTTTGCTCAGTATTTGCAGAGATCCCTGACATCGTCCTACCTTTTCATCTGGAAGCTCTGACATTCCCGGCATGCTAACGTTCTTTCTTTGAAAACTTTCAAAAATCCAGCAAATGGAAAGCAGAGCACAGCCCCCCAACTGACAAGGTTCAAAGTCAAACCAGTTTACGGAACCCTCCAGTCCTGTCTAAACAGAGGAACGTAATATGTTTAGTTTTTAGCTGTGACCACCTACTGTATGAGAGTCAAGAAGGTGAAGAGCCTTTTGCAAAGTTGGACCGGAGTTCAAAGGCAGCCCCAGCAGCCAAAAGCACAGCAGTCCACTTAAATGTATATATCTTAGGTCAGCTCAGTTGAAATATTTACTAGCTGAAGTATGCAACTATGCATGTCCATTTAATGATAGGAATCTGAACAAAACATAACAGAAGTGTGTGTTTTCCTGTCCAAACACAACAGTGTCACATAAGCCGAAGTGACCGATTATCTGGTGAGCCTGGGGTGACATATTCATTATTCCTCTATTGTGGGTGAATATTCAAGCTTGTGTGCCTACTTTTCTCTGACAACTATAAATGGGTGACATCACATGGCTTCACCATCCTGCACCTTCAGGTGACAGAAAATCCTTCCCTTGCTTTATACCAGGACTTTGTGTATTTTCTCCTCGAGCATTAATGAACAGAGGAAATGACAAGGCCAATATGTCTTCTGGCATGCATTAACAAAGAACATGGCTTGGCCGACCTCCCTGTCCATTTCAGATGATAGTGCCTCATCCTCCTACCCCATGCCAGTTCTTACAGCCTCTTATCTTTTGGAATATTTGAACAGAAGATATGGCCTGACCACTCTTCTCCAATACCAGTATCTAGCACCTCTTCTATTATGAAATCAGTTACCAGAGACCAGAGACCAACTGCCCTTGTCTTCTGGCATCCATTAACAAAGGACATGGCTTGACAAACAGAGATTCATCCTCCTGCCTTAAAGAGGAAGTAAAGCCTCATTTATGTATTTATTTTAAATGTCACCTGCAAGGCAAAGGCATAATGAGCTAGTATGCTCTTATCTGATCTTGTGTTGTATGAATTCTGTGTGAATTTTCAATAGAGTTCCAGTTTGCACCTAAGCTAGTGTTGTCTAGTTCTTGGGGGAAATTCTCAGCTATAATACCTGGTTCCTGGTTCCAGAGTGGAGGAAGCTGTATCTTGGCGGAGGCATCCAGGTGGGGTGCCAAACCATCCATCACATTTACCAATTTCCCTGGTCTTCCAGCATCCATTAATGAAGGACATGGCTTGTTCACCCTGCCCCCTTCAAATAACAGTGATTCATCCTCCTGCCAGTACGTACAGCCTTTTATCTTCTGGAAACTATGAACAGTGGCTATGGCTTGACCACTCTTCTCCAATGCCAGTACCTAGCACCCCTCTATTATCTAATCATTTAACAGAGGAGAGGGTTTGACCAACTGCCCTTGTCTTCCGGTATCCATTAACAAAGGACATGGCTTGACGTCCCTGTCCCTTTAAGATGATAGTGTCTCAACTCCTGCCCTATGCCAGTACTTACAACCTCTTATCTTCTGGAATCTTTGAACAGGTAATATGGCCTGATCATCATTCTTCAAGGCCAGTACCTAGCACCTTTTCTATTATGGAATTTAAAAAAAGAGAAGATGGCTTTGCCTCCTTGTCCCTCTTGAGTAAGGATGGGCCCGGTGCTCGATGCGAACCCACGTTCGCATCGAGCACCGGGCGGTCGCTCGCTCGGCGAGCCCAGAACTATTTTGGCCGCTCGCATCACGTTCGTGTGATGCGAGCGGCCCCGCAATGCATTGCGGCCGGCGCGGCCGACGCAGTGCATTGCTGGCTGATGATTGGCCAAGCATGCACTGTGACCCCGCATGCTTGGCCAATCACAGCCCCGGAAACTCGAAGAGCCATAATTGGCTACAGGCAGGACGCCTGTAGCCAATTACAGCTCAGGGGCTGTAGTACACGCCCCCCCCCTATAAAACGCCGCCACGCCGTCTGCGCCGGTCACATGCTGTTCCGGCGCAGATTGAGCAGGCTGTTCCTGTGACACTCTGCTGCATTTAGATAGATAGAGAGAGAGATTCACTTGCAGAGATTGAGTTAGATAGATTCAGTTACAAAGATTGATTGACAAAGAGGGGCTTGTAGTGTGCTCGTGGCAGGCAGGCAGAGCTCCTATATTTTGTTACCAGAAGCACCTATAGGACTTGTAGTGTGTTCGTGGCAGGCAGGCAGAGCTCCTATATTTTGTTACCAGAAGCACCTATAGGACTTGTAGTGTGTTAGTGGCAGGCAGGCAGAGCTCCTATATTTTGTTACCAGAAGCACCTATAGGACTTGTAGTGTGTTAGTGACAGGCAGGCAGAGCTCCTATATTTTGTTACCAGAAGCACCTATAGGACTTGTAGTGTGTTAGTGGCAGGCAGGCAGAGCTCCTATATTTTGTTACCAGAAGCACCTATAGGACTTGTAGTGTGTTAGTGACAGGCAGGCAGAGCTCCTATATTTTGTTACCAGAAGCACCTATAGGACTTGTAGTGTGTTAGTGACAGGCAGGCAGAGCTCCTATATTTTGTTACCAGAAGCACCTATAGGACTTGTAGTGTGTTAGTGGCAGGCAGGCAGAGCTCCTATATTTTGTTACCAGAAGCACCTATAGGACTTGTAGTGTGTTAGTGACAGGCAGGCAGAGCTCCTATATTTTGTTACCAGAAGCACCTATAGGACTTGTAGTGTGTTAGTGGCAGGCAGGCAGAGCTCCTATATTTTGTTACCAGAAGCACCTATAGGACTTGTAGTGTGTTCGTGGCAGGCAGGCAGAGCTCCTATATTTTGTTACCAGAAGCACCTATAGGACTTGAAGTGTGTTAGTCCCATCACACACACAGAGCTATATTTTCTTCCCAGAAGCACCTATAGGACTTGAAGTGTGTTAGTCCCATCACACACACAGAGCTATATTTTCTTCCCAGAAGCACCTATAGGACTTGAAGTGTGTTAGTCCCATTACACACAAAGAGCTATACTTTGTTCCCAGAAGCACCTATAGGACTTGAAGTGTGTTAGTCCCATTACACACACAGAGCTATATTTTCTTCCCAGAAGCACCTATAGGACTTGAAGTGTGTTAGTCCCATTACACACACAGAGCTATATTTTCTTCCCAGAAGCACCTATAGGACTTGAAGTGTGTTAGTCCCATTACACACACAGAGCTATATTTTCTTCCCAGAAGCACCTATAGGACTTGAAGTGTGTTAGTCCCATTACACACACAGAGCTATATTTTCTTCCCAGAAGCACCTATAGGACTTGAAGTGTGTTAGTCCCATCACACACACAGAGCTATATTTTGTTCCCAGAAGCACCTATAGGACTTGAAGTGTGTTAGTCCCATTACACACACAGAGCTATATTTTGTTCCCAGAAGCACCTATAGGACTTGAAGTGTGTTAGTCCCATCACACACACAGAGCTATATTTTGTTCCCAGAAGCACCTATAGGACTTGAAGTGTGTTAGTCCCATTACACACACAGAGCTATATTTTGTTCCCAGAAGCACCTATAGGACTTGAAGTGTGTTAGTCCCATCACACACACAGAGCTATATTTTCTTCCCAGAAGCACCTATAGGACTTGAAGTGTGTTAGTCCCATTACACACAAAGAGCTATACTTTGTTCCCAGAAGCACCTATAGGACTTGAAGTGTGTTAGTCCCATTACACACACAGAGCTATATTTTCTTCCCAGAAGCACCTATAGGACTTGAAGTGTGTTAGTCCCATCACACACACAGAGCTATATTTTCTTCCCAGAAGCACCTATAGGACTTGAAGTGTGTTAGTCCCATTACACACAAAGAGCTATACTTTGTTCCCAGAAGCACCTATAGGACTTGAAGTGTGTTAGTCCCATTACACACACAGAGCTATATTTTCTTCCCAGAAGCACCTATAGGACTTGTAGTGTGTTCGTGGCAGGCAGGCAGAGCTCCTATATTTTGTTCCCAGAAGCACCTATAGGACTTGAAGTGTGTTAGTCCCATTACACACACAGAGCTATATTTTCTTCCCAGAAGCACCTATAGGACTTGAAGTGTGTTAGTCCCATTACACACACAGAGCTATATTTTGTTCCCAGAAGCACCTATAGGACTTGAAGTGTGTTAGTCCCATCACACACACAGAGCTATATTTTCTTCCCAGAAGCACCTATAGGACTTGAAGTGTGTTAGTCCCATTACACACACAGAGCTATATTTTCTTCCCAGAAGCACCTATAGGACTTGAAGTGTGTTAGTCCCATTACACACACAGAGCTATATTTTCTTCCCAGAAGCACCTATAGGACTTGAAGTGTGTTAGTCCCATTACACACACAGAGCTATATTTTCTTCCCAGAAGCACCTATAGGACTTGAAGTGTGTTAGTCCCATCACACACACAGAGCTATATTTTGTTCCCAGAAGCACCTATAGGACTTGAAGTGTGTTAGTCCCATTACACACAGAGCTATATTTTGTTCCCAGAAGCACCTATAGGACTTGAAGTGTGTTAGTCCCATCACACACACAGAGCTATATTTTCTTCCCAGAAGCACCTATAGGACTTGAAGTGTGTTAGTCCCATTACACACAAAGAGCTATACTTTGTTCCCAGAAGCACCTATAGGACTTGAAGTGTGTTAGTCCCATTACACACACAGAGCTATATTTTCTTCCCAGAAGCACCTATAGGACTTGAAGTGTGTTAGTCCCATTACACACACAGAGCTATATTTTGTTCCCAGAAGCACCTATAGGACTTGAAGTGTGTTAGTCCCATTACACACACAGAGCTATATTTTCTTCCCAGAAGCACCTATAGGACTTGAAGTGTGTTAGTCCCATTACACACACAGAGCTATATTTTCTTCCCAGAAGCACCTATAGGACTTGTAGTGTGTTCGTGGCAGGCAGGCAGAGCTCCTATATTTTGTTCCCAGAAGCACTTATAGGACTTGAAGTGTGTTAGTCCCATTACACACACAGAGCTATATTTTCTTCCCAGAAGCACCTATAGGACTTGTAGTGTGTTAGTGGCAGGCAGGCAGAGCTCCTATATTTTGTTACCAGAAGCACCTATAGGACTTGTAGTGTGTTCGTGGCAGGCAGGCAGAGCTCCTATATTTTGTTCCCAGAGGCACCTATAGGACTTGAAGTGTGTTAGTCCCATTACACACACAGAGCTATATTTTCTTCCCAGAAGCACCTATAGGACTTGAAGTGTGTTAGTCCCATTACACACACAGAGCAATATTTTCTTCCCAGAAGCACCTATAGGACTTGAAGTGTGTTAGTCCCATCACACAGAGCTCCTCTATTTTCTTTGCATAAGCACCCACAGGACTTCTAGTGTGTTAGTGGCATCACACAGAGCTCCTATATATTCTTCTCAGCAGCACCCACAGGACTTCTAGTGTGTTAGTGGCATCACACAGAGCTCCTCTATTTTCTTTGCAGAAGCACCCACAGGACTTCTAGTGTGTTAGTGGCATCACACAGAGCTCCTCTATTTTCTTTGCAGAAGCACCCACAGGACTTCTAGTGTGTTAGTGGCATCACACAGAGCTCCTCTATTTTCTTTGCAGAAGCACCCACAGGACTTCTAGTGTGTTAGTGGCATCACACAGAGCTCCTCTATTTTCTTTGCAGAAGCACCCATAGGACTTCTAGTGTGTTAGTGGCATCACACAGAGCTCCTCTATTTTCTTTGCAGAAGCACCCACAGGACTTCTAGTGTGTTAGTGGCATCACACAGAGCTCCTCTATTTTCTTTGCAGAAGCACCCACAGGACTTCTAGTGTGTTAGTGGCATCACACAGAGCTCCTCTATTTTCTTTGCAGAAGCACCCATAGGACTTCTAGTGTGTTAGTGGCATCACACAGAGCTCCTATATATTCTTCTCAGCAGCACCCACAGGACTTCTAGTGTGTTAGTGGCATCACACAGAGCTCCTCTATTTTCTTTGCAGAAGCACCCACAGGACTTCTAGTGTGTTAGTGGCATCACACAGAGCTCCTCTATTTTCTTTGCAGAAGCACCCATAGGACTTCTAGTGTGTTAGTGGCATCACACAGAGCTCCTATATATTCTTCTCAGCAGCACCCACAGGACTTCTAGTGTGTTAGTGGCATCACACAGAGCTCCTCTATTTTCTTTGCAGAAGCACCCACAGGACTTCTAGTGTGTTAGTGGCATCACACAGAGCTCCTATATTTTCTTCTCAGCAGCACCCACAGGACTACCGACTACAATGGCTGGAAGACCGCCAAGGGGAGGCAGAGCGTGCAGAGCCAAGAACACAGGGCAGGCAGGCTCTGTTTCTAGTGGACGTGGCCGTGGACGTGGACGTGGTCGTGCATCGTCATCAGCACGTGGCCATGGGACACGCGCGTCTTTGTTTTCGGCAGCTGGACATGTGGAGCCGCATCATGCTGAAGGCTTGGTAGAATGGATGACCAAGCCCTCCTCATCCTCCTCATCCTCTCTCACCCAGGCTCAGGGTACTGACAGAGCATCATCAGCCACCCCTTCCCTAGACCCACCATGTCCTCCTGAGGAGTCCCCCGAACTCTTTGAGCACAGTGTTGGGTACATGCTCCAGGAGGATGCCCAACGATTCGAAGGCTCGGATGACGATACCCAGCTTGAGGAATCTGGCAGTACAGTTCCACCAGCTGCAGCTTACTGCCAGGTTTGCTCTAGTGGTGAAGAGGGAGGGGATGATGAGGTCACTGACTCCACGTGGGTGCCTCAAGGGAGAGAGGATGAGGAGGAGGACGAGGAGGAGGAGGATGCGGCGTCACATGTCCAACGAGGCAGGATGCCCCCTGGAGGCCAGGTAGAGGCCAGCACAGCAACTGTACAACACCGCAGAGCTCCGCCTGTGCAGGGCGCTGCCTCTGCACGTTATCAGAAAAGTTCTTTGGTGTGGGCCTTTTTTGAGACGAGTGCAGCAGATCGCACCACTGCTATTTGCAATATTTGTCTCAAGCGTATCTCGCGTGGCCAAAACATCAGCCGCTTGGGCACGACAAGCATGACCAGACATATGGCGACCTGCCATGCAGCTCGTTGGCAGGCACACATAAAAGACCCACACCAAAGAACTAAGCGGACCTCTCCTTGCTCCTCCTCAGCTGGGATCTCCATCCCCACTACACCTTCAGTCCTCTCTGAAAGCTGCTCTGAGAGGACTGAAGGTGTAGAATTCGGTGTGTCACAACCAAGTACTTGCAGTACACCGACGTCCGAATGCAGCAGGCAAATTTCCCTGCCCCAGCTGCTGGACCGTAGAAAGAAGTACACTCCCAGCCATCCACATGCCCAGCGGTTGAATGCTAGCCTTGCTAAATTGCTAGCACTTCAACTGCTGCCTTTTCAGTTGGTAGACTCGGCCCCCTTCCGTGAGTTTGTTCAATGTGCGGTTCCTCAGTGGCAGGTTCCCAAACGCCACTTTTTCTCGCGGAAGGCGATTCCGTCTCTCTACCGGCATGTGGAGGGCAATGTCCATGCCTCGCTGGACAGGGCGGTCAGCGGTAAGGTGCATATTACCGCTGACTCATGGTCCAGCAGGCATGGACAGGGACGGTACCTTTCTTTCACGGCCCATTGGGTCACTCTATTGGCAGCTGGGAGGGATGCAGGACAAGGTGCAGTAGTGTTGGAGGTTGTTCCGCCACCACGCCTCCAAAACGCGACTACTGCTACTGGTTGTGACACACCTCTCTCCTCCACCCCCTCCTCTTCTTCTTCCTCCAGTGCTCTGTCCTTGGAACCAGCGGTGCTCCGTAGGCGTACAAGGGGCTACGCAAGTACGCAGGCAAAAAGATGCCATGCCGTGCTTGCGCTGGTGTGTTTGGGGGACAGGAGCCACACTGGGCCAGAGGTTCTGGCAGCTCTGCAGGGGCAGGCCGAGAGGTGGTTGACGCCACGTCAGCTTAAGCCAGGAATGGTCGTTTCTGACAATGGCACCAACCTCCTCTCCGCCCTGCGACAGGGGCAGCTCACCCATGTGCCCTGCATGGCTCACGTCCTCAACCTGGTGGTGCAGCGGTTCTTGGGCAGGTTCCCAGGCTTACAGGATGTCCTGAGGCAGGCCAGGAAAGTCTGTGTGCATTTCCGCCGATCTTATAATGCCAGTGCTCGGCTGACTGAGCTGCAAAAGGAGCTGAACCTGCCCAAGAACCGCCTAATATCTGACATGCCCACCAGGTGGAACTCAACGTTGGCCATGCTGCAGCGACTGCACACGCAGCAGAGGGCCATCAATGAGTACCTTTGCGACTACGGCACCAGGACAGGGTCAGGGGAGCTTGGGTTTTTTTCCCCACGTCAGTGGAGCATGATCAGGGATGCATGCACTGTCCTCTCACCATTTGAGGAGGCCACGAGGATGGTGAGCAGTGACAGTGCATGCATCAGTGACACTGTCCCTCTTGTCCACCTGTTGGAGCATACGCTGCGTGGGATAATGGACAGGGCACTTGAGGCAGAACAGAGGCAGGAAGAGGAGGACTTCCTTGCCTCTCAAGGCCCCCTTTATCCGGACAGTGTTCCTTCTGTCCCACCCATCACACAGGAAGAGGATGAGGAGGAGGAGGAGGAGGAGGAGGAGGAGGATTGTGTGAGCATGGAGGTGGAGCCTGGCACTCAGCATCAGCAGCAGCAGTCTTTTAGGGATGATGTACAGTCCCAACAAGCCAGTGGACTTGTACGTGGCTGGGAGGAGGTGGCTGGCGATCATGTCATCCTCAGTGACCCAGAAGACTCCGGACCGAATGCCTCAGCTAACCTACGCTGCATGGCCTCCCTGATCCTGCAAAGCCTGCGGAAGGATCCTCGTGTTCTTCGGATCAAGGAGAGGGACCATTACTGGCTGGCCACTCTCCTTGATCCGCGGTACAAGGGTAAGGTTGCGGACCTTATCTTGCCGTCGCAGAGGGAGCAGAGGATGAGACATCTCAGGGAGGCCTTGCAGAAAGGTCTGTGCAACGCGTTCCCAGAAACTGGGAGGCTACAAACTCCTGGTCCTGGGCGACGAGTTGCTGAGGCTTCGGTCAGTGGCAGAAGGAGCGGTGGGGAAGGTGGACGTCTGACCGATGCGTTCAGACAATTTTTTAGTCCGCAGCCCCAAGGTATGATCGGTTCCAGCAACCATCGCCAGCGTCTGATATACATGGTGCAGGAATACCTTGGGGCAAGGTCAGACTTGGACACCTTTCCCACCGAAAATCCTCTGGCTTACTGGGTCCTGAGGATGGATCACTGGCCAGAGCTTGCACAGTATGCAATTGAGCTACTGGCCTGTCCTGCCTCCAGCGTTCTTTCCGAACGCACATTCAGTGCTGCTGGAGGATTTGTGACTGATCATAGGGTGCGCCTGTCCACCGCCTCGGTTGATCGACTGACATTCATCAAAATGAATCAGTCTTGGATCACC
Source organism: Lithobates sylvaticus (assembly GCA_028564925.1). NCBI lineage: Eukaryota > Metazoa > Chordata > Amphibia > Anura > Ranidae > Lithobates > Lithobates sylvaticus. The sequence goes on from CM053032.1 coordinate 24,580,973, forward strand.
ACCAGCTACCAGGCACCTGAGGCGGATATAACCGAATAATTTTTAATGTCACATCCCTTCAAGACTGCCTATGCTGATGCTGAGTGACTGTCCTCTTATGTTCACTGACTATCCTCTTCCTCCTCCTCAATGATCCATGCCACAGCACCAGTGCCTAAGGCACAATTTTTCAGCCCCTGTTTAACAGGGGCGTGTACTTACAATTTTTAAAAAAAATGCTTCGCAACACGTGTGACTGCTGTGCTCCAAGTACAGTCTCTGTGAGGGCCGTGTTGCAGTGTTGTGGCACCAGCACCAGTGCCTAAGGCACAATTTTTCAGCCCCTGTTTAACAGGGGCGTGTACTTACAATTTTTTAAAAAAATGCTTCGCAACACGTGTGACTGCTGTGCTCCAAGTACAGTCTCTGTGAGGGCCGTGTTGCAGTGTTGTGGCACCAGCACCAGTGCCTAAGGCACAATTTTTCAGCCCCTGTTTAACAGGGGCGTGTACTTACAATTTTTTAAAAAAATGCTTCGCAACACGTGTGACTGCTGTGCTCCAAGTACAGTCTCTGTGAGGGCCGTGTTGCAGTGTTGTGGCACCAGCACCAGTGCCTAAGGCACAATTTTTCAGCCCCTGTTTAACAGGGGCGTGTACTTACAATTTTTAAAAAAAATGCTTCGCAACACGTGTGACTGCTGTGCTCCAAGTACAGTCTCTGTGAGGGCCGTGTTGCAGTGTTGTGGCACCAGCACCAGTGCCTAAGGCACAATTTTTCAGCCCCTGTTTAACAGGGGCGTGTACTTACAATTTTTTAAAAAAATGCTTCGCAACACGTGTGACTGCTGTGCTCCAAGTACAGTCTCTGTGAGGGCCGTGTTGCAGTGTTGTGGCACCAGCACCAGTGCCTAAGGCACAATTTTTCAGCCCCTGTTTAACAGGGGCGGGTAATTACAAATCTTGATCTAATAGTTCACAGCAGGGCCCATTCCTGCGCCCACCAAGAGTAACTATGAGGGCCTACAGTCTTGTGGCAACACCGTCCACCACCACCGCCAAAGGCCCAATTTTTCTGCCCTGTTCATCAGGTGCTTGCAATTACAAATCTTGATCTAATAACTCACAGCAGGGCCCATTCCTGCGCCCACCAAGAGTAACTGTGAGAGCTTACAGTCTTGTGGCAAAACCGTCCACCCACCACCACCACCACCACCACCCCCAATTTTTCTGCCCTGTTCAACAGGTGCATGCAATTACAAATCTTGATCTATTAACTCACAGCAGGGCCCATTCCTGTGCCCACCAGTCTTGTGGCTACACCAACATCTAATAGGGCAAATTTCTGCAGAGTATATACGCCAGGCCCCTACTTTCAAACATCCAACTTACAAACGACTCCTACTTGCAAATGGAAAGAGAAAACAGGAAGTGAGAGGAAATCTACCCCTAGGAAGGGAAATTCTATCCTGTTAGATTTAATTTGGGAAAAAGGTATCTCCTCTCTACTGATACTTTATCACCAATCCTTGTTTCAATTAAAACCCCACTTTTCCAAAAACATTTATCATTGGGACGGAAAGTGAGGTGACATGTTCTGAACAGATGTGCAAAGACAGCAAATGTTACAGGGGTGATAACCCCTCCCTATGTTCTCCAAAAAGCTTAAAAATAGATTTTTTTGGGATGGAGCTACACTTCATAATGTACCTGTTCAGATTCTACTTAAGATCAAACCTAAAGCCGCAAGTGGTTTTAAATGGCTTCTTTTTTTCCTTTACAAATGTCATTTTGTGCAAGGACAGTTCTAAACACGGGAAACACATGCCACTTCACAGGCATACTTTGGACACCCCCCAGGTACCATATTTAAAGGAAAATGTCACTTTTTTTTTTTTTTTCACTTTATGCATCATTAAAATGACTGCTCCCGAAAAAACGTTAGTTTTTAAAAGTTCTTTTTGCATTGATATATGTCCCCTGGGGCAGGACCCGGGTCCCCAAACCTGTTTTATGACATTAACATGCATATTGGCCGTTGTAATTAGCACTTTTGATTTCGAACGTTCGCGTCCATTATAACGTATAGGGTTCGAAAATTCGCGCGAACTTTCGGTCCGTTCGAAGGTTCTGGTTCGAACCGAACCCGGGGGTGTTCGGCTCATCCCTACTCTTGAGTGACAGTGATTCATTTGTTCAGCTTCTTTCTTCTATGTCAGTATGCAGGGCCTCCTCTTTTTAGGAATCCATAAGCAGAGGACATAGCTTGACCTCCCTGCCCCTATAATAAAAGTAGGCTTCCACAACATAAAATACCCTTTGGACTAGCGCAACTCATTGGAAAAGCATTTACCACATGAGTATAATAATCTGCTCAATACCACAATTTTTTCCGGGTTGCATGTTGCACTTTATAGGAGTTTTAAGTCAGAGTAGGAATACATTAAACCTTGTATTATGCCTGGAAACACATGTGCTTTACATACATTATTTAAATCTCATGACTAGGGAAGTGACAAGGAAGAGTTTGATACAGGTTGTATAAGAGTATCGAAAATGTATGTAAAACATGTGTAAAAACACCTGGAAGGCACGCGGTAACACATCCAAACCGAATCACAAATGGTTTAAAGCTTAACTGCTGCCAGGGAAGATCATTCATTCATGGTCCAGCATCCCAGTCCTCTGGATGTCAGGTCACCTGAGACCAGGTGACAGATGCACTCGGTAGGAGTCGGAAGTGCACCGCTAAGATAGTGGACCCTAGGACTGACTGCTGCGGATTGTACTCAGGGAGTTTCAGGAAGCAGGTCTACTGGATCACTAACACAGATCCCAGTTGGAGCTAAAGCATAAATTCTCCAGGGCGGGGAATTTAAGAGTCAGCAGGTGTTCACCAGAGCCTCTAGTGGTGAGGATGGACTGCGCTGCAGTCTGGCTCCAGGTCGCGGCCCCTAGGGTCTCACAGCTCACGGTAGACTACAGGAGAAGGAAACAGCAGGCTGGAACAACAAGGATGGTTAAGGGATAAGTGAAAAAAATGTAGAAATACCGCGCTAGAAAATATATTGAAAGAAAAGTAGAAAAAATCAGCAGCAAATGTCACTAAGGGAAACAAATATAAAATTAAAAATTGCTGCGCTAAGGATCCAGGTGCTGTGAACACTCCTAATAGTGTCTAATAATACAAATCTGTGTAAATCAATCCACAAATCGTGCTCTAATCATGGTCAGTAATAATTACTAAAAGCAACCATTATCCCAAAGCAATAAGGACTCTGAATACTCAAGTAATCATTAAGAAATCACCACTTTAGGTATTCAAGCTCAAAATATTAAATACTAAATATTGTGAAAAAAAATATATATAAAACAATTACATATAGTAAATATAAATTTCAAATCCAGTGCAACGTATATCGCTAATTCAAGTGAAAAGATAAAGAATATGATTCAGTATATAAACGTCCACAGCATAAGAAAGCGTCCAAAATCATGCAAAAATGGTTATATAGGAAAGTGATCCAGTCTCTGTTTCCATTAAAGGGTTACTATTTTATCCCAAAGTTGCGGTGTCCCAAATAACTAGGGTGAGTGTGGGTCCTTGTGATAAAGGTGACCTTTGCGCTAAAAAAAAAATTGAACAGAGTGCACATAGAAAGCAAATATGCAGTGTATAAATATCTCCAATGATATTGTTAAAAGTGAATAAAAATAACTAAAAAAAGTGCCAAACGTGTAGAATAAACTTCTTAGATAAAGCAGCAAAATCTGATGGTGAACACAAAACCACAAAATCAAATGAAAATATTAATGATTTTGCGCTAAAAAATGCACTTGTGAAAAATATATATAAATACATAAATAAATGTATATATTATATTAGTGCACTGGTGCTAATAATATACATTAAAAAACACACAATAATAAAGTCACAAAGTGAATATATAAATGTGAATAAATAAATCCAATGTGTACGGATAAAAAGCTCAATAAAATCACGCAAACAATATAAATATAAAAGGTACTGGTGGTACACAAGCAATAGAGTTCAAATATCCAAAATAAGTAGAGAAGAATTTATGCAATGTCCATATGTCCCAAATGGGTCTTTATAATCCCAAAGCCAGAAACAGTGACTGTAACAACCCTTGTCATCTACGGCAAACTGGGAGGTAAGTGCAGGGAAATCAATCCTTAATGGTGCTCACTAGCCTCTCACCTTAGGGCCGCTGTCACTGAGCATTGGATATAAAAGAATATATAAAGTTGTGGTGTCCCAAATAACTAGGGTGAGTGTGGTTCCTTCCCCATCAGGTGGACTCCCTAAAGAGCGGAGTCAGTAGCGCTGACAGATACAATCCTCTGTAAGGATATTTGCCTCCTCTGCGATCCTCCGGTCCTCCGACAGCCGTCTCACCCGACCAACGGACACGGTCGGAGTTAGGATGATGAACAGGGCAGGTGGCCTATCCCAGCGGTCATGCAGCGTCTTTCCACGCTGGGACTTGAGGATCTCCCTGATAGGATGCAGCTTCCCGGGAGTCCTCCGAAGTGTCACCTGCAAAGAAATCAACACTCAGGCCCCTTGGCCGTGAGTGAAGACAAGGGGGAGAAGAAAAAACGAACTCCAATCGTGAAATACCATAAAAATATAGGGAATATTTATTGGTATAAAGAAAGACCCAAGGGATAACCCATAAGGTGGCAATGACAGACAAGAAAAAAATGTTTTTCTTAATGGTAGCACAAAATAAAAAACTAAAAACCGGTTAAATAAAAGAAAATATACACCCGTGCATGGGAATCATATAAACATGATGGTATCAGCATAACCTGCCCGACATGTTTCGTAATACCTTACGTCTTCCTGGAGCATTCATTATTTGGGACACCCAACTTTGGGATAAAATAGTAACCCTTTAATGGAAACAGAGACTGGATCACTTTCCTATATAACGATTTTAGTTAAGGGATAAGGCAGAGAGCAGGGCAACTAACAGACAGGAACAACAGAGTACACGCCAAAGGTTCAGGGTCACAGGCAAACAGGGATAGTCGGGGACACGCCAAAAGGTCCAGGTCACAAGCAGACAGGAATAGTCAAGAACATGCCAAGGTCGGTAACAGAGACAAGCGTAGAGCACGCGGCAAGCAGGAAACAGGAAGCCAAACACACAGTGAATACACAATGGTTGATCAGCACCGCTGGCTTGCAGTGCACAGGTTAACATAGGGTTCCCTGATAGGGCCTGGGGTGGAGCCATGCTTACAGGAGAGGTTATAAAAACCACCAGGTGGAAGTGGCTGGTCTCTTGGTCTGACCACATGAGGAGAGGTAAGCAGACAGAGGTAGATTACTGCAAAACCATGACACTGGGATTGCTACGGATTGGGAAGGGTTCTTCTGAAATTGTCCACTTTGTAACCATTCTCTGGGAAGAGACACCTGCTGCATCATGGTATGAATGATCCCTTTCCGGGAAGCAGGGGTTTTCTCCGGGAGCAGGGATCAAGTATTTAAATATACCTGAAAAAAATAGAGCAATGGGACCATAGAAGGCATTTGTACCAACTTTGATGGGCACTGAGCTTCTCCTAGTGGAGCCATATATAAAGAGACTTTGCCTGTGATGGAAAAGTATTGAATACTGATAATTAGACATGTGCACAATAGAAAAATTTGTTTAGTTTCGTTTCGTTTCTGTTCGTTTCCGTTGATTCGTAACGATTCGTAAATTCGTAAGTCGTCGTTGTTCGTATTCGTAACGATTCGTATTTTCGTAAGAGTTTTTTTTTCGTCGATTCGTTTTTCCGTTAGTTTAATTTTCGTTTATTCGAAATTCGGACGCATTCGTATTTTCGTAGATTTAGTTACATTCGTACTTTCGTTAGATTGATTTATTCATACTTTCGTAACATTGTTTTCGTAGATTCGTAATCGGAGCATAATTCATAATTTTATGTAATGTGTATGCTATTATTACATTGTAAGAGACACGGAAAATTACGAATCGAAAAAAAAAAAGTTACGAATGTACGAATTTTTTCGTTCAATCCATTCGAAGCACGTTAAGCAGCGCCAGTGTAAGAGACACGGAAAATTACCAATTCAACAAAAAAAAAAAGTTACAAATGCACGAATTTTTTCGTTCATTTTGATTTTCGTTGTTCCTGTTTTCGTTTTTTTTTTTTTTTTTTTTTCGGATTTTCTTCTTTCGTAGTTTCGTTGTTTCTAATTTGGTTATTTCGGATTTTCGTTGTTTTTCATATTCGTTCGATTCGATAATTCGTTATTTGTTAAAATTTTTAGCGAATCATTTGTTCATTCGTACGATAACGAATGAACGAATATAACGAATTTTAACGGAAACGAAAGAAAACAAAACGAATTGCACATGTCTACTGATAATGGAAACAATTTAATTAGTAAAGATATCCTTGTTGAAGCATAAGTCCTCTAGTCTGAGCAGTCTTTTATTTTCTCTCTTGTAAAGGGATCCTGCATGCGAGGAAATGTCGGGACAAAGACTGTGGAGGTGTTGGGTCTCTGCTGGTTGAATTAATCTGGTTCTGATATGCTGACAAGGTTCCCTGTGTGGGGGCCTCAGCTTTAATCACTTTGTGCCTATGTAGTGGATAAGGGGGCATGAGTTTGTTAGAGGGGCTTTGTGGTTGGCTGAATTTGACGCCAAAGCACAACCACGCTCCAGCCCTGCTAGAAAACTGGCCCTCCTGCTGAGGATGAACCCTCAGCCATATGGTGCCATGCTTCTTGCCATAGGACCCCACACAACATTCTTGGCCATAGACCCCCAAGGAAGGAATGTCCACACAAGAAATAGTTTGCTGCATGTTACTGGTGGTGTTCAGGAAATGGCATTGCAGTCACTTGAAAAGGACATACTGTATTTATTGGCGTATAACACTCACTTTTTCACCCTGAAAATCTGGTGCAAATAGTGTGTGCGTGTTATACGCCGATACTGCAATTTGGGCCATCAGGTTACATACAGTGAGAATCTCCTGTTTACTCAGTAGCCTCTGTAATAGGAAGTCCCGTCTCCTGGGCCGGCATTGGACCACTGTTCTGTCTATCATAGAAGCTGGTCCGGGAGGCAGGACTTTGTATTAAAGAGGCAGCCAAGTAAATAGGAGATTCTCGCTGTATGTAATCTGAAATGTAATCCCACCCCCCTCCCTGTCCCCTCCGAGGCAGCAGTAATCTGATGTGAGGCTGCAGATGGGTATTGGTCAAACTGCATTGATGGGCAATTGTGAGGTTGTAGATGGGCATTGATCAGGCTGCATTGATGGGCAATTGTGAGGTTGTAGATGGGCATTGATCAGGCTGCATTGATGGGCAATTGAGAGACTGCAGATGGCATTGATCAGGCTGCATATGGCATTGATCAGGTTGCAGATGGGCAATGGTGAGGTTGCATTGAAGGGCACTGACTCTTATTTTGCTTCAACGTTATTTATTTAAAATGTAAGTTTTTTTTTTTCCTGAAACTTCCCTCCTAAAATGAAGGTGCGTGTTATACGCCTGTGCGTGTTATATGCCGATAAATACGGTACTTTACAACCCATCAATTTGTCCAATCCCGACAGACGCCTCATAACAAATTACATTTCCCGCACAGTCAGCTGGATGTAAACAAAGGGGTTAGGGATCATGAATGATGTCATTGACCAATGTTGGCTGTAAAAGTTACATGCTGAGAGAATTCTCACTTAAATAAGAAAAAAACGTAATTTCATCGTAGATTGAGCCATTTCGGGACTAAAATAGTTACTCCACATTTTCCGTTTAAATAGCCTAATTTATTCATCGCAGTTGATTTCACTACATGGGGGGTTTGAAATAAAGATTTCAAAGTGACAGAAATTCGAGATATTCAAGATTTTTGATCTAATTATAATTTTTTCAGCAGTCAGAAGTCAGCCATTGATTGACAGGTGAGTTAAATAATATTTCAGTCACTGTGACAGATGAATCTGTACATGACAGAGATATGTTAATGCATGGGAATAATTATGGGAGCTCGTGTGACATATGTGCTGCATTGGAGTGCTGGCTTCCAGGAGACAATATACTATCTGGTGTTATGTTCACCAATGTGTGTGTGGGGGGGGCTCTCCTCTGGTGATGTCCCACCATAAGGGCAGAGATCAGATGCTGGGACATAATGTGCACCAGGCATACCTAAAACAATTAAATATAAGGAAGAGGAGTTACTACTTATTAGGGCAAACTGTATTGGGACGCCTTTACACGCACATGAACTTTAATGGCATCCCACTCTAATGCCCCCGTACACACGGTCGGACTTTCCGACCACAAAATCCATCGGATATTTTCTGACGGATTTTGTTCGAAACTGGTGTTGTCCACACACGGTCGGACAAAGTTGTCGGAAAATCCGATCATTCCGAACGAGGTGACGTAAAACACGTACGACGGGACTACGTAGAGGCCAGTAGCCAATAGCTCTTGTCTCCAAATTTCTTCTGAGCATGCGTGGCACTTTGTCTGTCGGACTAGGCTACACACGATCGGAATTGACGCGATTGGACCATGTTGTCCGAAAATTTGAGATCCAGCTCTCAAATTTTTTCCGACGGAAAAAGCCCGCTAGGGCCCACACATGATCGGATTTTCCGACAACATAATCCGATCAGACTTTTTCCATTGGAATATCTGACCGTGTGTACGGGGCATTAGTCCGTAGGGTTCAATATTGAGTTGGCCCACCCTTTGCAGCTATAACAGCTTCAACTCTTCTGGGAAGACTGTCCACTAGGTTTGTGTCTATGGGAATGTTTGACCATTCTTCCAGAAGTGTATTTGTGAGGTCAGGCACTGATGTGGACAAGAAGGCTTGACTCGCAGTCTCCGCTCAAATTCATCCCAAAGGTGTTCTATCGGGTTGAGGTCAGTGCAGGCCAGTCAAGTTCCTCCACCCCAAACTCGCTCATCCATGTCTTTATGGACCTTGCTTTGTGCTCTGGTGGTCAGTCATGTTGGAACAGGAAGGGGCCATCCCCAAACTGTTCCCACAAAGTTGGGAGCATGAAGTTGTCCAAAATGTCTTGGTATGCTGACGCCTTAAGAGTTCCCTTCACTGGAACTAACAGGCCAACCCCTGAAAGACAACCCCACACCATAATCCCCCCTCCACCAAATGAGTTGGACCAGTGCACAAAGCAAGGTCCATAAAGACATGGATGAGCGAGTTTGGGGTGGAGGAACTTGACTGGCCTGCACAGAGTCCTGACCTCAACCCGATAGAACACTTTGGGATGAATTAGAGTGGAGACTGCAAGCCAGTGTCCTGATTATCAGTGCAGTCCCAACAGTGCCCAACAGTGCTGCCAATCAGTGCCCACCAGTTCTGCCAATCAGTGCCCATCAGTACTTCCTCATTAGTGTCCCCTATCAGTGCTGCCTATCAGCACCCATCAGTGCCTATCAGTGCTGCCTATTAGTGTAGCCTCATCTGTGCCTACCAGTGCCACCTCATCATTGCCCATCAGTGCAGCCTATCAATCCCCATCAGTGCCGCCTCATCATTGCAGGCTCATCAGTGCCCATCAGTGCCACCTCATCAGCGCACATCAGTGATGGAGAAAAATTGCCTGTTTGCAAAATTCTATAACAAACTATGAAAAAGTTTTATTTTTCTTCCAAAATTCTCTGTATTTATTTGTTTATTTAGCAAAAAAATTAAAGACCAAGTGGTAATTAAATACAACCAAAAGAAAGCTCTATTTGTGTGAAAAAAATGATAAACATTTTGGGTACAGTGTTGCCTGACCACGCAATTGTCATTCAAAGTGTGACAGCACTGAAAGCTGAAAATTGGCCTGGGCAGTAAGAGGGTAAAAGTACCCAGTAGGCAAGTGGTTAAAATGCCCTGACCTTCAGGTCATCAGTTTAGAGGTAACTGATAATAATGGCTCTAGAATTATTACTCTCAATCCTGCGTATGTGACAACATGTAACACAGATAGTACAATCGACGTAGTTGTACAAAGGTGACCTCGACATGCATATTTACATTCATATTCATGTGTACATGGGGGAAGGGGGGCTCCAATTTTTTTTACTTTTTTGTGTGAAGCTTTAATTTTTTACCCTTTTTTTTTTTCATTAACCGCTTTGCGACCGCCGGCTGTCAAATGACGGCCAGGCGGCGCAGCTCTCGTTCAGGGAGGGCGTCATATGACGCCCTCCCCTTCTGTGCACTCCAGGGAGCGCGCGCGCGCTCTCGCCGTGTCACTGGGCACCCGATGCGCGTGCCCAGCGGCCGCGATGTCCGCTGGGCACCCGCGATTGCCCGGTAACACAGCGGGACCGTGGATCTGTGTGTGTAAACACACAGATCAACGGTCCTGTCAGAGGAGAGGAGCCGATGGTGTGTTCTCTGTACAGAGAAACACCGATCGGTCTCCTCCCCTTGTGAGTCCCCTCCACCCACAGTAAGAATCACTCTTGGGGAACATATTAACCCCTCCCCGCCCCCTAGTGGTTAACCCCTTCCCTGCCAGTGTCATTTATACAGGAATCAATGCATTTAAATAGCACTGATTGCTGTATAAATGACAATGGTGCCAAAAATGTGTCAAAAATGTCCGATGTGTCCGCCATAATGTCGCAGTCACAATAAAAATCGCTGATCACCACCATTACTAGTAAAAAAAAAAAAAATTAATAAAAATGCTATAAAACTATCCCCTATTTTGTAAACGCTATAACTTTTGCGCAAAACTAATCAATGATCTCTAATTGCGATTTTTTTTTTTACCAAAAATATGTAGAAGAATACGTATCGGCCTAAACTGAGGAAAAAAAAAGTTTTTTTATATATTTTTTGGGGATATTTAGTATAGCAAAAAGTTAAAAATATTGTTTTTGTTTCAAATTTGTCGCTCTTCTTTTGTTTATTGCGCAAAAAATAAAAACCGCAGAGGTGATCAAATACCACCAAAAGAAAGCTCTATTTGTGGGGAAAAAATGATAACAATTTCATTTGGATACAGTGTTGTATGACCGCGCAATTGTCATTCAAAGTGCGTCAGCGCTGAAAGCTGAAAAATGGCTTGGTCAGGAAGGGGGTGAAAATGCACTGTACTGAGGTGGTTAAACTTAATTTTTATCACATATGGGTCCAAAAGCAGAGGAGGGGTCCCAGGAAACATGGCAGGAAGTTGTGCAGGGGGTTGGGGTTGTTAGGGGGTGCACTGCTACTTGTTTAAACAAAGGAAAAAGCCTTGGGAAAAAAAACGAATGCAGCCACCACATCTAAGAATTGGTAGTCTGCAATATATTACATTTTTGTATTTGGCTTTAATACCGGTTTATGGTTTATTTTCAGATGTGAGCAGTATAGTATAAAACGATTTGGCAACTCCTAGATTTAATAAAAAAACACCTTCTGTTTACAATGGAGTATTAGTTTATTCTTGGAGAGGGATTTCTCACATGAATGTGCAGAACGTTCCTGTGTCTGCAGACATGAAATACGGATCTTTGTGAAGTCGGGTAATCTCCGGGAAGCCTCATACAGTTTTTTTTTTACCGTTATCAGACTTAGAACGCAGCGTCTGCTGGCTGTCGCGGTAAAGCCTTCGCATTTGCCATTTTGCATCCTGTTTTTTGCAGGCTTTGAATGTTTTTTTAAGAACTGGAATAAAAGGCAGAAGAATAGAATGTGGGTTATGTAGAAGCACATTGGCTCTGTCCTACCAATCGATATGCGCTTATTGCGATTTTTTTTTACCAAAAATATTTAGCAGAGTACATATCGGCCTAAACGGAGGAAGACATTTGTTTTTTTACATTTTTATTTTGTATATTTATTATAGAAAAAAGCAAAAAATATTGTTATTTTTTTTCAAAATTGTCGGTCTTTTTATTTTTATAGTGCAAAAAATAAAAACGGCAAAGGTGATCAAATACCACCAAAAGAAAGCTCTATTTGTGGGAAAAAAAGGACATACATTTTGTTTGGGTGCAGCGTCGCGCAACCACGCAATCATCAGTTAAAGCGACGCAGTGCCGCATCGCAAAAAATGGCCTGGTCATTAAGGGGGCAAATCCTTCCGGTCCTTAAGTGGTTAAAGTAGTATTTTTATTATTTTGCACAATTTCATGCCATGCACTTAGGGCAGCCCATTCAAGTCAGTGGGCTGCTCTGCATCTGAAAAATACACAAAAGAAGTACATGAATCTTTTTTAAATTGTTCAGCACCAAAAGACATGGTACTTTCTTACTATGTATTTTGGCACAAGTGTAACCATCTGGTGAGGTTGCAGTGACCCAGAGTATTACAACCGTACAGATCGGTCCCTTTCAATGCTATGGGGGTCCCAAACCTGGATCCTCTATAGGTCCTCTAATAGGTATTGAACTGGTAGAATGAGAGCAGGTAAAAATCCCATCGGTGAAACTAATGGCAATCTGGCAGAGACGCCCAGTGTGGTGTCTAAGGATGGCTCAGATCATCAGATAGCACCCAGTGTGGTGAGTCTAAGCCCCCGTACACACGGTCGGAAATTCCGACTGAAAATGTCCGATCGGACCATGTTGTCGGAAAATCCGCCCGTGTGTGGGCTCCATTGGACTTTTTCCCTCAAATTTTCCGGCAACAAAATCCGATCGGACATTTTCCGATCGTGTGTAGAGAATTCCGACGGACAAAGTGCCACGCATGCTCAGATCAAATTACGAGACCAAAGCTATTGGCTACTAACCTCTACGTAGTTCCGTCGTACGCAACGAACGTCACCATGCTCAGAATGATCAGATTTCCCAACAACTTTGTCCGACCGTGTGTATGCAACACCAGTGTCGGACAAAATCAGTCGGAAAAAATCCAACGGATTTTGTGGTCGGAATTTCCGACCGCGTGTACGGGGGCTAAGGATGGCTCAGAGTCATGAAGTTGGATGATCATCAGATCATCAGTGTGGTGAGTCTAAAGCCCCATACACACGGTCGGATTTTCCCATGGATTCTGTCCTATCGGACAATGTTGTCGGAAAATCCGACCGTGTGTAGGCACCATCGGACAGTGTACGTCGGATTGTCCGACGGACAAAGTTCTATCTCCTGCTGGATAGATTTTTCGACAACAAAGTCCGATCACACCAAATCCGATCGTGTGTATCGAATTCCGACGGACAAAGTGCTACGCATGCTCAGATCACATTACAAGACCAAAGCTATTGGCTACTAGCCTCTACGTAGTCCCGTCGTAGGCAACAAACGTCACCACGTTCAGAATGATCGGATTTTCCGACAACTTTGTCCGACCGTGTGTATGCAACACCAACATCGGACAAAGTATGACGGACAGGATCCGACGGACCTGGTCCTCGGATAATCCGCGCGTGTGTATGGGGCTTTAGGATGGGTCAGAATCATCAAGTTGAAAAACATCAGATGGCATCCAGTGTGGTGTTTCCAAGGCTGACCATACATGTTCAATTTTCTTGTACAATTTTCATTTAGATTTACCTTAAACTATGTAATGCAAGGGCCTGCCTAAATGGATACAATTGAAAGTTGTCCGACCATGTGTATGCTACACCAGTGTCGGACAAAATCAGTCAGAAAAAATCCGACGGATTTTGTGGTCGGAATTTCCGACCGTGTGTACGGGGGCTAAGGATGGATCAGAATCATCAAGTTGGGTGATCATCAGATAACACCTAGTGTGGTGAGTCCAAGGATCGGTCGGAGTCAACAAGTTGGACGAACATCAGATAGCACCCAGTGTGGTGAGTCTAATGATGTGTACACACGGTCAGAATTTCCGATGGAAACAGTCCGATGGGAGCTTTTCAGCGGATTTTCTGACCGTGTGTATGCCCATCGGTCTCTTTCTGTCGGAATTTCCGGCGGACTTTGGATTGAGAACCTGTTCTCAATTTTTCCGACGGAAAACCTTTCTATTGGATTTTCCGATCGTGTGTATGCAATTCCGACACGCAAAATTCAGACGCATGCTCGGAAACATTTTGACGCATGCTCAGAAGTATTAATTATTTTATAGTGCAATCGAACGTGTTTTATGCCGCTGTGTTATTGACCATCGGAATTTGGTGTGACCGTGTGTAGGCAAGACAGTTTGAGCGAAATTCCGTCGGAATTCCGACGGGAAAACCATCAGAGCTTTTTCCGACGAGAATTCCGACCGTGTGTACGCGGCATAAGAATATGTCAGAGTCATCAAGTTAGACGAACATCAGATAGCTTTATTTTACAAGACAATCTGATGTTCGTGCAACATGATGACACCAACCCATCCTTAGACACACTACATCAGGTGCCTCTGCCCTTCACCAACTGGCTTTTTACCAGCTCTAAAACTACCAGTTCAATACCCACCTGAGAACTCATAGAGGATCCAAGTTTGGGACTCCTGTGGCATTGAGACCGACCAATCCCTTGGGAATGGGCCCTTTTCTCTACCTGCATTCTTGGTAGGTTGCATTGATTCTACCTGCCTGGGTCACTGCAACCTAACCATATGTAAGTAATTTATTCTTTCCTTTTTTTGTTTCTCTTAATTGAGGAAAAAACGACATAGATACAGTGGGGAGAATAATAATCTGATCCCCTGCAGATTTCTTAAGTTTGCCCACTTGCAAAGAAATGTAGGGTCTATAATTTTTATCATAGGTGTATTTTAAATAATAGAGACAGAATATCAACCCAAAAAGTGAGTAAAATAAGTATTTGACCCCCAAGAAAAACATGACTTAGTACTTGGTGGAGAAACCCTTTTTGGCAAGCACGGAGATAAGACATTTCTTGTAGTTGGTGACCAGGTTTGCACACATCTCAGGAGGGATTTTGGTCCACTCTTCTTTACAGATCTTCTCTAAATCCTTAAGTTTTCTTGGCTGTTGTATGGCAACTGAGAGTTTCAGCTCCCTCCATTAATGTTCTATAAGATTAAAGTGGTTGTAAACCCTTACAGACCCCTTTACCTACAGGTAAGCCTAGATTAAGGCTTACCTCTAGGCATGGGCGTCCGCAGAACTTTTTTCAGGGGGGGCATCATTTTAGGGTCACCCATGCACCGCCCCTTTTCGACAATGTCATTATCACATTATCATGGTCAGAGACTGCAGACGTAGTACAGTCCCTAGGATAAGTAATGGATAATGGCCAACAGGCCCTCTTACCAGACCCAGCAAAACTATAGCAGTGATCCCTGCGGCTGGATGATCGCTCACTCTGGGTTCCCCGAGGGCGACTCTGGTCAGTAGTGTAGCATGTCCGTACCCTGGTAGTGGCTCAGTCTTTCTCTCTCTGGTGGTGCTGGGCAGCGTGGCTCTCTGGTGGTGCTGGGCAGCGTGGCTCTCTCTCTGGCTTCCGCCCAGCAAACTACTCGTTCTTTGTCCTGTAGCACTCTCTCCCTCAGCTTTTTTCCAGGCTGCAGTCTCTCAATCTCTCTCTTGATCGAGCTGTAGCCTCCTCCCTGTGGAAAATGGGGCCGCCAATCTTTGGGACTACATGTCCCATGATGCTCTCCTCTCCTAGTCTCCTTTGATTGGCCCTCAGTTATGGCCAATAGGGAAGGAACGGAGCGGGCAGGAAGCTGGGTGGGGAACCTTGTGAGAGTCGCCGTCTCTTCTCCCTGACAGGAGAAGGGGGGGCGAGCGGGGGAAACCTCTGACAGCCCGCAGCTCACCTTTCTCCTGTCACATGGTCGCCGAGTTCTCTGCTGGACTGAGCAGGGAAAGAGCCGAAGTCACACTACACTGATGGAGGGCTTGACAGCACCTGGATGGTGTCACCCCACTGGCGGGTGGCACCCAGGTGTATGCTGCCCGCACCCCGATAGCGACGCAACTGTGCTAAATTTAAGATCCAATCCCTTGACCCCCCTTGCCCCTACCTGCGGACGCCCATGCCTCTAGGTGCAAGAAATATCTCCTTAACCTACACCGTTAAGGAGATATTTTCCTAAAAACGGACACCGATGTCTATGGCGCATGCGCGCCGTAGACAACGGCGCAGGCGCACTGAGCATGCCGTTAGTGAAGGCGATCATGCCGTCACTAATGGCTCCCGCACGCATGCGCCAAAGTAATGGCATCGCTGATCATGGCGGCAACGGAGGACGTGAACGAGGGTCGCTTCGGGGGCTTCGATCTCATGCCTTTGTCCTGCAGGGTGTTTTTTTTTTTTTTTTAGAGAGGGTTAACTTCCTCTTTAAGGTCTAGAGACTGGCTAGGCCATACTACACTAAAGCACTTTTTTTTAGGGGTCTTCAGTCTGTTTTTTGGTATGACCCCCTGGGCTTTTTACTGCCTCTCATTCTACCAGTTCAATACCAACCTGGGAACCATAGAAGATTCAGTTTTGGGGACATTCACTGCATTGAGAGCGACTGATCTTGTGGAGATGGGACTTTTTCTGCACCTTTGTTCACGGAAGGTTGTGTGGCTCCACCTGTCTCACTAAATATAAGTGTAGCGCCGACAAGTGTACGCTATTCTTTAAATGTAGTTTTTCCCAGATCTGTAACTGAGTTCTGGGGGTTAATTGTTTTAGGTAATTTACTTTGGCATCAGTTTGGCTGGGCTGCACTGGAGTTCTGCCTGGTCATAGGTGAAGTGAGCACCTGTGACAGGCTGAGAACGTAGCCTGGTTGGACGTGTTAGGTATCAATCTTTCTTGGAGCCAATCAGCGGGCGCGCCTGGCCCTGCTGTGTATTCCGGGAAAGGGTATTTAAGATGCTGGAGTCACGTGTTCAGGGTCTGTCTGTGTGGGTCGGCTGGCTCTTTGATTTCTGGTTCCGGTCCGGACCAACCCCATGAGGGGTCCCGGACCCAGGAGTGTCTGCTGCCCCCGTAAGCCTGGTCACCCTGACCAGCCCCTGAGGCCCTCATGGTCTGGGGTGGGGATCCATCCGTTCCCGAGCCTCGGAGCTGGCTTGTTCGAGGCCCAGTAACTGAAGGAGGATTCTGAGGTGTCCCGGTTTCCTCCCAGGATTGGAGAGGCACAGCAACTCGTACAAGCGACCAGGGGAGGACTCTTCGGAGGAGGGCCATGAACCTGGCTGCTCGGTAAGAGCCTGGGAGCTGAGATTGTATGGACACTTGTGAATCCACATTTCTTACGGTATCTTACGGTCTCGCCAAAACGGCTGGAAGATCCAGGTACCATAGGGAAAGTTCCTAAACCTATCCTTCGGTTACAACATAGTCTGTGGCAGAGACTTTTACATTGTTCATCTGAAGTACTACAACCTAGTCTGTGGCAGAGACTTTGTAAAATTCTGAAGCACTTGTTGGCTGCTAAATCTGCAAACAGGGGTTTATCCAACAGTGAGGAGTCCAGTTGCGAGTGGCTACTGGGCTATCTGAGGAGACATTCATTTGATGTCAGCAGTTCTGAAGTGCCTGAGCTTTATCACACGTGCCCTCTATCCCACACCAAGAGACTGTGTTATGTTGAACGGTTACTTTTGCAAATAAGAATCCTCAAAAGGACTTTTGAGTGTCGGCCTCTGAAATTACTGGGTACTAACCCTGGGAACCCCTAGACAACGAACGACGAGCTACAAGGAGGAGGTAATCGGTAAGCCCAGAAAATACATAGCCACCCCGCAGGGGTTACGGCGCTACATAAGTAATTTATTCTTTACCAACTATTTATTCTATACCAACTATAGGAAAATATTCAAGTAACGGTGAATAAGTGTATCTGGGATTGACAGCGTTAAACTCTCAGCTGTCGTTTCCGACATCCCATTGAATTTGTTGCCATCTCAAAGGGCACTTATACTAACAGGCCAAAACACCATTCAACTGGATCCAATCGTTTAATGACAACCTCGGTGACGGCTCCTCAGTCTGACCTAACTGCCGTCACAGAGTTAAATACATCAAATAATAACAGCAAATAATTACGCCGGCCTAGCCGGCTGAAGAAGGTAATTTTCTTTCTTTTTACAAACAGAAAGGAAGAAAAGTGTTATTGATTCGGGTAATTGTAATTCTCATCATTCTTCTCTTGTGTAACCTTTACATTCATAACAGGCTGATAGCGATTCTCCTCAACCCCCCCCCCCAGCATTGGTACACGGCAATGAGAGAGAGAGAGAGGAGGGAGGACAAGGTGGGCCGACACAAGTGGCCTTTGCTAATCCAATGGAGCACGTGGCTATTTACTAAAGGATCTGCTGCAACTTCCTTGACCTCTGAAACAGTTTATATACAGAGAGATTAGGGCTGACGGCGACAAGACAAGGTCGAAGGATTAAACCCGAGAGAAAATAGGCGTAACGGCTGGACAAAGAGGACTTCCAATTTAAAGTGGAAGTAAACCCCCTATCATTTTCAGCCAAGGAAGCTGCCATCTTTGCCTCTGTTTAATCTTCAACTGCCACGGTGCTGCACATGTGATCCGTTAGGACACCAGCCATTGGATGGCTTGACTGTTTGGTTGAGAGCACAGCCAATGTGCAGTTAGCATTCCCGGCATGCCTTTTTTTTTAAACTGTTAAATCGATGGGTTTACTTCCGCTTTAAATAAGAAGTCTCCATCTGCTTCTGATCTTCCAATTAAAGAGGAGGGCCCATCAAAAAATTTTTTTTTTAAAGTCAGCAGCTACAAATACTGCAGCTGCTGACTTTTAAGAATCGGACACTTACCTGTCCCAGGGTCCAGCGATGCGGGGGAACGAGGCCCCCCCCACCCCTCGTTCACCGCTTCGCTCACGGCGCCGGCATTCTTAATGTGGGAACCCGTCTGTGGCTTCACAGCCGGGCACCCACTGCGCATGCGCGAGCGGCGCCGCACAACCTGATACGCTGCACAGTCATCTGTGACTAGACATGCGCACAATAGAAAAATGTGTTTATTTTCGTTTACTTTCTTTCGTTTCCGTTGATTCGTAACGATTCGTAAATTTGTAAGTCGTCGGTGTTCGTATTCGTAACGATTCGTATTTTCGTAAGAGTTATTTTTTCGTTGATTCGTTTTTCCGTTAGTTTCATTTTTGTTTATTCGAAATTCGGACGCATTCGTATTTTCGTAGATTTAGTTACATTCGTACTTTCGTTAGATTGATTTGTTCGTACTTTCGTAACATTGTTTTCGTAGATTCGTAATCGGAGCATAATTCATAATTTTATGTAATGTGTATGCTATTATTACATTTTAAGAGACACGGAAAATTACGAATCGAAAAAAAAAAAGTTACGAATGTACGAATTTTTTCGTTCAATCCATTCGAAGCACGTTAAGCAGCGCCATTGTAAGAGACACGGAAAATTACGAATCGAAAAAAAAAAAAAAAAAGTTACGAATGTACGAATTTTTTCGTTCAATCCATTCGAAGCACATTAAGCAGCGCCATTGTAAGAGACACGGAAAATTACGAATCGAAAAAAAAAAGTTACGAATGTACGAATTTTTCGTTCAATCCATTCGAAGCACGTTAAGCAGCGCCATTGTAAGAGACACGGAAAATTACGAATCGAAAAAAAAAAAAAAAGTTGCGAATGTACGAATTTTTTTCGTTCAATCCATTCAAAGCACGTTAAGCAGCGCCATTGTAAGAGACACGGAAAATTACGAATCGAAAAAAAAAAAAAATTTACGAATGTGCGAATTTTTTCGTTCAATCCATTCGAAGCACGTTAAGCAGCGCCATTGTAAGAGACACGGAAAATTACGAATCGCAAAAAAAAAAAAAAGTTACGAATGTACGAATTTTTCTTCAATCCATTGGAAGCACGTTAAGCAGCGCCATTGTAAGGGACACGGAAAATTACCAATTCAACAAAAAAGAAAAAAAAGTTACGAATGTACGAATTTTTTCGTTCATTTTGATTTTCGTTGTTCCTGTTTTCGTTTTTCGGTTATTAATTCTTTCGTAGTTTCGTTGTTTCTAATTTGGTCGATTCGGATTTCGTTGTTTTTCGGATTCGTTGGATTCGAACATTCGTTATTCGTTAAAATTTTTAGCGAATCGTTCGTTCATTCGTACGATAACGAATGAACGAATATAACGAAAAAAAACGTAACGAATTGCACATGTCTATCTGGGACCTGTCACGTGTCCCAGATGACTGACTGCCGAGGGGAAGTGACGTTTCTAGCCCGGGCTGAGGAAGAGGCAGATTTTGTGGGACCACCTAGCAACAGGGAGAAATAGGTAAGTGAAATTTTTTTTTTTTATCCAATTATTTTTTATTGTCTGATTTATTGTAAATACACATAATGTTGTCATTTTGGTGGAAACACCACTTTAAAGGTGAACTCCGGGCACATATGTTTTTATTTCAATATAAATTCTTCAATAACCACAAAGGATATACAGTACAGGGGGTATAGAAAAGAATCGCCCCCTTTAAAATAATCAAATTTTGTTGCTTTGCAGCCTGAAATAAAGACAGACACAGTTTTTGTTTTATGTTTATGTTTTTGTTTTATCCAGCTGTATTTACTCATCCAAGTGAAAGATAGAACACCAACATGTCAGGAAAAAATAAAAATAAATTGTTGGACCACCTGTTGCTTTGACTCCAGCCTTTAGTCTGTTGGGATTTGTCTCTACTAAGTTTGCACATCTAGGCTTTGCAATATTTGCCCGCTCCTCTTTGCAAAAATTTGATGCTGACTGTTTGTGGACTGCAGTCTTCAAATCATTCCACAGATTTTCAATGGTGTTTAAGTCTGGGCTCTGACTAGGCCATGCAAGGACATTCACCCTTTTCTCCTCCAACCACTGTGTGGTAATTTTTGCTGTGTGCTGTTATGCCGCGTACACACGGTTGGAATTCTCGTCGGAAAAAGCTCTGATGGTTTTCCCGTCGGAATTCCGACGGAATGTCGCTCAAACTGTGTTGCCTACACACGGTCACACCAAATTCCGACGTTCAGTAACACAGCGTCATAAAACACGTTCGACCGCACTATAAAAGGGAAGTTTAATGCTTCTGAGCATGCGTCGAATTGTTTCCGAGCATGCGTCGGAATTTTGCGTGTCGGAATTGCATACACACGATCGGAAAATCCGATAGAAAGGTTTTCTATCCAAAGTCCGTTGGAAATTCTGACAGAAAAAGACCGATGGGCATACACACGGTCGGAAAATCCGATGCAAAGCTCCCATCGGACTGTTTCCATCGGAAATTCCGACCGTGTGTACTCAGCATTAGGGTCATTGCCATGTTGGAAGGTAAACCTTCTTCCCATTGACAACTTTCTGGCAGAGGGCAGCATATTTTTCTCAAGAATTTGATGGTATTTTGCTCCATCCATTTTCCTTCTATCCTGACAAGTGCTCCAGTCCCTGCTTCAGAGGAACATCCCCATAACAGGATATTACCACCTCCATGCTTTACTGTAGGAATGGTGTTATTTGGATGGTGAGCTGTATTGGATGTCCACCAGATATATTGTTTGGTGTTGAGGCCAAATAATTACATTTTATCCCCATCTGACCATAACACCTTTTTTCTATGTGGCTTCAGAATCTTCAAGGTGCGTTTAAGGTGGTCAGATGAGACTAAATCTTAATTATTAAAAAATGGCAAATGCTCCCCCAAAATGGGATTTTTAGGCAGCAGAATTATGGATTGAGTTAACGATGTATTGGTAATTTGAAATTATTTTATTAGTATAAAAAGATTTAACATGATAGTTAAAAAATGAGCTCCAGTAGGACAATAATAGTATAAAAACTATGGATATACAGTGCAGACTGGAATTTCATACAAACAAATACAAAAGAGTTGTCCAAGATAAGATTGAAAAATAACACTGACGCGTTTCAACCCTCACTAAGGGGGTCTTCTTCAGAGGGGCAGTCTGCTGAGGAAAACACATCATAAGTATATGTATCAACTGTTATTTGCACACAATATATGCAATTAGCAATATCCTATAATGCAAACATTTAATATAGTTTCCCAATGGTGTATATCCAAAACAGAAAGAGGAAGGGATTTTTTAGTCCTACATGGAGATCCTTTTAAAAGAAGCCCTTTTCTCCCCACTGGGGGTCCCAAAGAACCTCCCAGTCGCAAACTTAAAGTGGTGGGCCACCCTTAAAAACAAAACTAGATAAAAATGTTAGTACAAATTTAAAATGAAAAAAAAAATTATTTTTATTTTTTTACTTACCAGAAATGGCTGTTGCTAGGCAGATCCTCCTAATCTGTCTCTTCCTGCTCCACGGTGATGTTCTCTCCTCTGCTCCGAGCGCCGTCTTCTAGTGAATGGGGCGCGGTGTGTTGTGGGAACTGTGTCCCACAACACATTGCGTTCCCCATTCACAAATTCGACTCGTGCATGCGCAGTAGGCCGCGCGCCGACTCGCGCATGCGCAGTAGGAAACGGGCAGCGCTCGCTGCCCGTTTCCCTTACTTTTTTTTTAGCTGCTGACTTTTTAAAAAAAATTTTTTTAGGTGAAACACCGCTTTAATTATTTGGCCTCAACAGGAGCGGAGATGGCTAGAAAGGATGGTGCTAGGCTACGCGCTTGGAGCTTTCTGCTTCTTCAAGTGGCCTCTCCTCCCGTCACGTCCGCCGTGCATTCCACACTGGTCAGCGTGGACTTCCTGGTGCTCACAGGGCATCAATGCCCCTTCTCCTTCAGCGTTTCTGGATCTACAGGACCGAGCGATATGATAAGCCTTTCCTTTTTCTTGTGAGTTTTTTTAATCTTGTATGAATAAATACAATGGTTTAACACTGCACTTAGATGGCGCCTTCTCCATTTTTTCTGTATATTATTAGACTATTTTCTCTCCAGGTTGAATGTTCTTTATAGCAGTGGTCATCAACCCTGTCCTCAGGGCCCACCAACAGGCCAGGTTTGCAAGATAACTGAAATACATCACAGGTGATATCATTTGCTGCTCAGTGATTGCAGTATTCTAGTCTTCATCTCTCCAAGGTAATACATAAAACCTGGCCTGTTAGTGGGCCCTGAGGACAGGGTTGATGACCACTGCTTTATAGAGAGTATCAGGAGACTACAGCATTATGGCCACTAGATGGAGCTGATGATTACAGTAAATAAGCATGTATTTCCTATGATCGTCAGTTTAATCTAGTGGCCATAATGCAGTACGTTTCAAATTAATTATATTCTGTATGAAAGAAGAACATTCAAGCTGCAGAGAAAATAACCTAATTTGATTGTCCCCCATTTTCACACAACAAATGTACATGCACAGGATAAATTGCTCAATGTTTTTTTTTTTAAATACACTCCACAGTGTTTGTAGCCTTACTGGTCTTTCTGGATAGCACAGATCTTTAATTCAAATTTCTACTTTTTGGGTTAATTCGATTTGAGCACATTGCAGCATCTCTATCTCGGTTTTAATTACCTATTTTGTCCTTTAGGGCCCATTCACACTTGTGAATGGGGTCGCTTGGGGACTCAATGGGATTCCCTGCGATTAGCTGCAGTTGGGAGGCCCCATTTAAAGCAAAGAGTAGCAAACAGTGCCTTCAGCTAATTGTGGCCATTCACATGTAATCGGGCATGCAGAAATTACCTGTGGATGATCAACCCTGGATATAGACTGCCTGTGTCCTGGTTACAAACAGTCTGCATCCAGGACCAATCATCCACAGGTAATCACTACATAATCAGAATAGAATGATTTAGGAAAGTACCACATTATGGCCACTAGATGGAGGTGATGATAATAGGAAATAAAGGCTTATTTACTATGATCATTAGCTCCATCTACTGGCCATGGTGTGGTATTTTCCTTATTCACTATTACCTGTAGAGAAAATAGCCTAGCAAATTAAGTTTTTGCCCCCATTTGCACAGAAAAATGATATGTTCTTTGCGCCCTAAGCTCCGTATCATTTTGCATTTTTAGTTTCAGGCCCAGTTAAATCAGCGCCATGAACTCCACTCAGTTAAACTAATCCAAAGTTTTAGGAGACAGCAAAATAAGTGAAATATGCAGATATGTGAAATTCAATTTACATCTCCTTCATCTCTCTCTCTCCCCCCAGTCCCGTCTTTCAGTCCGATGCTTACGCATGAATGTTGATGACTCACTTTCATTTCTCACACTTTGCACTATTGCGACTGTTTGGAAATTACAGAAAATTTGCAATAACCCAATTATGTAATTTGAACCTTCTAAAGACTCACAGCTTTATGTCTGGCGACAAAGAGACTTCCTCGTCAACTTCACAGAGCCGCTTCTAGTTTTATGTTTCCAAATACAAAGAGCCGGATATTATTGGGCTACAGATGGCGGTAAAAGTAGGAGAGAGTTAAAGGACGAGTATATGTGCGATTTTAGGATCAACCACTTGCCGACCGCCCAACTGTAAATGTACGTCATTACTTTACAGTTGAATACCGGGGTTATGGCTGCAGCTAGAGACCATAACCCTGTATAGTTTTATTGCCTTTAGGCGGCCAGCTTTCTGATTAAAGTGATCCCAGCAGCGGATTCGCTGCAGGGTCACTTTTATAGGCAGCGGGAGAGGTGCCCCTCCCCCTGCCGCTTCACGGTCGTTTCCGAGCTTACCGGAGCCGTCGGTGAGTCCAGAACCGATCTGGTGCAGCCGATGGCTAGGCAGGAAGTCAAGTGAGGGCAAGATGGTCCTCACTCAGTTCTATGCCTTTGGAGGACCGGAGAAATGTCTGGCGTCCAGTAATGGCTGGTGACTAATCTTTTGGGGGGTGGCAAAAAAAACTCCCAGCTGCCCCCTCCCCGATCATTCGATCGTCCTACACTACTTACCCCATCCAGGTCACAGCAGCTTCCCCACTGCTTCTCCTCCCCGGCGGCTTCCCAGCTGCTTCTCCTCGGCAGCTACCCGGACAGCTTTATGGCTTCCTAGCTGCTTCTCCTCCTCTGTGGCTTCCCGGGAGGCTTCGGTGGCTTATGATCGACGGGTAATGATCAACGGGTGCCGGCGGATCCATCAATTATATACAGCGGGAGCGAGTTTGCCGGCACTGCTGGCCCCTCCCGTCATCCATGACCTGTCTGCATTGTATAGAGGAGCACAGAGACACAGTGATGAAATCACTGGATCTAAAAATAAGGTGTGTAATGAAATCAGGTTATATTAATAAAATTTCATTAGCATATTAGCCTCAGACCAGTCAGGGTGTCCATGCTGACCGGTGTCCACAGCCAAAAGCACCTACAATGGGCACGTAAAGGATCAGAACAGGACCACAGAGTAATAGAAGAAGCTGGCCTGGTCTGATGATCACCGTTTTCTTTAACATTATATGAAAGGCTGAGTGAGTGTGCATCACTTACCAGGGGAAGAGATGGCACCAAGATGCAGTATGGGATGAAGGTAAGTCGGCAGGGGCAGTGTGATGATTTGGACAATGTTCTACTGGGAAACTTTTGGATCTTGCCATTTAGGTGGATGTTACTTTGATACGAACCAACTACCTAAACATTGTTGGTGACCAAGTTCACCCCCTTCATGGAAATGGTATTCCCTGATAGCAGTGCCCTCTTTCAGCAGAATAATGCACCCTGCCACACTGTAAAAATGGTTCAAGAAAATGGTTTGAGGAACACAACAATGAGTTTGAGATGTTGACCTGGCCTCCAAATTCTCCAGATCTCAATCCAATTGAGCACCAGTGGGATGTGCTGGAAAAAAACAAGTTTAATCTATGGAGGACTTACAGGACGTGCTCTTGATGACTTGGTGCTCGATACCACAGCATACCTTCAGAAGTCTAGTGGTTTCCATGCCTTGATGGGTCAAGACTATTTTGGTGAAAAAAGGGGGACCTACTCAATATTAGGTGGGTGGTCATTGTGTGACAAGTTTGTTGTTGTTATGTGATATTCTAGATTCTATGGTCTATACCAGGGGTCTCCAAACTTTCTAAATAAAAGGCCACTTTACTGTCCTTTAGACTTAAAGAATTTGACTGTGGCCATTGGGAGTAGATAGGGTCCCAATTATTTTTTTCAGTAGGTGGAATTGTGCCCTATCAGTGGTGTCATTGGACCCCATTGTTGGCGTCATTAGGAGGAATTTTTCCATATCGTTGGTGTCATTAGGAGGAATTGTCCCCCATCTTTGGTATTAGTGGGGTGGATTATGCCCCATTGTTGGTATCAGTGGGTGAAATAGTACCACGAGGGCTGGATAAAAGCAAGCAAAGGGCTGCATCTGGCCCCAGGGCCACAGTTTGGAGACCACTGCATGTACATCGATACATAGTTTTTCATCATTGTGACCATGTTTTATGTTTATCCTTGTAGCCCCGATGAAGGGGGAGTGATGTTGCCCTTGAAACGTCCTGGCTGTTTTTTTTTTTCTTACATTTTTAACCAACAATTTTAATTACCTTGGACGCGATACATATTACGGGTTGTAAGTCTTCTCTGCTTTTGTTTTGCCACTTAGATTATGAATTGCTTCTAATTCATTCATATGCGTCTGCGAGATGAGAGGTCATCCATCACACGCACGGCGGGATGACTTAGACACCTTGCCATATTATTCCACCGAGGGCGTTCATCAGTGCCTAAATGATTTCATTCTTTGGGGAGAAATTCGAACAGTAATAGAACGTGGCTGATTTGAGGTCTCGTGAGAAAGAAAAGAACCAAAATTCTTCATTTAAGGAATTCTAATTTGCTATCTAGAGCTACACAATGCAATAATAATGATCGGGAATCCTCTGCTAGTAAGTTCACCTATCACTAAAAATGGCAATAACATGACAAAGGAAGACTATGCATGTGCTAGAGACTGGTGACATCACTGAGAATGCAAAAGAATGCCACTTATCCATTCACAAGAGACCAGTGACATCACTGAGAATGCAGCCTATCCATTCACTAGAGACCAGTGACATCAATGAGAATGCTCCCTATCCATTCACAAGAGACCAGTGACATCAATGAGAATGCAGCCTATCCATTCACTAGAGACCAGTGACATCAATGAGAAAGCAGCCTATCCATTCACTAGAGACCAGTGAC
Source organism: Lithobates sylvaticus (assembly GCA_028564925.1). Classification (NCBI taxonomy): domain Eukaryota; kingdom Metazoa; phylum Chordata; class Amphibia; order Anura; family Ranidae; genus Lithobates; species Lithobates sylvaticus. Next base: position 24,607,947 of record CM053032.1, read on the forward strand.
ATCACTGAGAATGCAGCCTATCCATTCACTAGAGACCAGTGACATCAATGAGAATGCAGCCTATCCATTCACAAGAGACCAGTGACATCACTGAGAATGCAGCCTATCCATTCACTAGAGACCAGTGACATCACTGAGAATGCAGCCTATCCATTCACAAGAGACCAGTGACATCACTGAGAATGCAGCCTATCCATTCACTAGAGACCGGTGACATCAATGAGAATGCTCCCTATCCATTCACAAGAGACCAGTGACATCAATGAGAATGCAGCCTATCCATTCACTAGAGACCAGTGACATCAATGAGAAAGCAGCCTATCCATTCACTAGAGACCAGTGACATCACTGAGAATGCAGCCTATCCATTCACTAGAGACCAGTGACATCAATGAGAATGCAGCCTATCCATTCACAAGAGACCAGTGACATCAATGAGAATGCAGCCTATCCATTCACTAGAGACCAGTGACATCACTGAGAATGCAGCCTATCCATTCACAAGAGACCAGTGACATCAATGAGAATGCAGCCTATCCATTCACTAGAGACCAGTGACATCACTGAGAATGCAGCCTATCCATTCACTAGAGACCAGTGACATCACTGAGAATGCAGCCTATCCATTCACTAGAGACCAGTGACATCAATGAGAATGCAGCCTATCCATTCACTAGAGACCAGTGACATCACTGAGAATGCAGCCTATCCATTCACTAGAGACCGGTGACATCACTGAGATTGCAGCCTATCCATTCACTAGAGACCGGTGACATCACTGAGAATACAGCCTATCCATTCCTTAGAGACCGGTGACATCACTGAGAATGCAGCCTATCCATTCACTAGAGACCGCTGACATCACTGGAAATGCAGCCTATCCATTCACTAGAGACGAGTGACATCACTGAGAATGCAGCCTATCCATTCACTAGAGACCGTGACATCACTGAGAATGCAGCCTATCCATTCACTAGAGACTGGTGACATCACTGAGAATGCAAAAGAATGCAGCCTATCCATTCACTAGAGACTGGTGACATCACTGAGAATGCAAAAGAATGCAGCCTATCTATTCACTAGAGACTGGTGACATCACTGACAATGCAGCCTATCCATTACCTAGAGACCAGTGACATCACTGAGAATGCAGCCTATCCATTCACTAGAGACCAGTGACATCACTGAGAATGCAGCCTAGCCATATCCACAGAACTCCTCCACCAGATTCTGCACCTCTCTGTGCACCCTTGCAGAGGCTTGACACCACTGCATTGAGCATTATGGGGTTGATTTACTAAAGAATAATGACTGTGCACTGTACAAAGAGCAGTTGCTCCAGGGCTTAGTAAATGAGCAGAAGCTCTGCTGACTTCCACCATCCAATCATGTGTAAGCAAAAATGCTGTTTTGTTTTTGTTTTTTTCCTTCCACATGATTGGGTATTGTTTGCAAAGTGAAGCCTTACCTCATTTACTAAGCTTTGGAGTAACTGCACTTTCAGAGTGCACAGTTTATTTGCCGTTAGTAAATCAACCCCTATATGTCATTCTTTTAAACGTTTGTAAGATGTGAAAAAATATATTTGGAAATATTTTTTAGACTTATGTTTTGAGTTTATATCCTAAAAAGTCCCCACATTTTACCTTATTGTATTCATATGTTGGTTTAAAGTGTTACTAAACCCAGGACTCTGCCTTCACTATATCTGGTCTCCCACAGTACACAGAACATGGAAATGCAATTATTTTAGTAAATATAAACTGCTAAATACCTTTTCTCATCAGCAGTATAGAGCAGCCTTGTGACTTCTATCAGTGTCTGGTTAAAGCTTGTAGAAGGAGTTTTCATTCTACTCTGACTGTCCTATGAGGCTGCAGGACCCCTGACCCTCTGTCTGGACAGTGCTGATTGGCCCTGTGCCGATCACATGCACCCTCCCCCCAAAAAGCAACTCTCTAGCAATACACACCAAACTGAGCATGTGCAGAGTGCCCCCTAACCCCCCCCCCCCCCAAGATTTTGTTCTATCAGGTGATGGATTATGGACAGTGGAAAAAAGGGAGGATCAGAGAAGACAGTGTAGCACCCTCTACCAATAGGTAGGTGCTAGTATAGGATTTGTATTAGTTAAGGCAACATCCGACCGTGTGTACGCTCCATCGGACAAACTTTTTCATTTTTTTGTTGGCTGTGCGAACGGACAAACTTTCCGGCAACAAAAGTCCGATGGAGCAAAGTCCAGAAAACCATAGGACTTTTGTACAAAGAGAAAACACGCATGCTCAGAACCAATGCAAAAGATCAGACAACAATACAGAAGTTGACCAAAGGTGGCGGCAAAGAGCAGAAAAACCACGTGATTTGGTTAAAGTTGGCTGAAAAAGTCCTGCCGTGTGTATGCAATACAAGTTCACGGCCAACGCCCATAGCTCCCAACTGTCCCTGATTTCAAGGGACTGTCCCTGATTTCAAGGGACTGTCCCTGATTTGGAGCAATGTCCCTCTGTCTCTCATTCCTCCTCATTTGTACCTCATTTTGGTCTGATCTATATAGTTGTATATAAAATGCACTTTCTATGTATCAAAAAGTGTTTCCCAGTGCCAGCCTTTCATCTGATTTCTAAATTGCTGCATTTGTAAATTCTAAAAGCCAATATAAAGGAATAGTAGTGGTAAAAAAAAAAGCACCTATGGGGTTTAACCAATCCGCATACTTTTGCTGATAGGTGTCCCTCATTCCCATCTCAAAAAGTTGGGAGGTGTGCAACGCCCTTTGTACAAAAATCCACGGAAAGTTTGTACAAAGTCTGATCGTGTGTACGAGGCTTTAGATTGTCAGCACAGATAAACAGTGATGTAAGTAACTGAGTTAAAATAAACGGAGTTACTTAACGCAGTTACTTTAGAGGGTAACGAGTAATCTAACTGATTACTTTTCCCCTCATGGTAATGCAGTTCCCATTACTTGGGCAGAGTTACCTCAATTACATCTACTGCCACTAGATGGCAGTAGTGTAATTCCGGTGTCCTGCCAAAACTGTTCCCCCGCCGGATAAGGACCCCCTGTACTGCGCAGGTGCAGCGCTTGCGCAGTAGGAAGGACTGCGGAGCTTACGAAAATTGCCGAACCTAAACAGCTCTGAGTGAACTCTACACCGCGCAGGCGCAGGTAACATGTAATTGTACAAGGCGATGCCGTACGCACTCGATGCTTGTGCTACTCTGCAAGGGGCGTCTATCGTGTAACTAAGGGGCGGGTCTAGTATTACTGTAACTAAGGGGCGCATTTATTATTGTTATATATCGAGCTCTGTCCATTAATTTAACATTCGCCCTCTTCTGTAGCCATCTGCCCCTTACACGATATAATAATAGACCCGCCCCTTACACGATATAATAATAATAGACCCGCCCCTTGCTTACACGCTATAACAGATCTGCCCCTTGGTAAGAGTAATAATAGAGCAGCCCCTTGGTTACACGATATATAACAATAATAATAAATGCGCCCCTTGCTTACAGTAATACTAGACCCGCCCCTTAGTTACACGTATAGAATATTTAAAAAAAAGTCACAGTTACTTTGCTGCGTAACTAATTACTTTTCCAATGTAGTAACTGAGTTACTAACGCAATTACTTTTTGGGAGAAGTAATTTGTAACTTAACTAATTACTTTTTTAAAGTAAGATGACCAACACTGCAGGTAAATTTAGGCAGGCCTATGCTTTGAGCTAGGCCTGTCTGTTTTGATCTGGGGGGCTGGGAGTGGTTAGAATAGCAGTGGGTGTGACCACCTGTGCTCTAGTTCTGAGGCTATCTGCTAATTTGTAAAATCTCTAAATATGATGGCAAAGTGAACTATCCTATGGGCATCCCATATACCCCTTTCCCCAACCAAGTTGTACCCCCCCCCCCCCCCCCCCCCCCCCCCCAATATAAGGTGACCAGATTTTTAACTTAACTTTTTTTTTTACTAGCAATGGCGGCAATCAGCGACTCTCTGCCCATCGCCGCTTGCCGCCCGCCTCACAGCCTGCCAAATCTTACTCTTCGGGCCCCGGATACTACTGGGGGGGATGCAGAGGAAGATCACTCCGCCAGGGAAGGCAAGGAGATATGAAGGCAAGTGGCTGGCCAGGACTTGAGCTAAGGCAGAAGAACATGCGAGCGGAGCTGGATGGCATGCACCTGAAAAAATATTCCCTCCGCTCCGACCAGCACATGATCATCAGAAAGGGGCACAGATAATGGAAAGAAATACACCCCCTCTAAGCTAGTAGGAGCGACGGAGCGGGGGTGTGTAATTCAGAATTTTTTATTTTTTTTTATTCTGCACTGACTGTCTTTGAAATTGCCCCAGCCCCTGTTCAAATACAATCCGGGGACAAAACCGGGGACAGTCTTGGTCCAGGGACAGTGTCCTCAATCCGGGGCCTGTCCCCAGAAACCGGGGATGTCTGGTCACCCTACCCCAATAAACAAAAATAAAACCAGCAAATGACTGTTCATTGTCTCTGCAAGTGATATATGGGAGTCTGGCAGTGGGGTGATATGGTGGATGTTTGTTACTAGTGGCAACTACTACACCGCTACAACAGGATCACACATCCTTTATACACAATGCGGAGGATTAACCCCTTAGGTTCCACTGTGAGTATAACAAGCATGCTTTACTACATATACAGACTGATTTTACTGTTGTGGGTTTAGTAACACTTTAAGATGATGGCACTCCACGTCCTTTGCCTAGTGGCACAGGCTCTCCCTTGTGAATCCATTGACAGCTGATTTTCCAATTTTCATTGTGGCATTCGCCTTGTGGGCCTAGGCCTTTTTCGGAGAACGTATGAAGTTACCCGTCTCATTTCCCTGTGAATGAGTCTGGAATAGAGAAGAAGGAAGGAATTTTTTTTTCCACCTAAATAAAGAAAATCAGCATAAAAGCCATTCCTTTCCATAATTGGGATGTCGGTGGAGGGTGTCTCGGGGTCCTACCGCTCCGCAGTTAATAAGCAGTCTCTGCGCAGGATGATAGATGGTGCGTCCAGCGGAGGGGATTTCACTCCCGCACCCATAAATAGTTTACTTTGCAGATGAGGAATTATTTTCTCCCTGGAAGCAGCCTGCAGGTGAGCCCTGGAGCCAGTCCATTATATTGGCAAAAAGCCGTGCTTAAAATACATCCTCTTGCAGCAGCTGCGGCCCCTGCGGCCGGACCTGACTGCGCGCCGCGGCACTGCCCCAACGACGTGACATTCAATAATCCGGTGCACAGAGCGCCTTGAGTAGGAAGGTGGAGTGACTCCCTGCAAGCCTATCACATTTTAGTTTACAAAAATCAGATCATTGAAAGAGTTCTTAATTGGGGGCAAACATTGTTCTTTGGCTTTGGTGAAAAACTTGTGGGTGGAGGCGGTAAAAAAGAAAAGAAAAAAAAAACTTCACCTAGAAAATATTCTACATTGTTGGTGAATGCTAAATAGTTAAATCGTTAGTACTCAATACTTAACCACTTCAGCCCCGGAAATGTTTACCCCCTTCCTGACCAGAGCACTTTTTGCGATTCGACACTGCGTCGCTTTAACTGACAATTGCGCGGTCGTGCATCGTTGCACCCGAACAAAATTGACGTCTTTTTTTACCAACAAATAGAGCTTTTTCTTGGTGGTATTTGATCTCCTCTCTATTTTTTGCGCTATAAACAAAAAAAGTGACAATTTTGAAAAAAAGGCAATATTTTTAACTTTTTGCTATAATAAATATCCCCCAAAAATATATAAGAAAAAAATTATTTTCTTCAGTTTAGGCCGATATGTATTCTGTCATTGGCTGACAGCTGATCACGTGGTTAGGGGATCGGCCATTTACTCTGGTCTGTATCAGCCAAATCTCTAATGCCGCGTACACACGGTGGGAATTCTCGTCGGAAAAAGCTCTGATGGTTTTCCCGTCGGAATTCCGACGGAATTTCGCTCAAACTGTCTTGCCTACACACGGTCACACCAAATTCCGACGGTCTGTAACACAGCGGCATAAAACACGTTCGACAGCACTATAAAAGGGAAGTTTAATGCTTCTGAGCATGCGTCGAATTGTTTCCGAGCATGTGTCGGAATTTTGCGTGTCGGAATTGCATACACACAATCGGAAAATCCGATAGAAAGGTTTTCCGTTGGAAAAATTGAGAACAGGTTCTCAATTCAAAGTCCGTCGGAAATTCCGACAGAAAAAGACAGATGGGCATACACACGGTCGGAAAATCCGATGAAGAGCTCCCATCGGACTGTTTCCATCGGAAATTCCGACCGTGTGTACGCGGCAATAGACTTGTCGATCACAGATCGCATGCTCAGGAGGACGTCTATGGACGCCCTCCCAGCAATTAAGGCCTGCGCTGTAGCCGTCTTTCGGCTATAGTGCGGGTGGGAAGAAGTTAAAGGGATGCAGACCCAGCAGCTTTCTTCATTAGAGCCCTGCAAGTGCTGCAGCTGACTGATAATTACTGTATGAAACCACTCCTATTAGATTTACTTTCCCACATGGATACCGAGAAACACACAGGGATTTCTTCAGAATAACAAAAGGTAGGAATCTGCAAAAAAGTTTTTTAAAATCTCTGCAATGTACATGCTTTATTGCACTGGCATGGCACCACCGCCAATCTGCCAAAGGGCAATACATTTCTATGCGTGTGTTCTCAACATGCACAGAGTATAAATGAAGCCCAACTCCAGGAAACGTAAAAATCCCCTGCAAGATTTAACTACCCTAGAGGATGGAAAAACCCGATCCTTCGCTCCCCAGGAAGACGGTGCTCTGCCATGCTCTAGCGGTGGTCTGTCCCTCCGTGTTCTCATGTCTAGTGCAGAGCACAGGAGAAAAAAGGCAGAGGGAACTGGACTAACAGTGCAAAGGAGCCTGCAAGAGCCGGGGATAGAGGAGATAGAACCCCACTGCAAGGGAGGAGATTTAGGTTTCCTGGATTTCAGCTTTAGAAGTCTACATGTACAAAGGACTGAGATAGATAGATACCTCCCAACTTTCTGAGATGGGAATGAGGGACACCTATCAGCAAAAGTATGCAGGCATAGGACACACCCCTTGCCACACCCCCTTAAAGGAAAATTGAACAACAAAAATAAGATTGGTTAAACCCACAAGTGTTTTTTTACCACTACTATTCCTTTATATTGGCTTTTGGAAATTTAGATGCAGCAATTTAGAAATTAGATGAAAGGTTTAGCGCTGGGAAACACTTTTTGATAGATAAAAAGTGCATTTTATATACAACTATAGAGATCAGACCAAAATGAGGGACAAATGAGGAGGAAAGAGGGACAGAGGAACATTGCTCCAAATCAGGGACAGTTGGGAGGTATAGATAGATAGATAGATAGATAGATAGATAGATAGATAGATAGATAGATAGATAGATAGATACACATATAATATTCTGTCCTCAGGCTCTGTGTGTAAATTGGGATCAGAAGTCTGTCAGCTGGAAACATATCTAGAACACGGGGTCTCTTGTACACACATGCAGCGTGCTCGGTTATCATGCATGATTGCTGTATACAATATCATATCCCATCGGGACCTATTAGCTCAACTGGAGACTGTAAACACAAGCTAAAGGATTCATCTCCGACTGCTGAGATTGTTCTGTGCTCGTCTCTTCAGAGGAAAATGCTAACATAGACAAGAGAGATTTTTTTTTCTTTTAAGGATTTGAACCAAAAACAAGAGAGAGAGAGAGAGAGAGAGAGAGAGAGAGAGAGAGAGAGAGAGAGAGAGAGAGAGAGAGAGAGAGAGAGAGAAAATAGGGATGAAAAGAAGAAAGGATGGAAAGAAGGGGAAAAGGTATAGAGGATTTGAACCAAAAACAAACCACAAAGAACTTACAGAACTAGAGAGAGGAAAGAAATGAGTGAGGAAGAAAGCAAAGAAAGCAAAGAAAGAAAGCAAAGAAAGGAAAGAAAGAAAGAAAGAAAGAAAGAAAGAAAGAAAGAAAGAACGAAGGAAAGAAAGAAAGAAAGAAAGAAAGAAAGAAAGAAAGAAAGAAAGAAAGAAAGAAAGAAAGAAAATAGGGATGAAAAGAAGAAATAATGGAAAGAAGGGGAAAGGGTATAGAGGATTTGAACCAGCAACAAACCACAAAGAACTAGAGAGAGGAAAGAAATGAGTGAGGAAGAAAGGAAAGAAAGAAAGAAAAGAAAGAAAGAAAGAAAGAAAGAAAGAAAGAAAAGAAAGAAAGAAAGAAAGAAAGAAAATAGGGATGAAAAGAAGGAAGCATGGAAAGAAGGGGAAAAGGTATAGAGGATTTGAACCAAAAATAAACCACAAAGAACTTACAACTTTCCATAGAGTGAAAGAAAGAAAGAGAGAGAGAGAGAGAATGAGAAAGAAAGAAAGAAAGAAAAAAGAGAGAGAAAATAGGGATGAAAAGAAGGGAGGATGGAAAGAAGGGGAAAACGTATAGAGGAGAGAAAGGAAGGAGCAAGGATGGAAGAACAAAAGAAAGAAGGAAGAAAGAAGATGAAGAAAGGGACAAAGGTAGAGAAGGAGAAAAGAAAGGAAGGAGGGGGAGGGTGAATGGAAGAAAAAAGGAAGGAAGAATGGGAGAAGTAAGGAAAGAGGAGAAAAGGAAGAGAAAACTAAACAAAGGGACAAAAGTAGAGTGGGAGAAAGGAAGGAGCGAAGAAAGAGGGACAAAAATAGGGAAAGAAAAGAAGGAAGGAAGGAAAAAGAAAGGAAAAAAAGGGGAAAGGATAAAAAGGAAGGAAGGAGCCAGCAAGGAAAAACAGAAGTAATTAGGAAAGAAGGGATGGATAAAGAGACAAAGGTAGGATGGGAGAGAGAGAAGAAAGGAATTAGGAAGGAGGGATGGGAGGAAGGAAAAAATAGGGAAGGAAGGAAGGAGGGAAAGGGGAAGGAGGGAGGGGGGAAGGAAGGAAGGAGGGAAAGGGGAAGGAGGGAGGGGGGGAGGGGGGAAGGAAGGAGGGAAAGGGGAACGAAGGAGGAAGGAAGAAAGGAAGGAAGGAAGGAAGGAAGGAAGGAAGGAAGGAAGGAAGAACGGAAGGAAGAACGGAAGGAAGGAAGGATAGAAGAGAGGGAGGGAAAAGGGTTGGGAGGGAGAAAGGATGGAAAGAAGAAAGACAGGAAGGAAGGATAGAAGGCTAAAGATAAAAACTGAGCAAGAAAGAAAGGAAACTGATGAGGTCTAATTATATTTTCTGCTCAGCCCCATTTTGGGAATAATGGGAATGTCAGAGCTTCATCCAGAGACTACAGATAATTTATATCAATCAGTTCTGTTTCTTAAATCCTCCTTTATTCCATCAGTCAGCTCAGGGACAATCGCTGTCAGCCTAATCTGAAATTTCAGCTGATGTGCAGGAGAAGATTACATTCAATAAAAGTAACCAGTAATCATATTAGTAGAGGTGAAGAATAGCTTTAATAGCTTTTCATTGCATAAAATAAATAAAGTGCTGTTATGTTCTCTGTGAATTAATTGATTTGATTTGATTTGATTGATTTTTTTTTTTTTTTCTTCAAGGATTTGAAATAGGTAAAGGTCCATTTTTATAGAAAAGCAGGAACCCTCAGCGGACTGGAAATCTCTGTACGAAATCCGAGCTGTCATTCACCTCTCAGCTGACATTGTGTAACGTGTACTGACAGCGGACTTCCCATGAGGCCTTGCAGCTATGTTCAGTTTTACTTTTCTACCCATTTTAGTTGTAGATGCAATTTTGTCGTTCTTCCACTTAAAGGAGAGTTCCATGTTCTCCCCTCCATCGTTGTGCCCCCATCTCAGGGAAAAGCTCAGAAGATGGAAAGAGTAGAATAGATTAGGAGCTATAAAAGGTGGAATAGAAATTCTGTTACATTTTATTAGCAGTCACATACTGTATATGTACGATGGAATAGACATTTATAAGTAGGACACAATTGTATACATATCAACATTTCAAATAAAAAACTAAATCTGGGAGTTTTTTAAGGCCATATGCTATGCTCATATTTTGGCCACATCATATACATACAGCAACTTATCAATATATGTACAGGTTTATGTTTGCATTTAGGAGCTGATTAAGAAGGTTTAAGACACTATTGAGATAAAGATAGATAGATAGATACATACATACATACATACATACATACATACATACATAGATAAATAGATACATACATACATAGATAGATAGATAGATAGATAGATAGATAGATCGATACATACATACATACATACATACATAGATAAATAGATACATACATACATAGATAGATAGATAGATAGATAGATAGATAGATCGATACATACATACATACATATATACATACATAGATAGATAGATAGATAGATAGATAGATAGATACATACATACATACATACATACATACATACATAGATAGATACATAGATACATACATACATACATACATACATAGATAGATACATACATACATACATACATACATACATAGATACATAGATACATAGATAGATACATAGATAGATAGATTGATAGATACATACATACATAGATATTGGTGTTATTGAAACACTTATTTCTGAGCCTGCAGATACATAGATAGATAGGTAGATAGATAGATAGATAGATAGATAGATAGATAGATAGATAGATAGATAGATAGATATTGGTGTTATCGGAACACTTATTTCTGAGCCTGCAGATACATAGATAGATAGATAGATAGATAGATAGATAGATAGATAGATAGATAGATAGATAGATAGATAGATAGATAGATAGATACATAGATACATAGATACATAGATAGATTGATAGATACATACATACATAGATAGATATTGGTGTTATTGAAACACTTATTTCTGAGCCTGCAGATACATAGATAGATAGATAGATAGATAGATAGATAGATAGATAGATAGATAGATAGATAGATAGATAGATACATAGATACATAGATACATAGATAGATTGATAGATAGATAGATACATACATACATACATACATAGATATTGGTGTTATTGAAACACTTATTTCTGAGCCTGCAGATAGATAGATAGATAGATAGATAGATAGATAGATAGATAGATATTGGTGTTATTGGAACACTTATTTCTGAGCCTGCAGATAGATAGATAGATAGATGGATAGATAGATAGATAGATAGATAGATAGATACATAGATAGATAGATACATAGATAGATAGATAGATAGATAGATAGATAGATAGATAGATAGATAGATAGATAGATAGATAGATACATAGATGGATAGATAGATAGATATTGGTGTTATTGGAACACTTATTTCTGAGCCTGCATTTCTGTAATCCCGGGATGCTCAGCTCTACTCATCATAATCTCTATGCAGTACAATTATTATCAACCAGAAGTATTTGGAGAGAAATGATTTACACCCCAAACTCCACTTCTCTGCAATGTGCGGTTTATTGAATACATTATATTCATGAAAGTCAGTCTCAGCCTGTAGAACATAGAATGGCTTACAGTATGGAAGATTAAAACAGAGAGAGAGAGATGTAGGAAAAAATAGAAAGAAATGTATAAAAAGAAACAGAAAGAGAGAGGAGTGAGGATGGAAGAGCAAAATAGAAAAAGGAGAAGGAATGAATGGATGAAGGACAAAAGTAGAGCAGAAGGAGGGATGAAAAGAAGAAAGGGGGGGGGGAAGAGAGGACAAAGGAAGGAGTGAGGAAGAAAAAAGAAAAGAAAGATGAAGAAAGGGACCATGGTAGAGTGGGGAAAAAAAGAAAAGAATGAGTGAGGAAGGAGAAAGGAAGAAGTGAGGAAGGATGAACAAAATAAAGGAGGTAAAGGAAAGAAGGAAAAGGGGAAGGAAGAAAAGAAAAATGGTAGGATGGGGGAAATGAAGGAAAAAGGCAAGGAAGAAAGGGAAAACCGTAGGAAGGGGGAAAGGAAGGAAGGAAGGAAGGATGAGACAAGGAATAATGGTAGAATGGGAGAAAGGAAAGAGTGATGAGGGATGAAAAGAAGGAGAGGAAGGAAAAAGCTAGAGAGAGGGAAAAGAAGAAGGGAGCAAGAAAGACAGAACAGAAGAAAGAAAGATACAAGGGTAGAGCTGGAGAAAGGAAAGGAAAAAGTCAGGAAGAAGGGATGTGAGGGAGGAAGGAAGAAGGAATGGAAGAAGGAAGGAAGCAAGGAAGGAAGGAAGGAAGGAAGGCAAGAGTAAAAAACCTGAGTGAGATATGAAGCATGTATGAAACATACAGTATTGGAAAGAATAATAGAAATAGAAATAAAGGGGTAGGAAGAGTGAAAGAAAGGATGGACAAAATGAAGCGGACAGAAGGAGGAACGGTATAAGGGAGGAAGGATGGTGGGAAAGATAGGGAGGAAAAAAGGATGAAACAACAAAAGAAAGACGGAAGGGAGGGATGAAGAAATGGACAGGAACAGTAGAAGGAATAAAGTAAAGAAGTGAGGAAGGAGGGATGAGAGGAAAGAAGGGTAAGGGGGGAGAAAGGAAGGAAGGAGCAAGAAAGGAACAACATAGGAAGGAAGGGTTGGGAAAAAAAGGGACAACAGTAGAGGTGGAGAGAAAAAGAAAGGAAAGCAGTGAGGAAAGGGGTTAGGGAAGAACAAAAGAAAGAAGGAAGGAAGGGATGGAAGGAAAGAAGGAAGAAACAAAGGAAGGAATGGGAAAAGTAAGGGAGGGAAAAAGAAAAGAAGGGAAAAGAAAAAAAAATGAAAAAAAGATGATATATAGATAGAGATAGAAATGTTGATTGATAGATAGATAGATAGATAGATAGATAGATAGATAGATAGATAGATAGATAGATAGATAGATAGATAGAAACATGTATAAGGCCCCTTTCACACTGGGGCGGGGAGCCGCGGTGACGGTAAAGCAGCGCTATATTTAGCGCTGCTTTACCGTCGTTTTAGCCGCGGTTTTCGCCCGCTCGCGGTGCGGTATTACCCCCCCGCGAGCGGGCGAAAAAGGGTTAAAGACGCTTTGCGGCGGTATTGCCGCGGTATCACCACGGTGTCCCATTCTAATCAATGGGAAGGAGCGGTATAGGAGCGGTGAATACACCGCTCCTATACCGCTCCAAAGATGCTGCTAGCAGGACTTTTTTGACCGTCCTGCTAGCGCACCGCTCCAGTGTGAAAGCCCGCCGGCTTTCACACTGGAGTTAAAGGGGCCGGATTTTTTTCAGGCGGTATACAGGCGCTATTTTTAGCGCTGTACCGCCTGAAAAACGCCCCAGTGTGAAAGGGGCCTAAGAGTCAGTAGATAGATAGATAGATAGATAGAGATAGAAATGTTGATAGATAGATAGATAGATAGATAGATAGATAGATAGATAGATAGATAGATAGATAGATAGATAGACATAAAAAGATATGAGTCAGTAGATAGATAGATAGATAGATAGATAGATAGATAAATAAAGGTAGATAGATAGATAGATAGATAGATAGATAGATAGATAGATAGATATGTACAGCATATTATATATTGGGATGATCTTGTTCCTGTACTTGGCTGTGTCTCTAATAATTACTTTCCGTGACGGATCAAACAACAGATCCTTTTTACAGATAATTAAATTAAGAAGAACAAAGTCTCGGTGAAGAAATGGGATTTCTCATTCATTCTGTGGTTAGAAATGGATGTTTGATGACAGCTCACATACTGTCATTTACACCATTTACAATGTCTTTAGGTTGTGAAAAGTAATTATAAAATCCATACACCGGGAACAATGGCGGCGTGTCGTAGATGCCAGCGATCACTAACAATAGGTCCCTTCCTCCATTGTACTTGTACAGTCAGTGTGATATTCTACCATTCTTCAACCCCGAGATTTGCCAAGACCAATCTCCAGCAAATCTTGTAAAAAACAATTGTTAGTGACGGTCTGTCTGTCTATATGATTTGGGTTCAGTTCACATCCAGCATTCTATAAATGTACGTTTCGTACTGCGAGTTTTCCTGCTACACACATAGGGCAAAGGGAAGAAAACTGCGCTTGGAACGGGGGGGGAGGGGTTTATGGATTCCCTATAAACACCCAATATAAACAGTTTAAAGGTAATAATGAAAAAAATGAAAAAAAGCTGCAAACTTATTGTGAGATATACACAAAATATACAAGAAAAAAGAAAAGTTGCGCTAGTAGTTAATAAGTGTTGACCAGTGATGTCACAATCAAGTGAAAACAGTGTAAAAAATATTAAAAAAATATATAATTTTCCAAACTATTTAAAGAAAAAATATATATACCAGGTATACAGTGAGTATAGTATTCCACGTTTGTCCTAATAGTGAATATGATAATATTAATGTAAATTAAATTTAAAGTCCCAAATTAGAAGTTCTCTATTAATAGTCCACAAAAAGAACAATGTGTATAAGTGTGCAGAAGCCTTAATCCTTCCAAGGGGGTTCAGAAGTGGTAAAAGTAATCCTGGCAGGAAAAAATCTCAACCTTCCAAATAATATGCTTACCAGAAATAAGCAAATATTGCGCAGTTGGCTTATACCCAGCCTGGGCCTTTTGATGAATCAAGATCCCGGAACTTTGGGTACTCGAGAATGACGTATGCCCCCAGTAGTTGTTTGTCAAAAAGAAAAAGAGGAGGCAGACATAGCGTAATATTGTCAAGAAAAATAACAAAAAATATAATGGAAAAAATTATATATAAAAAATAAATATAAAAACTTTTATTTTTATATATAAAAAATAAATAAAATGAAAAGAAAAAACACCCAGTGTGATCAACCAAAAAATAGAACGTGTTCCAATGAAGTCTCCTCCACCATTTGAGTGTTGCGCTTACCAGAAAACAACAACAAACGAAACACACACATAGGGCAGTCTATTAATTTCAATGGGCTGTCCAATGTGCAACAAATGCTTAAAAGAAGCTCATATACTTTTTGAGTGTTTTACACGTTGCACATTTTTAGCCGCACATTTTGATGTGTTTGACGCGCATTTTGACATACGCAACAACGTGTATCTGGTGCCCATGTTTATGTTGCCCTTAACAATCAATGGCACTGCAAGTGTGACGCGTCTTTAACACGTGTTGCAAAAACAAGCTTGAAAATGCATACTTTTGCGTCCGTTAATGTGACACTCTGGTGTGAATGCAGCCTTTAGGATTAAAAAGCCACACACTTCCAATTGTAAATAAGGACTGTTCAGTGGTTTACAGCCCTCGGCTCTAGAACTAAGGGCTTTGTAAGGCCATGTTCACACTGGGCTGGTTGAGAATTCGCACAGTCATAAGCTTTCCCGAGACGCACAGAAATGCGCTACCCTTTAGCAGACTTCTTTTGCGCAGGGACTTCTTTCGCAACGTTTTTGCACGCTTGGGACATCCCATTGAAATGAATGGACTGCTCTACACACAACACAGGGGAACGTGGGCCCCATCACACCAGCATGGTGTGTACAGAGCGTAAATCTTATCAGAAAGAATATATTATTTTATATATACTGTGATTCTGTACTTGCCAAATATGCTGCAGAAATCTCCCTCCACTGAATCTGGATGCAACCATTTTAACTGTGGGCAGCTGAAGCTGCTGCCTGTTCACTTCCTGGATTTACACAGACACACAGAGGCACACGCCTCCAGCTCTGCAGCTCTCATTGGCCCTCTTATGATTCATCCCCCCTCCCTTCCTGGCAAACTCTCACAAGAGTAAGAGAGAGAGAGCTATGCATGATGTCATAAACCTAGGCTAATGACCAGACAAGAAACAGAAAGTGGGCTGTATAAGGTATTTACTGGCAGAAAAAAAATGTTTTACTATCCAAATTTAAAACAACAAAGGCAGAAGATTTAACAAATGGAAAGTTGAAAAAATTACTGAAGGTCCGCTTTAAAATGTCATCATTTTAGGGCTGTTACTGATTAAAATTTTCGTGTTCGATTAATCGTTTTTTTTTTTTTTTAAATCGATTAATCGACTAATTTAGATTAATTATAATGCACATACAGATCCAACTACTTTTAGCTGATCTCCTTGCATTGCAACTCTGCATTAGTCAGAATTAAATGTGGTATACACTATATACAATCACCCGACACTAGTTAGTTTCCACAATCCATGACTTAACTTCACAGTTCACACAAATACGTTTTAAATTCAAACTATAGCACTGATGTAAGTCATTTTTTTTCCACAGTAGCGTGACAATCCCTCCACCTCCGGTCTAACTAATCACTCTCACCTTATGGCATGGACCCCTGTGCAAACAGGTGGTCATGCAAGCGGGTATCAAAAGGGTTAACACAGACCATAAACTTCTCTCACGTCTCCTTAGATCTCAGCAAGGACGCCAGGTCATGGGTAGAAAGAAAAGATCTAAGTGCTCACCGCCTAAGTATAAGATTTCATTTTTGTGTTCAAACACAAACTACTCACATAAAGATGATAAAAACACAGCATGTAAAGCCGACAATCGTGTTAGTTCCGTAAGGCAGCAGTGGGTGATGTCATGCGTAGCTCCTTCCCCGTACGCGTTACGTTCAATCAGTACTTCGACGTCACCGGAACTCCTCCCCCTTCCCTTCGTTAGCAGACGGAGGCACTTGGGGAAGGGGGGAGGAGTCCGGTGATGTCGATGTCTGTGACATCACCGGATCTCCGACGGAACTCTCTGAAGACCCGGAAGCCGGCGGAGAGGTGAGTACCGATCATAAGAATTTTGATCGATCAACAAAATGAATAGATTAATCAAGGAATTAATCTTTAATTTCCACAGCCCTATGATCATTATTTGATTTTTTAAATGCAAGCAATGTAACTACCTGATATTATTTTTGACATCAGTCTCTTGTAGCCTATTTCCAGTTAAGCTCAGACTGTGATAAGGAGAAGCAGCACAAGGAGCCAATCGGCTTCAAAGAGCATGCTGGTAGGAGGAGTGAGCAAAGTGACAGAGAGCTGAGCCCATCAGTCTAATGCTTCTCCTTTCACTGTCCAGCAGTGGCGTCGCTAGGGGGTGGCTATTGGGGCTATAGCCCCGAATCTGGGGCCCAGAGTCTCTTACCGCAGGGGTCCCTGCCTAACCAGCGGGCCGTGGCCTTTCTGCAGCTGGGCCGTGGGTGCGGCGAGTGGGCGGGCTGCATGAGGGAGCCGGGCAGGCGGATGAGAGAAGTGAGCAGGCAGACGGCCAGAGATGACATCATCTCTCTCAGCCCGACTTGCATCACCGCTCTTCCGTCTTCACAGCTGGGCCTCTTCAATGTCGGAGGTGCGGCAGGGAGCAGCGAGATGACATCATCTCTGACTGTCCGCCCCGCATCGCCGCACTCCTGCCCTCACTCAGAACTGACAACTGCACCTGCCTCTGTGCTAAATGGACCAGTGCTGCCAGCAAGCCACCAATGCATCGATAGTGGCAGGTGACGTGGCAAGTGACAATCCGCATCTGGTGGCAAGTGACAATGCACATCTGGTGGCAGGCGACATGGCATGCAAAAATCTGAATATGGTGGCAGGCGATGTGGCAGGTGACAATCCGTAAATGGTGGCAGGTGACGTGGCAATGGACAATCCACATCAGGCGGCAGGTGACGGTGGCAAGTGAAATCCACATCTGGTGGCAGGCGAAGGTGGCAAGTGACAATCCGCATCTGTTGGCAGGCGATGTGGCAGGTGACAATCCACATCAGGTGGCAGGTGATGCAGCAAGTGACAATCCACATCAGGTGGCAGGCAACGGTGGCAAGTGACAATCTGCATCTGGTGGCAGGCAATGTGGCGGGTGACAATCCGCAAATGGTGGCAAATGACGTGGCAAGTTACAATCCACATCAGGTGGCAGGCGACGGTGGCAAGTGACAATCCGCATCTGGTGGCAGGCAACGGTGGCAAGTGACAATTAGCATCTGGTGGCAGGCGACAGTGGCAAGTGACGCGCCCAGGGCTCCCACTGATTCTGCATTATGGTGAGTTGAACCACTTCATTATATATTACAATGTAACAATAGAAATAATGCGCTTCAATCACACTGACACCATATCAACCATGGTGCCATGACGACTGAAACGCCAACACCAGCCATTGCCAGCGAAAAATTGCTTACCACCCACGTGCCCCCCCTGCAAAAAGGTTGGTGACCGCTGCTATAGGCTCTAGCCCCAGATCTTTTGCAGACCTAGCAATGCCCCTGCTGTCCAGTCATAGGCTAGGGGAGGAACACGACATGTAAGTAGGTATTACTTAACCTCAACAGAAAATAATGAGGTCTCCTGCCATGCCAGACGTGGCTAAAGCGTGTGTCAGAGCTGTGTTAATCTCAGCGCTGGATGGACAGAAATACAAATCCTTTGGCAGATAAAAGAGCTCCCTTATGTGTATTTGGCTGTTTGCCTGGAATCCGACTTTAAATGGCTTCCAGTCGACCCTGACTGGGGATCTGAAGTGAACGCAGGCTAGGTCGGAAAAGGCCGCTTTAGTAAATCAGCCCCACTGCATCTATCTTGCACGCTTTAAGAGACAGTTAAAAGCCAGCGAGAAGCCTCTCGAAGCTCTCGGGATTAGAGATTCTGTCCAGCGACTCCTTGGCGCAAGATTAAAATCCTCGAGAAAACTCAAGACGCGTACGCGGGGCCCTCCGCCTTCCCCGGCCCATTCTGACAGCCGCGGCTCGAAAATAAATAAATAAAGACGATAATGCAGAAAAAGCAGAAGATACCAGAAAGTCGCCAATTTATTTTCAAATTGGAAATTCTTCAGCATGCTGGGGGATTTGCATAAATCAGGGGGACAAGGGGAGCGAGCGGAGCTTAAACAAAAATGCATTACAGAACCGAGTCTTCTGTTCCCGTTCCTTGCCTGATATTTCGAGCACAGCTTGTACCAAAGCCGCCGTTCTGCCTGCTGGGTTTTCTTAAAGGGAAAGTCCGGCCAAACTGATTAAGGGTTGATGGAAACTAGTCGGCCCAGGTACCAGCCGGTGTCTTTGATTTCAGTTTAAGGCCCCTTTCATACATGAAAAGCCAAATGTATCCTGACTCTTTGCATCCAACATACTGTACCACCCCATCTTAATTCACTATAATTACCCAAAAATATACTGACACAAAGGTTGGGAGAAAACTGGCCGTTTTTGGCCCCTTTATTAAAAATTTAACAATTATGTAAATAATAATAACACCAACAACAAAAACATAACCTTTTTTGGTTGCCGATCCTTGGAGGCACTACGTATCAGAAATATTTCCTTGTATCTGCGTGAACCATTTGCACAGTCCCTGCCGCCCTGCACCGACTCAGGGATGAAAACCTTCTGAAGATACACCATTGAACTCCCAGTTCATCCACCATAACTGGTATTCCACCAGGGACTAGACATGTGCAATTTGTTTCGTTTTTTTTTTCGTTTTTCGTTAAAATTTGATATATTCGTTCATTTGTTATCGTACGAATGAACGAACGATTCGCTAAAAATTTTAACGAATAACGAATGTTCGAATCGAACGAACTTGAAAAACAACGAAAATCCGAAATAACCAAATTAGAAACAAAGAAACTACGAAAGAAGAAAATCCGAAAAACGAAAACAGGAAACAACGAAAATCAAAATGAACGAAAAAATTTGTACATTCGTAACTTTTTTTTTTTTTTTGAATTGGTAATTTTCCGTGTCCCTTACAATGGCGCTGCTTAACGTGCTTCGAATGGATTGAACGAAAAAATTCGTACATTCGTAACTTTTTTTTTTTCGATTCGTAATTTTCCGTGTCTCTTACAATGGCGCTGCTTAACGTACTTCGAATGGATTGAACGAAAAAATTCGTACATTCGTAACTTTTTTTTTCGATTCGTAATTTTCCGTGTCTCTTAAAATGTAATAATAGCATACACATTACATAAAATTATGAATTATGCTCCGATTACGAATCTACGAAAACAATGTTACGAAAGTACGAATAAATCAATCTAACGAAAGTACGAATGTAACTAAATCTACGAAAATACGAATGCGTCCGAATTTCAAATAAACGAAAATTAAACTAACGGAACAAACGAATCAACGAAAAAATAACTCTTACGAAAATACGAATCGTTACGAATCAACGGAAACGAAAGAAACGAAACGGAAATAAACTAATTTTTCTATTGTGCACATGTCTACCAGGGACCCATACCTTCGATGTGTCGCAATCCTCTAATTACAGCAGATTATTTAAAATACCTCCAAAGACCCAACCGCCACAGTGCAAAGTGTGAAACCTCACACCTTTGTGCCCCGCCACAAACGTAGTGCCCACTGTATCCTGTCCTGCAGGCCCAGCGACCACAGATTCGTGCCCACTGCATTCAGATGTACCACATCACTGCGGAGGTACCTCCACGTGTCCACTTCCAGCTCTCGGTGCCTAACTGCGAAACCCCTGTTACGCATTATGAATCTCCCAACCTCCTTGTTAGCCTTCACTGCCCTGTTTAGCTTTGCCACTGACCTGGCAAGGTGGTGCGGCCCACCATGTCCAACCATACCAACACTGTATCCGGAAATGCCATCTGCAAACGTAGCACATCAAACTTGACGTCACGTATGAGATTTCTGCTGGACCGAACCCCCAGGTCGTTACCTCCCGCGTGTAAGACTAAAATTTCAGGGGGCCTGTCCCATCTAGCGACTCTATTGACCTCTGGAACCCCCCTGTTCCATAACAACCCAGGAATGCCTATTCACTTAATACTGGCCTCGGATCTAGGGAAGGCCAACTGACGACCATTAGGCCTGACGTCAGCCCTCCTAGCCCCCCCAATGCAATGAACGTTGACCCTTAACCAAGCCTAAATCTCAACCTTGCCCTTCAATTTACCGTCCCATTTCACAAACTAGCAAAGTAAATGCTCAAGGAATTTAAAAAAATAAAAAGTCTGCAAGAGATGAGTTTTAATAAATCTAAAGTCTGCTCCCTCCTTAGTTTATAGTGCATGCACAAAGTATAAAAAAAACATGACATTTTCATCCTTATTTCCCCCAGTTCTGTTGGCGGTACTTCTGACAAGTGGGGATACAATCCAATGCCTTGTAGAGCTACTGCAGCAACTTTTCCTTTTATGACTTTGGAGTGTGATGTGCAAATTAAATTTTAACTATAAAAGGTCCATTTGTATATTGTTACACTATATATCACTGCCAGAAATAATTAAACATTGGAAGGAAGGTAACAAACTAACACAAAGAAAATACACCACAGTGAAATACTAATTTATATAGTAACTCTGCTTTATTTCTTTCTTTCTCTCTCTCTCTCTCTCTCTCTATCCTTCTTTCCCTTTTTTTCCCCAACCCTTCCTTTATTCTTCGTTTTTTGCTCCTTCCTTAAAATTTTCCCTCCTTAAAATATTCCCTCCCTTCCTTCCTTCCATTCCTCTTTTCTTCCTCCCATCCCTCCTACTTCACTCTTTCCTTTCCTTTTTCTGGCTCTACCCTTCTTTTTTCTCCCCTCTTCTTTTTTTCCTTCCTTCAATCCCTCCTTCCTCACTGCTTTTTTTCCCTCTCTCCCACTCCACCCTTCTCTTTCTTCATCTGTTCTTCCTTCCTTGCTCCCTCTTTCCTTTCTCTCTTCCTACCTTTTTCCCTTTCTTCCTTCCCCTTTCCTTCTTTTCTTTCCCTCCTTCTTTTTGTCCCTCCTTCCTCACTCCTTCCTTTCTCCTTCCTCGCTCTTTCCTTTCTATTTTTCCACTCTACCTTGGTTCCTTTCTTCATCTTTCTTTTCTTCTTCCTTCCTCACTCCTTCCTTTCTCCTCCTTTCTTTTTCCCTTTCTTCTTTTCATCCCTCCTTCTCTCACTCCTTCCTTTCTTCCACTGTACTTATGTCCCTTTCTTCATGCATCCCTTCCTTTCTTTTTTCTTATGCTCTTCCTCACCTTTCTTTCCTTTTTTATTATGCTCTTCCTCACCTTTCCTTCCTTTCTTTCTTTCTTTCTTTCTTTCTTTCTTTCTTTCTTCCTTCCTCTCTGTAGTTGCTTCTGTCTTTTGTTCTTCCTTCCTTGCGCCTTCTTTCCTTTCTCACTCCCTACCATTTTCTTCATCTTTCCCTTCCTTTTTCCTCTTTCCTTCCTTTCTTTTCTTCTGCTATACCTTTGTCCCTTTCTTAATCTCTTTATTCCCTTTTTTGTTTGTTCTTGAATGAATGAATAATTTGTATAGCGCTAACAATGCGAACTGAATCGCCTCAAGGCGCTGTATTGGTGCTTTGTTGTCAAACTTCTTGGAAGAGGTAGGTCTTGAGTTTTTTCCTGAAGACCTGATGGTTTTCTTCCATGCAGATGTTGGTAGGAAGAGCATTCCATAGCCGTGGTCCTTGAACAGCGAATCTCCGCTCCCCCTTTGCTTTGTAGCGGCATTTGGTAATGATGAGGAGGCTTTGGTTAGCCGATCGAAGACTGCGATTGGGTATGTAGTGTTTTATTTTCTCAATTAGGTATTGAGGAGCGTCTCCATGGGTACATTCGTGGGTGAGGCAGAGGGTCTTGAATGTGATCCGATTCTTTACGGTTAGCCAATGTAGGGTCCTCAGGGAAGGGGAGATGGATTCCCAGGGTTTTTCCTGTTATCAGCCTTGCTGCAGTATTTTGGATAAGTTGTAAGCGCGCAAGTTGATATTGGGGTAGTCCTATGTAAAGGGAGTTTGCGTAGTCAAGTCGTGAATTAATGATTGTTCCAACTACCACTGCTTTGTCCTCCTCTGGAATGAAGGGGATGAGTCTGCGTAGCAGGCGGAGCATCCTTGGTCTCTCCTCTTTTTCTCCCTTCCTTAATTTCTTGCTTCTTTTTATCCTATTTCCTCACTCCTTTATTTCCCACACTCTGCATATATTCTTCCTTTAATTATCTATCTATCTATCTATCTATCTATCTATCTATCTATCTATCTATCTATCTATCTATCTATCTATCTATCTATCTATCTATCTATCTATCTATCTCTCTGTCTGTCTATCTATCTATCTATCTATCTATCTACCTATCTATCTATTTCACACTCACACAAACAAATGCAGTTAGTAAAAAAGATGCAGTTAGTAAAAAAAACAGATGTCATTGGTTTTTACCCCACTGAGTAGCCTACCTGGCCTTTCACCCACCCTTCTGCCCTCTGGACACACAGAAAAACTAGGCAAATGCCCAGAAGGTTCATAAAACCATCCCCCTGACTCCCATTACACCACATCATCCTTCTGCCGTTCTCATTACAAGGCCAGGAGGGCACTATAAAGCCCTCAAGGGTTCCAGCTGCTAATCCACCCTACACAGACAATAAATACACCCCAAGTGGGGCTCTCCTTGTTAGAGCGAAATCAGATCATGGCTTTACTTGTGTCCGGGTTCGGTTTACACTTAGATCTAGAGAAATTATTACAAAAAAATTGAACTTGATCACATCCGCAAGCGGAAAGGTCAGGCTGGCTCAGGGCCTCAACGCCTCAAAAGCTGCTGTTTCACCGTATTGAGAAATTCTGCGGAGACATAACATCCAGGAAATAATGATAGGAGGAAAATATAAATCAATAGAACAGCAATGAGGGGTCGGGAAGTCATAGGCTTTGGGCTCATCGCTAGAATGAAGTTAAAAAATTGTCTCCTTCTTTTATTTATTGCTTATTCACCCACTGGCTTTACTATTTATTCATACACTATGGGCATCATTGGCTCCATTTAGTATGTGGAATGTGTTTGAAAGAGGAAAGTGTCCTAGTTGCCCCAAGAAACCGCTCAGTGCAGGTGTACTGGGAACCATATATCATTTAGAGCCAAAGTGCCACACTGCCAACTTGCTGACTTAATGTCAAACCAATCAAATATTTCTATATCAGGATAGGAGCCTGTGGCTCATGGAAGCCCTCCCAGAGTTCCATTCATACTTACTCACTCTAACAGGCCATGTCACCTCTTGGCACATACAATAAATACGCTTCATTAACCTTCTAGTAATCCACATAGATGACATATATTGATATTTTACTTAGCGATACAGTACGATGGGCCCCTAGATCTGCAGAACCTGCATTAAATCCAGCTAGTTCGATTGGAGGGTGAATCCTATTTGATTCAATGAACTGGTAAAGTGGTCATCCCGCAGCATCCAATGGGAAACCCGCTTTTAATGCCGCCAGGATTTATGGGGCAAAAACCTCAATACCCCTGCAAAACAAGGTCCTTAAGTAGTCTAATGCCCCGTACACACGGTCGGATATTCCAATGGGAAAAGTCAGATCGGATTATGTTGTCGGAAAATCCGCCCGTGTGTGGGCTCCATCGGACTTTTTCCGTCAAAATTTCCGACGGAAAAAATTTGAGATCCTGCTCTTAAATTTTCCGACAACAAAATCCGATCTGACTTTTTCCGATCGTGTGTAGAGAAGACAGACAAAGTACCACGCATGTTCAAATCAAATTACGAGACCAAAGCTATTGGCTAATAGCCTCTACGCATTTCCGTCATACGCAACGAACGTCACAACGTTCAGAATGATCGGATTTTCCGACAACTTTGTCCGACCGTTTGTATGCAACACCAGTGTCGGACAAAATCCGTCGGAAAAAATCCGATGGATTTTGTGGTCGGAATTTCCGACCGTGTGTACGGGGCATAAGCTTTTTCTTGTTATATTAACAGCAGCAGCCACTTGTATACATTACCTTTTCATGGGTAGTTCTATTAGTATATTTGATACCCCTCTATACCTGCTGCCCAAGGCACTGGTCAGGGAAGGACTGAGGGGCAGGTGGGCATTTGCAAATAGGATATCTATGACTGGTGGCCCTGATTGCACATACTTTGCCATTTAGACATTGATCCAAGTAGGAACCGCAGTCACTGTGTTACAGGACTTGCAGAATCCCTGTCAGTACTTCCAATAGTACTTGCAGCATCGCTAGACGGGTCCTCTAACTAATAAGCTTTGAAGTGGCTGGTGCTGTGTCTTCAAACCAGCTACTCTTGAGCAATACTGAGCTGAGCTATAATACTGAGCTATAAACCTGTTGTTCTGACCTGGATTGCCTGACTACTCTATTGCCTTCTGCCTTATCTTCTACCATCTTCATTGCCAACCTGGACTGGCTACCATTTACTTGCCTCCTGCCAAGACCACTACCTGAACAACATGACTATTTTCTCCTCTCCGGCCTAATTTACCTCGTACTTATCGACTGTCTGACTTCCCTCTGCTTGCTGCCTGCCAGGACCCCTGCTTGATCCAGACTGTGCGCTGGTCTCCTGTCGCTGCACCGTAGCCCTGCGTTACCTGCTACCTCTTGGTGGGACAAGGGCCACAACCTGGTGCACATTGCAGTGAAGAGTTCTGAGGACCACTAGGGTTTCCAGCCCATCTTCACCATCAGGAGCTCTGCTAAAGACCAACTGGTATTTCAGTGCCCTGGGAGAGCCCATGTCAAGTATTGTAACACAGTGGTATATGGTGGGCATTATATAGCTATCTCATTATATAGCTATTTCAAAGCAAGGTCCATAAAGACATTGATGAGCGAGTTTTGGGTGGAGGAACTTGACTGGACTGCACTGAGTCCTGACCTCAACCCGATAGAACATCTCTGGGATGAATTAGAGCGGAGACTGCAAGCCAGGCCTTCTTATCCAGCATCAGTGCCTGGCCTCACAAATGCGCTTCTGGAAAAATGGTGAAACATTCCCATAGACACACTCCTAAACCTTGTGGACAGCCTTCCCAGAGAGTTGAAGCTGTTATAGCTGCAAAGAGTGGGCCAACTCAATATTGAACCCTACGGACTAAGACTGGGATACTATTAAAGTTCATGTGCGTCTAAAGGCAGGTGTCCCAATACTTTTGGTAATATAGTGTATATGCATTCAACATATTTATTTTTCTTGTGAGGACATCTAAAGGCCCTGAGACTGTGGCTGGGTGTCGCCATCTTGGATGTGATGTCAGCAGTCCCTGCAGACTCAAGTGGCACTCTACAGTACCTCCCTTTGATCTTTACCCGACAGCCTTGTGGACAGCCTTCCCAGAAGAGTTGAAGCTGTTATAGCTGCAAAGGGTGGGCCAACTCAATATTGAACCCTACGGACTAATGCCCCGTACACACGGTCAGATATTCCGATGGAAAAAGTCCGATCGGATTATGTTGTCAGAAAATCTGATCGTGTGTGGGCTTTTTCCGTCGGAGAAAAAATTTGAGAGCAGGATCTAAAATTTTCCGACAACAAAATCCGATCAGACTTTTTCCGATCGTGTGTAGAGAATTCTGACGCACAAAGTGCCATGCATGCTCAGAAGAAATTTGGAGACGAAAGCTATTGGCTACTGGCCTCTACATAGTCTCGTCGAACGTTTTCTACGTCACCTCGATCAGAACGATCGGATTTTCCGACAACTTTGTCCGACTGTGTGTGTGCAACACAAGTTTCGGACAAAATCCGATGGATTCTGTTGTCTGAATGTCTGACCGTGTGTACGGGGCATTAGACTGGGATGCCATTAAAGTTCATTTGCGTGTAAAGGCAGGTGTCCCAATACTTTTGGTAATATAGTGTAGATAGATAGATAGATAGATAGATAGATAGATAGATAGATAGATAGATAGATAGTAGAGAGATAGATAGATAATTAAAGGAAAGAAAGAATATATGCAGAGTGTGGGAAATAAAGGAGTGAGGAAATAGGATGAAAAGAAGCAAGGATTTAAGGAAGGGAGAAAAGGAGGAGAGATCAAGGATGGAAGAACAAACAAAATAGGGAAGAAATAGATATGGAAAGGGACAAAGGTATAGCAGAAGAAAAGAAAGGAAGGAAAAAGGAAGGGAAAGATGAAGAAAATGGTAGGTAGTGAGAAAGGAAAGAATGAGCAAGGAAGGAAGAACAAAAGACAGCAACTAGAGAGAGGAAAGAAATGAGGAAGGAAGGAAGGAAGAAAGGAAGGAAGGAAGGAAGGAAGGAAGGAAGGAAGGAAGGAAAGGAAGGAAGGAAGGAAGGAAGGAAGGAAGGAAAAGAAAGAAAGAAAGAAAGAAAGAAAGAAAGAAAGAAAGAAATTCTTTGTGATACCCTGAATGAGCTTGCAATTTATACCAGACTTATGCCGCGTACACACGACTGGACTTTCCTGCAGACTAGGTCCGACGGTCTTCCCGACAGATTTTCAACAGAGTTCCGACGGACTTCCGAACGAACGGACTTACCCACACACGAACTTACTAAGTCCGTTCGAAAGTCTGTTCGTTTTGAACATGATAACGTAAGACGGGACTAATGCCCCATACACACGGTCGGAAATTCCGGCGGAAAATGTCCGATCGTTGTTGTCGGAAAATCCGACCATGTGTGGGCTCCATCGGACTTTTTCCGTCGGAATTTTTCGCCGGAAAAAATTTGAGATCCTGCTCTCCAATTTTCGGACAACAAAATCCGATCAGACTTTTTCCGATCATGTGTAGAGAATTCCGACGGGCAAAGTGCCACGCATGCTCAGATCAAATTACGAGACCAAACCTATTGGCTAATAGCCTCTACGTAGTCCCGTCGTACGCAACGAACATCACCACGTTCAGAATGATCGGATTTTCCAACAACTTTGTCCGACCGTGTGTATGCAACACCAGTGTCAGACAAAATCCGTTGGAAAAAGTCAGACGGATTTTGTGGTCGGAATTTCTGACCATGTGTACGGGGCATAAAAAAGGAAGTTCAATAGCCAGTAGTCAAAAGCTTCCCTTGCGTCGTATTTGGTCCGTCGGACAGACGAACGGTTTTCCCGATAGGAATTGAGTCCGTCGGACAGATTTGAAACATGTTCTATCTCTAGCTCCGTCTGATTTTTTTTATAAAAAAACGATCAGATTATGCCACACACGATCGAAATGTGCGACGGACTGATCCCGTCGGACCTAGTCTGCCGGAAAGTCCGGTCGTGTATACGCGGCATTAGACACTAAACTTCCCCTTCACACGCCCAAAATAAAAGGGCCCCTAGGCCACAGATGGGCCCTTATGCAACTGCACAATCTGTACCTGCACTCGCTCATAAAAGCTCATAACCCTTTTGTTGTGTAATGCTATTTTTACATGGCAAAGTCAACATTTTTTAGATTTTTTTTTTTTTTTTTTACCCTTCTTGCCAGGTGTCTCCAAAAGTCTTCAATTTACTGATCCTATTTCAGAAAGAATTATTTGCAGAGCCCAACGGTATCGCTGCTAATTAATTGACAATAGCACACACATACACTTTCCGCATCAAATGCAGCCCGCGCATTTTGTTTACAAGGCTGCCTGCCTGCCAATCACAGGTTACTTGACGACCTTTTCATTTCGCCTCTCAGCCGCCCGGCGGTGGCTGAAGAGCTGCCGGCTCGGTGTCGGGGCTTCATTTTTCAGACACGCTTATCCGACAATGACTGAGGAATGAGAAAGAGTTTATGATTGATCGGAAACACATTTGTTACATGGGCATTCAGCCTTGCCTCCTCGCCCACCCGCCCTCGTACTCCTGCAGGGCACGGCAGAATTAATAGCCGTGTTTGGCCTCTAATACCACCACTCAGAAGGACAATTCTTTTCATTTTTTAACTTAGAATAAAATATTGGCGTTGATGTACATACATCAGCCGATCCCTGGGAAGCCATTTTTGCCTGGCTGCGGCGGAATGGCCTTTTGGGATAGCCCGCTGCATTGTTCTGTAACGCTTTTATCGCTCCTCTGGGGAATCAGACCCATCGTAGATCATAAATACGCCACAAATCCATGCTAACATTGCAGTCGCTCCAATGAAAAGTCTCCACCAAACGGGGAGTATTGAGAAGGGCACAAAATAATGAGGCCATTACCACGTACCGGCCACTTGTCACCCGGCTGAGATTTTTTGCACACTGTCAGTACAAAGTCTGTGAAGTTGTGCTGTATAGGAAAGGTAGGAAGACGGGCCGGGCATTGATGATAGCGGTGGGCAGGAAGATTTCTTGAAACCTGCATAAAATGCTAATTACAAGCAAGACTGCATCCTTTCTTGTTAAAAAAAAAAAGCAAGACTACATCCTACTAGTTAAAGCGATATTAACCACTTACAGACCGGAAGGACTTACCTCCTTCCTGACCAGGCCATTTTTTGCGATACGGCACTGCCTTACTTTAACTGACAATTGCGTGGTCGTGCGGCGCTGTACCCAAATAAAATTGACGTCCTTCTTTCCCCACAAATAGAGATTTTTTTTGGTGGTATTTGATCACCTCTGCTGTTTTTATTTTTTGCGCTATAAACAAAAAAAAGAGCAACGATTTTGAAATAAAATTAAAAAAAAACAATATTTTTTACTTTTTGCTATAATAAATATCCCCAAAAAAACAAATTTCTTCATCAGTTTAGGCCAATATGTATTCTTCTACATATTTTTTTGGGGAAAAAAAAATCTCTATAAGCGTATATTGATTGGTTTGCGCAAAAGTTATAGCGTCTACAATATAAGGGGATATATTTATTGCATTTTTATTTTAAATTTCTTTTTTTTTTTTACTAGTAATGGCGGTGATCGCGCATTTCAAAAACAATTTTGAAAAATAAAAACAACAATATTTTTTTACTTTTTGCTATAATAAAAATCCCCAAAAAAAACAAATGTATTCATCAGTTTAGGCCAATATGTATTCTTCTACATATTTTTGTTAATTTGGTAAAAATGTTTTGGTAATTTGGTAATTCTACATATTTTTGTTAATTTGGTAAAAATGTTTTGGTAATTTGGTAAAAAAAAAATCACTATAAGCGTATATTGATTGGTTTGCTCAAAAGTTACAGTGTCTACAAAATAGGGGATATATTTATGGCATTTTTATTTATAAATTTATTTTTTACCAGTAATGGCGGTAATCTGCGATTTTTAGCGAGACTGTGACATTGGGGTGGACAGATTGGACGCTTTTGACCCTTTTTTGGACCATTGACATTTATACAGCCATCAGAGCCAAAAATAGCCACTGGCTACTGTATAAATGTCACTGGCAGGGAAGGAGTTGACAATAGGGTGCGATCAAGGGGTTAAGTGTCTTCCCTGGGAGTGTTCCTAACTGTATGGGGGCTGGGCTGACTGGAGGAGGAGAGAGATCGCTGTTCCTAATTACTAGGTACAGCAGATCTCTCTCTACTCCCCTGTCAGAATGGGGGATCTGTCTGTTTACACTGACAGATCTCCGTTCTGGCTCTCGTTCCCACGATCGTGGCTGCCGGCCACGTGCATCGTGTCCCCTGCCGTACAGCGGGCACCTGCACACGCCTGCTACGGCTCCTTAAAGGAGCCGACATACACCTACGGCAATTTTCGGGAACATGCCGACCTGCAGCAGGTCAGCAAGTGGTTAAAGCTTTATTTTTTTAAATTAAAATAACAAACATGTTATACTTACCTGCCCTGTGCAATAGTTTTGCCCAGAGCAGCCCCGATCCTCTTCTTCTGGGGTTCCCCGCTGGCTCTAGGCTTCTCCTGTTCGGCAAGTGCCCCCATGGGAATCCGCTTTCCATTGGGGCCAGGGCAGGACTTAGGGTGGTGGGGGCCCCTGGGCTTGAGTCACTTTCGGGTTGTACCTTCCATACATTACCGTATTTATCGGCGTATAACACGTGCCGGTGTATAACACGCACCCCAAGTTTAGGAGGGAAGTTTAAGGAAACAAATTACATTTAAATGCCCATAATTGCAGCCTTATCAGTGTCATTGCAGCCTTGTCCATCCATCTGCAGCCTTGTCAGTGTCATTTGCAGCCTTGTCAGTGTAGCCTTGTCATTTGCAGCCTTGTCATTGCAGTCTTGAAGT
Organism: Lithobates sylvaticus; assembly: GCA_028564925.1. Lineage (NCBI taxonomy): Eukaryota > Metazoa > Chordata > Amphibia > Anura > Ranidae > Lithobates > Lithobates sylvaticus. The sequence goes on from CM053032.1 coordinate 24,638,779, forward strand.
TTAAAAATGGCGCCACCGAGATACAGAGTCCTGTGTATCTCGGCGGCTCTCGGAGTCCCGAGCGGAGCCGAGAATAGCCGAGTGTACTCGGCTCGGCTCACAGTCATGCCCAGTCCCTGTGTTATGTCCATCATAGGGTGGGACTGGGCTTGACGGTGAGCGGAGCCGAGTACACTCGGCTACAGTGGTGTGAAAAAGTGTTTGCCCCCTTCCTCATTTCCTGTTCCTTTGCATGTTTGTCACACTTACTTGTTTCGGAACATCAAACCAATTTAAACAATAGTCAAGGACAACACAAGTAAACACAAAATGCAATTTGTAAATGAAGGTGTTTATTATTAAAGGTGAAAAAAAATCCAAACCATCATGGCCCTGTGTGAAAAAGTGATTGCCCCCTAAACCTAATAACTGGTTGGGCCACCCTTAGCAGCAACAACTGCAACCAAGCGTTTGCGATAACGTGCAATGAGGCTTTTACAGCGTCCTGGAGGAATTTTGGCCCACTCATCTTTGCAGAATTGTCCTAATTCAGTTACATTAGAGGGTTTTCGAGCATGAACGGCCTTTTTAAGGTCATACCACAACATCTCAATAGGATTCAGGTCAGGACTTTGGCTAGGCCACTCCAAAGTCTTCATTTTGTTTTTCTTCAGCCATTCGGTGGTGGACTTGCTGGTGTGTTTAGGATCATTGTCCTGCTGCAGAACCCAAGTTCGTTTCAGCTTGAGTACACGAACAGATGGTCGGACATTCTCCTTCAGGATCTCTTGGTAGACAGCAGAATTCATAGTTCCTTTTATCACGGCAAGTCTTCCAGGTCCTGAAGCAGCAAAACAGCCCCAGACCATCACACTACCACCACCATATTTTACTGTTGGTATAATGTTCTTTTTCTGAAATGCAGTGTTCCTTCTACGCCAGATATACTTGGACACACACCTTCCAAAGAGTTCCACTTTTGTCTCATCGGTCCACAGAATGTTGTCCCAAAAGTCTTGGGGATCATCAAGATGTGTTGTGGAGAAATTGAGACGAGCTTTGATGTTCTTTTTGCTCAGCAGTGGTTTTCTCCTTGGAACTCTGCCATGCAGGCCATTTTTGCCCAGTCTTTTCCTGATGGTGGAGGCATGAACGCTGACCTTAACTGAGGCAAGTGAGGCCTGCAGTTCCTTGGACGTTGTTGTGGGGTCTTTTGTGACCTCTTGGATGAGTCGTCGCTGCGCTCTTGGGGTAATTTTGGGCGGCCGGCCACTCCTGGGAAGGTTCACCACTGTTCCATGTCTTCGCCATTTGTGGATAATGGCTCTCACTGTGGTTCGCTGGATTCCCAAAGCTTTGGAAATGGCTTTATAACCCTTTCCAGACTGATAGATCTCAATTACTTTCTTTCTCAATTGTTCCTGAATTTCTTTGGGTCTTGGCATGATGTGTAGCTTTTAAGGATCTTCTGGTGGACCTTACTGTGTCAAGCAGCTCCTATTTAAGTGATGCCTTGATTGTGAACAGGTGTGGCAATAATCAGGCCTGGGTGTGGCTAGAGAAATTGAACTCAGGTGTGGACAACCACAGTTATAGTATGTTTTAACAAGGGGGGCAATCACTTTTTCACACAGGGCCATGATGGTTTGGATTTTTTTTCACCTTTAATAATAAACACCTTCATTTACAAATTGCATTTTGTGTTTACTTGTGTTGTCCTTGACTATTGTTTAAATTGGTTTGATGTTCCGAAACACTTAAGTGTGACAAACATGCAAAGGAACAAAGAACAGCCCGCAGCTATGAACGAAGGGATCAGCGCAGGGCTGGCATGAATAAAGTCAACATGCCATTTTTGTGTATGGCCGTTTAAGGATTGCAAGGTGGGTGGAGCCAGGCAGCAGGAAGGGGAGGGATCCTCCTCCTCAGAGTCAGTCTGCTGTTAGGAAAGTTACAGAGAGGAAGCATGGAGGAGCTCCTGGCTAATATCAGGGCGGCTGCAGCGGCGAACGGGTCGGACTGGATGAGGGCTCAGGTAGAGCGGGCCCTGGGTGGGGGGGAGAGCGGAGGGGGGGGGGGGCGGCACACGGCGGCCGGTCCAGGCCGATCCGGCCTCCGGTCAGGTATTCGCCTGAGGGGCGCAGGGCCCAGCACAGGCAGGGGGACAGCTTCTCAGCCACAGCCGCCGAACCGCCGGCTAAGCGGTCGGCCAGGGGGACAGCGTCACTCTCCAACCAGGCATCCGGGGGGGGCAGGCACCCGGGGGGGCCCGGCGGCAGCGGCAAGCCTTCCACTACCACTAGGCCGCATGGACAGGCTTCAGGCCTTGCTGTGCACGCGGCGGCGGCGGGGGGGGCACTCGTGTCATCTTGTGTGTGGCACACAGCGCAGGAGCTCCAGGGGAAAGAGCAGAGGGGACCTGGGGAGCCACCATCTGTCAGCCAGCACACAACCACTGGGGACAGACACCATCCGGGCGCCGCCCATGCTAGCGGCCCGCCAGGGGGGGGGCGAGCAGGATCACCAGGAGCCGAGGGGGATACCAACAGGCAGGCATTGGGCCGGTGGAGGAACACAGGGAAGCGCAAGGGGGCGTGCCGCCCATTGGACAAGGTCAGCAGGCCCGGTCAGGGGGCGTTCCGCCCAGCCGGCGTTCGGCAGCCGGGGGGGCCAGGGCAAGTCGGCCCGGCAGCCACCCACAGAACAAGCGGGGTGAAGGCGGTCCGCCCACGCGGGGAAACACAAGTGGGAGGAGCCACGCAGACGGCAGCGGGAAAAAACAGCCCGCTGGGGCTGGGGGCGCACAGCCCAGGCCTGAAGCACCACTACAGGGGTACAGAGGCGTGCGGCCTAACCCTACAGCGATGGAGCCAGCAGCAGAGCCAAGGTCACAGAGCCCAAGAAAATGCACCAGGAAGTCGGCGGGTGGACGGAAGAGGAGCATGAGAGAGCGAAGTTCGTCCGCCTCTGGGGGTGAATCCTCTGGGGGGCAGGCTTCTGAGTCGATGGAGGAAGAGCCGGAGCTGTCGGAGGGAGAGCTGACCAGATCGGAGGACGAGATCCCGGAAGGACGGGTGGCAGCGGTGGAACCGGAAACTACGGCTGGTGGGAGCGTTTCCAGGCAGCCTGGTAAGTCCTTTTCAGTTATGGGTATCGGGGGGGAAATGTATTGTCAGGTTGGGAACCGTGGGAGGGGGCGGGGCATGCCGGGAGGGGGGCAGCCCGGGGGTCACTTTTGGGGGGCGGCGGGGTTCCCGAACCCTCCCTGTCGGGAGACGGCCTCAGGGTCCTCCTGGCAGGGCTTAGGGACCTCGTGGGCAGGTTTGACCTTAACCCGCCGGCTCCGGCGGGGCCAGCGCAAGCCTGGGTCCCACACGGGGGGGACGGGACTGGGGGGGGTGTGGGGAGAGGGGTAGTGCCAGGTGGGGTACAGGCAAATGAGCAGGCGGGGGACACGGCGGTGGCGGCTCCGCCCGCGGTGGCCCCGGGGGAGAACGAGGCAGGAGTGGGGAGCACGGTGGTGGCGTGTCCGCCCGCGGCTCCGGCTACTGGGGAGGGAGAAAAAGGGGGCGACAAACCCAAAAAACAAGATATCGTACGGCTGGCGGACTCCGCACGCTGCGAAGTCTACGTTTGTTTTGAAGGGCCCCTGGGGGCCCACTTAAAGCAAGAAGTAAGGGAAAAGATTTGGAAAGGGGAGTATGTGGAGATTTTCTCACTACTTCCCCTGGAAAAGTTCAATCTAGATAGGGTAAAAGCTGATGACAGCAAGAAGGAGGATGAAGAGAAGAGGAGATATAGGTTGATTCCCAGGACCTTCCAGAATTGGCTTCAGGCGTTTGCAATTCTGGCAAGCGTGATAGGGGAGAAGGAACCGGAGCACTGCTCCGCTCTTTTCTGTTACCTGGATGCCATTGGGGAAGCTCATAGAACGTATGGGGGTTTGTCATGGCTGCGCTATGACGAACAATTTCGCCAGAGAAGGGCAGTCAGGCCGGCCCTTCGCTGGGACCACAAGGACATCAGCCTCTGGATGCGCCTGATGTCATCGGCGAAGCCGGCGGGGCAGTCTTTTCAAGGGGGGGCCGGTGGATCAGGGGCTTCAGGTCAATTGGCCGCAAAAAAGAAGGGAGTCTGCTGGCAATATAATGAGGGCACCTGCAAATTCGGAACGGGGTGCAAGTTTAAGCACGAGTGCTCAGGATGCGGGGGATCTCACCCCAGCTCGCGGTGCTTTAAACAAGGGAAGGGTAAGGCCAGCGAGTCTAGCAACAAAGGGGAAGACGCCGGTGAAAGTGGAAAGAATGCTGCCTTTTCTAGGTAGGTATCCGGATAGGACAGTGGCCCAATTATTGACAAGGGGTTTCGGGGAGGGCTTTGTGATTCCTGCGGTATTGGGCACGGTGCCTCCCGGAGCGGATAACTTGAGGTCAGCTCTGAGACACCGAGCTGTGGTATCGGAGAAACTACACAAGGAGGTAGCGCTGGGTAGAATGGCGGGCCCCTTTACTGAGATGCCCATCCCCGATCTGGTGGTTTCTCCTTTGGGAGTGGTCCCCAAGAAGGAACCAAATAAATTCAGGCTCATTCACCACCTGTCTTACCCCAAAGGGGGGTCGGTGAACGATGCCATTGACCCGCAGGCGTGCGCAGTCCATTACACATCCTTTGATGCCGCAGTTTTTTGGGTACGTAAGTATGGTAGGGGGGCGCTGATGGCAAAGACAGACATTGAGGCGGCTTTTCGCTTGTTACCTGTTCACCCCGATAGCTTTTACTTATTGGGTTGCAGGTGGCAGGAAGAATACTATGTGGATAAGTGTTTACCGATGGGTTGCTCCATCTCGTGTGCATTCTTTGAATGTTTTAGCTCCTTCGTGGAATGGGTGGTGAGGGACGTGTCTGGTTTGAACTCAGTGATCCACTATTTGGACGACTTTCTGTGTGTCGGTCCGCCCGCATCCAAGGTTTGCGCGGTGTTACTGACGACGCTGGAGAGGATAGCGAGGGATTTCGGCATTCCCCTTGCACCTGACAAGACGGAAGGGCCCAGGACAGAGATTAGCTTTCTGGGGATCGTCCTTGATTCGGTAGCCATGGAATGCAGGCTACCTGAATCGAAATTAGTTGCGCTAAAAGCAGAAGTGCGGGCATTAGTAGGGCGGCGCAAGGTCCAGCTCAGAGTTCTGCAATCGGTGTTGGGCAAGCTCAACTTTGCGTGCAGGATTATCCCGATGGGTAGGATTTTTCGCAGGAGGTTGTCAGCAAGCACAGGCGGGGTTGAGTCGCCCAGGCATTACGTGACACTTTCTAGGGACCATAAGGACGACCTGCGGATGTGGCACGTATTCCTGGACAACTTCAATGGTAGAGCGCTGTGGATGACGGGGCCAGTTAGCAACTTCGACCTGGAGTTGTTCACTGACGCCGCAGGGTCGGCAGGTTACGGGGCCTTTTTTAAGGGACGCTGGAGTGTGGGCTCTTGGCTGGAGAGCTGGAAACTAAGGGGGTTGACCAAGAACATGTTGTTACTTGAATTGTTTCCGGTGGTGCTGGCGGTCGAGTTGTGGGGTGAATTCTTCCGCGATCGGAAAGTTCGCTTCCACATAGATAACTTGGGGGTAGTACAGGTTATCAACAAGGTGTCGGCGGCATTGCCGCCGGTGATACGCTTGTTGAGACATCTGGTACTCAGGTGCATGCAGCTGAACATTTTCATCCATGCAGTGCACCTGCCAGGAGTGGACAACGTTATCGCTGATGCTCTCTCTCGGTTTCAGTGGGAAAAATTTCGAGAGCTGGCGCCGGAGGCAGAGCATCAGGGGATCCCGTGTCCGGCGGAGATGTGGAGGATTGCCCTGGACGAATAGCGGGATGGATTAAGCGGTCGGTGAGCCAAGGGACTTGGAAAGCATACAGGAAAGTATGGGACGACTGGGCGGCTTTCCAGGATCAGGCCTCAGGGGGAGAGGGGGAACCTAGGCTGCTGTTTATTTATTTTATCGCCAGGTACATGGAGAGAGGTATTTCCGTGTCGAGGCTGGGGAAAGTGATGGCGGCCATGGCATTTTGGTGTAAGCTTGGGGGGGGGGGGATGCGACTGGACAAAAGAGTTCTGGGCGCGCCAGGCAGTGAAGGGGTACAAGAAAGGGAAGTTTCGGCGGGACGAGCGAAGGCCGGTGACCTTCGAACTGTTGGGCAGAGTGGTGGACACTCTGTGGGGAGTTTGCTCGTCCGGTTACGAGGTGGACCTTTTCCGCACGGCTTTTGTGTTGGCCTTCTTTGGGGCCTTCCGCATAGGGGAGTTGGTAAGTTCCTCCAAGAGGAAAGGGGATGGAATGGCTGTGGGGGACGTGCGGTGCTCAGGGGACAGGTTGGTTTTGCACCTTCGGAGATCAAAGACGGATCAGCAGGGCCGAGGCAAGGATGTGGTGGTTTTCGCCATTCCAGACGCCAAACTCTGCCCCGTCTTGGTTACGACGGTGTTCTTGCAAAGGAGGCCAGATGTGGGGGGCCCCCTGTTGGTGCACCAAAATGGTGAGGCGCTGTCGCGCTTTCAATTCATAAGAGTTTTCCAAAAATGTTTGTGTAGACTGAATATGGGGGATTTGAAGTTCTCCTCACATTCATTTAGGATTGGGGCGGCAACGGAAGCGGTAAGGTAGGGTTTAACGGAAGAGGCGGTAAAACAGATCGGGAGGTGGGAATCTCGGCGTTTCAGGTCATACGTTAGGACGGATTTGGTGTAAAGTTTTATAACATAAAAGGCTGTGTGTAGTACCGACATGGTTTCGTGTGGAACTAAGAAGTGAAGTTCACCTGAGTTTTATTGTTACTCTTTCAGATTCATCACCAAGCCTCGTGTGGATTATGGGGCATTCATATGTCTGCTGGGGAGCCAGAAGGGGCAATGACAGACCAGATGGGAGACAGTTAGGTTTCTCTAGGAGGGAGGCCTATATAAAGTGGTTGGGTTTCCCGGGTATGCTTTGGAGTCGTCTGATCCCGGAAGCGCTTAAGTTTGCGAGATGGGATAGACCTCCGGAAGTTCTAGTCATCCACGTTGGGGGTAACGATTTGGGGCTCAGGACAAAACTTGATGTCACTAGGGACATCAAGTACGATTTCTGCCGACTTCAGGCGGCCTTTCCCAACACTGTCCTGGTCTGGTCAGACATGATAGCCAGGACGTCGTGGCGTTTTGCCAGGTCAGTTGATCTTCTCAATAAGGCTAGGAAGAAGGTCAACCAGGAGGTCAGTAGGTTTTTTTATCAAGAATGGGGGGTTGGCCATCAGGCATAGGGAATTAGAGGTCGACACTTGGCGTTATCTGAGGGCTGATGGAGTTCACCTGAACCCAGTTGGCACAGATATGTGGGCCATCGGTATTCAGGATGGCATTGAGCGAGCACTTAGGGTGTGGAGGTGCGCTCAAGGTTAAGGTGTTAACCTTGATTGCGGTGGCGGATGTTGGGTGACGTAGGCATAGAGAAGAAACCCCCTCCCCACAGAAAACTTGATGCGGGACCCATTGGTGATATGGGCCCGTTTGGTATATTCCTTACAAGTGATGTGGGAATATGGTGGATGACTGCACTGCGGGAATAGTTTTGTCTCTGAGCTAGTATGTCAGCTTGAGGCCTAGTTACAGTTGAGATGACCGCAGTGCACGAGTTGTTGTTTATGGTAATTTGGGTGGGGGGGGGGGGGGGTAATGTCAGCTATAGGCCTACATCACGTGTTCTTGTTACTGTTTATTGGTTTGTTTATTTGTTTATAAAAGTTATTTATAAAGTTATTTATAAAGTTATTTATAAATATATTTTGGTATTTAATAAAGGGGCTGCTACGGCCTATTTTACACTCCAGCACGGTGTGGTCTCCATTACTGGGAAAGGTAAGGGGGTGGGAGTGCATAGGTGGGCAGCTCATAAATGTAGCTATGTGGTACTTGGTCATGTTTCCTACAACAGGCCCGCAGGATGATTAGAACGGGCAGGTACAAAGAGCTTTCAAAGACTACCCAAAAAACTTCAAACGGCTCCCAGCGCCCGAGGAATGAAAGAGAAGCTCAAAGAAGGGGTCTGAGGCGCTCGCTGGCGATATTTTCTTTCTCTCCCTCTTCCAGCTGCCGCTTGGATTAATTATGGATGTCTGCTCTTGTCTTTTTTTTTTTTAACGCTTTCGGTCTGCTCGCCGAAGATAAAATAGACTTGAAAAGTTGGGTTTTCTGAAGCCAAGATGGGAAGTATCACATTGTCTTTCTTTATGGTGGAAGAATCCCTTTGTTCTATGTTCTTTTTTTTTTGATCAAGGTACAATGTTCTGTCTTTTTGATCCTTCTGTAGGCCCACTTTGAAGGAAGCAAGTCAGTCAAGCTTCACTTGGTTGTTGGTCGGCCAAGAGTTGAGGTGGCCTTACTTAGGATTTCGTTTGTTCCCTGCTGCTGAAATCATTGAGTAGAAATTCAGCTCTGTCTGGGTGATGCTAGCTTGGGGCCAAGTCCTCCTCCCTTCATGGGACCGGTCATGGCTTTGTTGGAGATATGGAGTAGGGTCCTTTTAGTAGTGTAGCGGGCACACTTTTACAAGTGTGCGCTATATGTGGAAATTTTGTTTTTTCCCTCAGAACAGTAATGGGGTTCTGAGGGTTAATTGTACAGGTTAACTTTGGCATCAGTTTGACTGGGCTGGACTAGGGTTCTGCCTGGTCATGGGTGCAGTGAGGTACCCATGACAGGCCTAGAACCAGGCCTGGTTGGATGTCTTAGGTATCAGTCTTCCCCGGAGCCAATCAGTGGGCGCGTCTGGCCCCACTGTGAAGTCTGGGAAAGGGTACTTAAAGAGGAAGTAAAGCCTCTTAAAAAAAAGACACCCTGCAAGGCAAAGGCATAATGAGCTAGTATGCATAGCATACTAGCTCATTATGAAAGACTTACCTGAAAACGAAGCCCCCGAAGCGGTCCTTATCCTCGATCTTCTTCGCCGCCATCCAGGGCCGGAGTGACTTCCGGGTCTCGCCGCTCCAGCGCTATCATTCGCTGGAGCGGCAATGACGTCACTCCCGCGCATGCGCACGAGTTCGGCATATCGCCGTGATCTGGGCATCCTCAGTACGCCCTCAGTGCGCCTGCGCGCCGCTGTCTACGGTGCATGCGCCTTAGACAGCGATGCCTTTTCATCGCTAAATATCTCCTAAACCATGTAGGTTTAGGAGATATTTATTGGACCTACAGGTAAGCCTTAATCTAGGCTTAGCTGTAGGCCAAAGTCATTTGGAAGGGTTTACTTCCACTTTAAGGTGCTGAAGTCACGTGTTCGGCCACAGTCCTGCATCCTGGTTCTGGACCGGGGTAGCCCCACGAGGGGTCCCGGGCCTAGGAGCACTTGCCGTCCCACAAACATGGTCAGTTTGACTAGCCCCACAGACCTGCATGGTCTGGGGCAAGGATCCGTCTGTTCCCGAGTCTCAGAGCCGGTTAGCCCGAGGCCCAGTAACTGAAGGAGGATTCAAGGCGTCCCGGTGTGCTTTCATTATTGGAGGGGCACCACAGCTCGTATAAGTGACCAGGCGAGGACTCTTCGGAGGAGGCCCAACAAGCTGGCATCTCAAGAGGAGCCTGGTTGCTGAGTTGCATGGACACTAAAGAATCCACACTTCCACAGTGCTGCCAAGGAGACAGAGAAAGTTCCAGGTACTGTGAGAAAGGTTCCTACTTACCTTCGGTTGCAAGTTCATTCTGTGTCAGAGACTTTTAACAAGTTTGCGGATCACATTGTCAGCTGCCATACCTCTGGCTAGAGGTTTGTCTGGCATTGAAGTACCCAGCTGCGAGTGGCTACTCTCTGCTGGGTTTGTTTAAAGACATTCTGTGGATGTCAGCAGTTCAAGGTGCCTGAGTTTCTTCACCCTTGCCCTATATTCCTATCTGAGACTGTGTTTTGTTGGATGTTACCACTGCAACAATAAAAACCTTTAAAAGGACTTTTATTGTGTCAGCACCCAAAGTTGTTGGGTACTAACCCTGGGAACCCCTGGGCATTCATCAACAAGCCAAGAGGAGGTAACCGGTAAGCCCAAAAGTCAAGGCCGCCCCTCAGTGGGTTATGGCCGCTACAGTAGGATACCATTTAACCTACCAGTAATTATTGGGGTTATGGAGTTAACCTGTGCTTTTAATGGGATGTTTGGAATTTTCCCTTACATTGTTCTGATTAAGGATGAGTCAGAGGTACTTGGGTTCAGTATGGGGATTTAAAGATTAAAGTTCCAGTGCCAAATCTTTGGATAGAGTTCCCTCCATTGATGTCATTGGGAGCCGAATGTTAAAAAAAGTCATGGCTTTTTTCTAGACTAATAAGTGTAGCACCCTAAATTAGAGTAGGCTGTTATGTCAATTTAGTTTAGCTCCCCTGTTTTCAGTGCAGCAGGGGTTGATTGTTCAGGGCTGCTCAGTGTCTCACAGGCTCCTGCTCTGATTACTTCCTCCTGCATTCTGGAGTATTTTAGAATCATAGTAGGAGGAAGAACAGAGTAGACAGCCTGAATATTTATGGGGAATCCAGCCAATCCCGGGGGAGGTGTGCTTAGTAGCTGGCTGCAGAGCCCATAAATAGTCTAAGGCCTGAGGCCAAAGGGGAGAGTTCCTGGGTCCAGTCCTGCTGCTGGAGGAGACCCTTGTGCAGGGCCGTCTTTTCGCATGGGCACGCTTGGCAGTTGCCTGGGGGGCCCCACCTGCCCAGCGACCCCAGCCAGGGCCAGACTGGCCTACCGGGATACCGGGAAATTTCCTGGTAGGCCGCCTGCCCTGGGGCCGCTTTGAGTTGCGGCTGCAGCTCTCCACTCTTTCCCTCTTTCCTCCTGTGTATCACAGACCTGGCGGCTTCGCTGTAACAAGGTCCCGCCCCCCTTGACCGGCTTGTATAATAGTAGATTGAACCAGTGTTCCGCCTATCACACAAGCCTGTCTAGGGGGGCGGGACCTTGTTACAGCCTGGCCGCCGAACACAGACCCAGCCAGTTCCGTGATACACAGGAGGAGATGCCCGCTGTGTGCGTGTGTTACCAGGCGATGGTGAGTCTGTATTAATTGCCACAGTGATGCTGCATTCATGGGCACAGTGAGGGTGCAATTGTGGGCACAGTGAGACTTCATTCATGGGCACAGTGAGGCTGTAATGGTGGACACAGTAAGGGTGCAATGGTGGGCACAGTAAGGGTGCAATGGTGGGCACAGTGAAGCTGCAATGGTGAGCACAGTGAGGCTGCATTCACAGGCACAGTGAGGCTGCATTCATGGGCACAGTGAGGCTGCAATGGTGGTCACAGTGAGGCTGCATTCATGAGCACAGTAAGGCTGCAATGGTGGTCACAGTGAGGCTGCATTCACGGGCACAATAAGGCTGCAATGGTGGGCACAGTGAGGCGGCATTCCCGGGCACAGTGAGGCTGCAATGGTGGGCACAGTGAGGCTGCATTCACAGGCACAGTGAGGCTGCAATGGTGGGCACAGTGAGGCTGCATTTGATGGGCACAGTGAGGCTGCATTCACGGGCACAGTAAAGCTGCATTTGATGGGCAATTGTGCATGATTGTGTAGACAGGGCCCAAGTCCACTGTATTGCCTATAATGCTCTTAAGATGGCACTGCCCTTGTGCAGGGGCTCTGCCCCTAAGGCAGAATTACTGAAAGGTGCCATCTAAAAGATGAGGTCACAGCTGGAATTTTAGCTGTGGGGCCTATTTGCAAAGCCTAATCCTGGAGAAGCTCACTAAAGAGTGCCAGGAGGAATTTAGGGGAAGAGTGTCCAGCTGTTCTATGGTGATGTGAGTCTGTGTCTCCCTCATTGAAGAGTGCCTGGTGGATATCGAGAGGAGGAGGCATTGTGAGGAAAAAGACCTAAGTGCGCTACCTTAGTCACTGTGTGTAGCTTTTACTTCCTGGAAGGAAAATATATTCCCCTGTTAGCAGCAGAGAGTCATGTGGCACTTTTTGGTACAGCTTAGAGAGAGAAAAGTTCTCATAAAGTTCAGTTCACCAGTTTTGGGGTATCCATCCTCCCTGCACCCCATCCAAGTTCGTTTTGAAAAAAATAAAAATAAAAAGACACCCCTAGAATTCTCATTTGAGGCAGTGGAAGTGAGGAAATGCTATGTGCCTCTGTAACTCTAAACTGGTAACCTGTAGAAATTTTTGAAGCGTCGCCCATGGAGATTTTTTAAGTACCGTAGTTTGTCGCCATTCCATGAGTGTGTTAAAGCATGACATGTTGGGTATCTATTTACTCGGCGTAACATCATCTTTCATATTATACAAAAGAAAATGGGCTAACTTTACTCTTTTGTTTTTTTAAATTCATGAAAGTGTATATTTCTTCCCCAAAAATGTAGGCTTGCCCTAAACCTGCCTGTGAATTGGAGCACCTGTATACAAACTACTACAAAGCTGATATTTACAGTGAATTTTTTTTCCAGTACATGACAATTCCCAGTTTCCCACAAAAGAAACAGAAAAAAAAAAACACGTCTTGGTATGAAAGCAGTGGTCTCTCTGCAGAGATCAGACACACCTTCTGTTAAGTCTGAGTTGCAGCTCTCCAATCAGCAGGGAGCATAAGCTTTGCTGATTGCAGCCCTATAGGTCTGACGCTGCAGCGGCATGTGTCAGACCTCCTCCGAGGGACTAGACATTTTAGTGGTGGAAAAGAAGTACTGCAGGGGCAGCTCTGAATTGAGGGTGAATATAGCAGCAAAAGCTTGTTTTATCTTTCGATGGGCTATTTATATTCTGCTTCAACTTCCGGCCTAACTAGCATTTGAAAAAAATCAAGCATTCGCCAGAAGAGCTGGTTTGTCTCCAGGCATCTGTGAACTAGTAGAAGAGTCTCGCAAGTGCATGGTCATCTCCAGGGAAATGCCATACATTTCAAGGCTGCAGCCTTTGGTTGGCCTCGGTGATGGGGACTGACGTTGTAGACGAGGCATAATGAGCTATCAAGTCGACAGGCCGAGACGGAAATCTAAGAGGTGAGTGGGTGGTTGGCTTCAAAGTTACATGAGTTATGACAGCGATGCCGAAGCCCACAGTTAATTAATGTGAATATTGTGGTCAGGATTCTATCTGTACATGATGAAATATTAGTTATAACATTTTCAAAAATTGGACAAATTTGAAATTGTATCTGTAAACGCAGGTGAAATATAGTCAGAGGCAGTAGGAGCAGTGGCAGCTGGTGCTCAATAATTTGGGGGGGGGGGGGGGGGGGGCAAACCAACACCACCCCAACCCCCCCTCCCCAGGGGAGATGGACATGAAGGCGGTAGTATGTATGTAAGTAAGCAGTATGAAGCGACCAGCGCTTCTAACCATCAAGATGGCCGCCGTGTCTCTGTATGTCCTGTGTCTCTGACGTCTATTGTATCCAGCAATTTAGTGTTAGCTGCAGATTAGTTTATATTTTTTTTGTGTATTTAGCGCAACAAATTTATTATTTTCAAATGTATATATTTGAAAACAAAATTTGTGGAAAAAATATAGTGTGGGTGTATTTCTGCCAGACACTCTATTCTAGGATACAGGCTGTGTCAGACACCCCCAGCCTGTATCTTAGAATAAGAGGGAGGTGAAGTCTCCATCAATCTACATAATGTAATATCCCGCCCCCATTGTGTTTATCTGGTTAGTGGGCATGGAGGAGGGAGGGAGTGGGCTGTCATTTACCGCTGTATATACGCCCACATGTATGACTCTGTAGTCACATGGGCTGCTCAGATGTGATAGGAAGGAAATGCTCAGCATAGAAACTTACTGAAAACTGAGCATGTGCAGAGTTGCCACCACAGCTGCAAAATCCCTAGCTGAATTGGAGACATGGAGAGAATGTGGAGATAGAGAGTTGCCCGGATCAACCAGGTTTTTTTGCAGAATATAGAAAACAAATCTCATAGTGACTGGATGAGTATGAGCAGCATGTAGTACACCATTTATTGATAGTTATTTTATGATGCGTGTTTAGGTACACTTTAACCCCTTATATGGCCTCACTGCACTGGGCTTTTTTTATGTGGGGCCGCATATATGTGTTTCTCCCTTTGTGCTGGGAGCGCACGGCACGGCACTGCTGATGTGATAGGGAACCCCATTTTACACTGGGGTGCCTCCAGATTTTGCATATTCTCAAAGAGTGTCATCAATGCAAAAAAGGTTGAGAAACACAGATATATAAATATACAGTAAAAAGGATAAAGCCCAATACAAATAATGATATTGTGAAATTTCACCCAACTGCGGCCTCTACCAGCCGCCTCCAAGGATGTGCCGACTCTTACCTTAGCCTACCTGTGTTCTGCCCGGAGTTTCTCTTTAAACCTAAAATCAAGCAGATGTTTTTTTCCATAAGATTAATCTGCGCCAATCATTCAGCATGTCGGCCTGTCTGTCGGAATGAAAGACACGCCGCGCATTTCACAGTTACATTAATAAGGCAGCCCTGGACAAGTTAGTGTCCTGGAGCGCTAACGCCGCCTCCCCAGGGACGGCCATGAAATGTACACCGTTCCAGTCTCTTTTGATCATTTATGCTGATCCTTTCCACTATTAAGGGGTAATTTGTTTAGTATGCAGCGCCACAAGGGGACAGCGAGGGCCGGGGCTCCTGATTAGGAAGGTGACAGATTCATTTATTAATAGTCTTCTTCCTGGCTCTATAAAGGTGATTCATCATGGAGAAAGGACGGAGCTTGCAGGGGGGGAAACCCAAAAAAACAACTTATGAAATATTATCCAACTTTAGAGATATCACTTCTGAAAAGTCGAAACTATATAGAAAGTTTACAAGATTATGCAAAAAATTCTTGACATGTCACAATATACAGCAATGGTATAATTATTTTATGAAAAACTTTGCTTTTTACATTTTATTAAGAACTTATTGTCATTAGGAGTAGTAGTATTGTTATTATTATCCTTCCTGATTAAAAGTAGTAGTAGTACTCATTATTATATTATTAGTAGTGGTAGTAGTAGTAACATTGTTACTATATTATTACCATTCTTATTATTGTAAATATTATTTTCATCCTTATTATTATTAATAGTAGTATTAATATTATTGTTTTTAACGGCATCCCAGTCTTATGCCCCGTACACACGGTCGGAAAATCCGACCACAAAATCCATCGGATTTATTCCGACGGATTTTGTCTGACACTGGTGTCGCATACACACGGTCGGACAAAGTTGTCGGAAAATCCGATCATTCTGAACGTGGTGACGTTCGTTGCGTACGACGGAACTACGTAGAGGCTAGTAGCCAATAGCTTTGGTCCCGTAATTTGATCTGAGCATGCGTGGCACTTTGTCCGTCAGAATTCTCTACACACGATCGGAAAAAGTCTGATCGGATTTTGTTGTCGGAAAATTTGAGAGCAGGATCTCAAATTTTTTCCGTCGGAAATTCCGGAAAAAGTCCACACACAGGCAGATTTTCCGTCAACATGGTCCAATCGGACATTTTCCGTCTGAATTTCCGACCGTGTGTACGGGGCATAATAGTGGTACTATATTATTACCATTCTTATTATTGTAATTATTATTTTCATTCTTATTATTATTAATAGTAGTATTAGTATTATTGTTTTTATATTATTATCATAATTGTTAATACATTATTATATACACTATATTACCACAAATATTGGGACGCATGCCTTTACACCAACATGAAATTTAATGGCATCCCAGTCTTAGTCCGTAGGGTTCAATATTGAGTTGGCCCGCCCTTTGCAGCTATAACAGCTTCAACTCTTCTGGGAAGGCCGTCCACAAGGTTTAGGAGTGTGTCTATGGAAATGTTTGACCATTCTTCCAGAAGCTCATTTGTGAGGTCAGGCACTGATGTTGGACAAGAAGGCCTGGCTCGCAGTCTCTGCTCTAATTCATCCCAAAGGTGTTCTATCAGGTTGAGGTCAGGACTCTGTGCAGGGCAGGCCAACTGAGTTTCTCCACCCCAAACTCGCTCATTAATGTCTTTATGGACCTTGCTTTGTGCACTGGTGTGCAGTCATATTATAACAGGAAGGGGCCATCCCCAAACTGTTCCCACAAAGTTGGGAGCATGAAATTGTCCAAAATGTCTAATGCTGCGTACACAAGGTCGGAATTCTCATCGGAAAAAGCTCTGATGGTTTTACCGTCGGAACTCCGACGGAATTTCGCTTAAACTGTCTTGCCTACACACGGTCACACCAAATTCCGACGGTCAATAACACCGCGGTATACAACACGTTCGACAGCACTATAAAAGGGAAGTTTAATGCTTCCGAGCACGCGTCAAATTGTTTCCGAGCATGCGTCGGAATTTTGCGTGTCGGAATTGCATACACACGATCGGAAAATGCGATAGAAAGGTTTTCCGTCTGAAAAATTAAGAACAGGTTCTCAATCCAAAGTCCGTCGGAAATTCCGACAGAAAAAGACTGATGGGCATACACACGGTCGGAAAATCAGATGAAAAGCTCCCATCAGACTGTTTCCATCGGAAATTCCGACCGTGTGTACGTGGCATAAGAGTTCCCTTTACTGGAACTAAGGGGCCAAGCCCAACCCCTGAAAAACAACCCCACACCATAATCCCCCCACCACCAAGTGATTTGGCCTACCATATAGGTTGCAGTTGTTACATTCTTGTTTTATATAGGAACACACTGACAATATTTTATATAAAAACAGATTGACAATAAGGCTAGGTTCACACCATACAGGTTTTCCAGCAGTTCCCGTACGTCGTATATATAGGGCAGCCTATTAACTTTACTGCCCTACACAAGGAAAAACATGCAAATGACGTCCCTGACCCTTTCTAAAAATCGGGTAGAAACTGTCCCCCAAAAAATGGCAGTGGATGGGGGGGGGGGGGGGATGCAAACGAGCAGAACTTTTGTGTGCATTCTCAACACTCACAAGGTGTCAACCAGTGCGGCTGGTGCTCAATATTTTCAATGTTGCGGCTGGTGCTCAACAAACCTGCCCCCCCCCCCCCCATGGGAGACAGGCGACAGCGATCAGTGCCCCCCCCCCCCCCCCCCGCCGCAGGAGACGGAAGGCAGCAATCAGTGCCCCACCCCCTATGCAGGACACGGACAGTGTGTTTAGTGGCCTTACCCTAAGAGGCCGATGCTGCTCCTCGCTCCAGCTCTGCGCCCCAAGCCCACCCTTTTTTGAAGCCAATTAGAGCCCCAGGCTCTAATCATGTGCTTCAAAGAAGAAAAAACCCCATTGAAATCCATGTGTCCAGCGCCCTGCATGTATATTAGGGGCTGGGCGCATGGATTAGGGGGGCGGCGCCCCTGCACCCCTAATAGAGTGGCCGCCACTGCCTGGCACACCCTTTACACACGCCTATGGTTTGAACCTAGCCTATGGCCCCATTCACACCAGTGTAGTGCGAAAATTAAAGCTTGTTGCGCTTGCAATGCCATTTATGTCAACGGCACCTAAAATGCACCAAGCAAGAAGCATCTTTTTTGCACATGCAAATACACACTAGACATGTGCACAACAAAAAAATTTGTTTATTTTAGTTTCGTTTTTTTCGTTTCCGTTGATTCGTAAAGATTCGTACATTCGTAAGTCGTCGGTGTTCGTATTCGTAACGATTCGTATTTTCGTAAGAGTTATTTTTTTGTTGATTCATTTTTTCGTTAGTTTAATTTTCGTTTATTCGAAATTCGGACGCATTCGTATTTATTCGTACATTCGTAACATTCGTAGATTCGTAATCGGAGCATAATTCATAATTGTATGTAATGTGTATGCTATTATTACATTTTAAGAGACACGCGGAAAATTACGAATCGAAAAAAAAAGTTACGAATGTACGAATTTTTTCGTTCAATCCATTCGAAGCACGTTAAGCAGCGCCATTGTAAGAGACACGGAAAATTACGATTCGAAAAAAAATATATAAAGTTACGAATGCACGAATTTTTTTCGTTCAATCCATTCGAAGCACGTTAAGCAGCGCCATTGTAAGAGACAAGGAAAATTAAGATTCGAAAAAAAAAAAAAAAAAAAAGTTACGAATGTACGAATTTTTTCGTTCAATCCATTCGAAGCACTTTAAGCAGCGCCATTGTAAGAGACAAGGAAAATTAAGATTCGAAAAAAAAAAAAAAAAAAAGTTACGAATGTACGAATTTTTTCGTTCAATCCATTCGAAGCACGTAAAGCAGTGCCATTGTAAGAGAAACAGAAAATTACGAATCGGAAAAAAAAAAAAGTTACGAATGTACGAATTTTTTGGTTCAATCTATTCGAAGCACGTTAAGCAGCGCCATTTGAAGGGACACGGAAAATTACCAATTCAACAAAAAAAAAAAAGTTACGAATGTACGAATTTTTTTCGTTCATTTTCATTTTCGTTGTTCCTGTTTTCGTTTTTCGGATTTTCTTCATTCGTACATTCATTGTTTCTAATTTGTTTTTTTCGGATTTTCGTTATTTTCGGATTCCTTTGATTCGAATGATTCGTTAAAATTTTTAGCAAATCGTTCGTTCGTTCATTCGTACGATAACGAATGAACGAAAAAAACAAAACGAATTGCACATGTCTAATACACACAGGAACGCGTGGGACTAAAAGCGCAGAACGAGCGAAGTTTAAAAAGTTACATGAGCCCCTTTACTGCATTCATCAGGGAAGCCTACTGAAATTAATGCGCTGCTTTACTCGCAAAGACCAACAACATACAGCGCCTGATATACGGTAAATGGGGCCTAAGCGCTAATAAAAAGCTGCTCCCCCTCTTTGTTCTCAGCGACAGTTTTTCCTGATCCCTGAAAATTCACATTATGTTGCTACAAGTTAATCTTTTCTAATAGGTTTTAAAATGTTCGCATGTGGTCTAGGAACAGTTGATGAAGCCAATTAATCGGCTAGGCTCCTTCAGCGGCGTATTTGGCGGCTTAAAAAAAAAAAGAGAGACAAAATGAAGCATTGTACACACTTATTTATGATTACTGTAATTTGGGAGAAATGTTGCAGGTCGGGCTAAGTGCTAAGTTTTGCAACAACTTCATGGCTGCTGTCTAGACTTTGGTTATAGTAAGTTACGACCGCCGCCGTCTAAAAGCGCCAAATTTACTCCTAATTCACTTGACAATTGGTCCCCTCTACTGCAAGCCTATTAAACGTTTTGACATCAGAACGTTTCTGACATGAGAACATTTTTAGCACAGCTTGACACCTGCTCAAGGATCAATTTAAGCCACTGCCACGCTATACCCTGCCCACCATCCGAGTTTTCAGCCATGGGGGTGGGGGCACTGCAAACAAAGTACCATCAGAAAGTTTTTTTTTATGTAACATAAAGATGTGTTAAAAAAAAAAAAAAATCACAGTTATTTGTTCTGTGAAACTGCATTCACATTTGTTTTGTGCATACGAGGGCAAAATCAAATGTTACTGGGCTATTTTCTCAGCAGGTCGAATGTTATTAAATCATTAAAAAAAAAGGAGGATGCTGCATTATGACCAATAGATGGAGTTGACAATCATGTTAAATAAGTATTTTTTCCTTTGATCATCAGCTCCTTCTAGTGGCCATAATGAGGTATTTTCCAGAGGGCTAAACCATGGTATGGTGTGTAACATGGTCTCTGCTCATGGGTGTCCGCAGGTAGGGGCAAGGGGGTCAAGTGCCCCCCCCTGGAATCAGGGATCTTAAATTCAGCCCAGCTTTCTGCCCACTTAGTTTCTTCCCTATTGGCCACAACTGAGGGCCAATGAAAGGAAACTAGGAGAGGAGAGCACCATGGGACATGTAGTCCCAAAGATTGGCGGCCCCATTTTCCACAGGGAAGAAGCTACAGCTCGATCAAGAGAGAGACTGAGAGACTGCAGCCTGGGAAAAAGCTGAGGAGAGAGTGCTACAGGACAAAGAACGAGGAGTGTGCTGGGCAGAAGCCAGTGAGAGAGCCACGCTGCCCAGTGCCACCAGAGAGAGAGCCACGCTGCTCAGCACCACCAGAGAGAGAAAGACTGAGCCACTACCAGGGTACAGACATGCTACACTACTGACCTGTGTCGCCCCGGGGAACCCAGAGTGAGCGAACATCCAGCTGGAGGGATCACTGCTGTAGTTTCTCTGGGTCTGGTAAGAGGGCCTGTTGGCCATTATCCATTACTTATCCTAGTGACTGTACTACGTCTGCAGTCTCTGACCATGATAATGTGATAATGACATTGTCGAAAAGGGGCGGTGCATGGGTGACCATAAAATGATGCCCCCCCCCCCCCCTGAAAAAAGATCTGCGGACGCCCATGTCTCTGCTGGTGATGCCCTTGGATTGCCACAAGGGCCTAAATCAGAAACAACCAACAAAAATTCCCAAATACCTAAATCAGAAACACCGTCCCCTCTGTCTACACCCAACTACTCCACCATCAAGAACAACCCAACTCCTCTCCAATCTCCTATTTATGGAGGACCCCTAGTGGCCACACTAAGGACTAGCGCTCAACCTGGAAAGGGGAGCTACAGCATGGTCCTACAGGGGTCTTTTTTCCTCTTTGGATCTTCTCAAGGGCTTGGTGATCCTCAATAATGCAGAGAACGGCACTAATGTGATGATGTCAGTACCTCTCTCTGCATCAATATGCTGTATGTGAAGAATGCTGTAGTGACTCTTCCTTGGGGGACCATAATGCCCTACACTCACAATTCATCCTCAGTCTACTTGCCTTCCCCTGGTGCTTTCACAGGAAGTTTGGTTGCATTTGGTAGTCCAGGTGGTCGGCTGATAGAATCCCTGGACCTGCCCCACAGGAAAATGGCAGGAGGAGTCTCTGGATGGAATATGCAGGCCACCCCGCTGGAAAATCAGCATTCTAGACAGCTGGCTGATAGGGAAATTGCATATTTCCTATTCCTTATTAAGTTTGACCTCACAAATATCTAAGCCTATTATATCCTGGTCATTCTAGTTACCTTGGATGAATCATCTTATAGGAATGTGAACTGCCTATTTGGACAAGCAGCCCCCTCTCCTTCAGGAATTTTGCATTGAGAGTGGGCTTGACCTTTTCCCAAACACAAGACCTGTATACCTTAGCTAGAACTGGAACATTTAGTCTCGTCTCCAGAGCTGCATCATGCAATATGCAAGCGTCTGGTCTGATTACCTGGCCATGCCTTTATGGGGGGGACTCCATGGTGAAACAGCATCTTTAGTTAAGTATTCTTGTTATATTTTCTAATATTATCTGTATCATCATTGCTTTTAATAAATGTTATACTTTTAAGTATTTGTGTGATCTCTCTTTGCACATATCGAACAGAACCCCAACCAAAAACATGACAAAACACTGGCACAACATGATCTCCAGTGATTGGAACTTAAAAAGGAAGCTGCATGCTCCCATACTCCAGCCTGGCAGCCTGCACCTGGGAATAATGGTGCTAATGTGATGATGTCAGTGCCTCTCCCTGCATCAAAAGGGCTGGACTGGCCTACTGGGAAATTTCCAGGCTAAAGATGGAAGCTGATTGTCTGCCATGCACAGCTGCAACAGATTTAGCATTCTCTAGTTTTATTAAATCAACCCCATGGAGTTAAATCAACCCCAAGTGCAGCAACAAGATTATATTGTAACAGAAGTCTAGCAATACACAACAGACGTGGCGGAAAGGCAACCCAACCTGGAGCACTTACAAGTTGTAACAGCAATGTGACTGCACGTTAGACATGTGCAATTCGTTTTGTTTTTTTCCGTTTTTCGTTAAAATTTGTTATATTCGTTCATTCGTTATCGTATGAATGAACTAACGATTCGCTAAAAATTTTAACGAGTAAACGAATGTTCGAATCAAACGAATCTGAAAAACAACGAAAATCCGAAAATAACCAAATTAGAAACAACGAAACTACGAAAGAAAAAAATCCAAAAAACGAAAACAGGAACAACGAAAATCAAAATGAACGAAAAAATTCGTGCATTCGTAACTTTTTTTTTGTTGTTGAATTGGTAATTTTCCCTTACAATAGCGCTGCTTAACGTGCTTCAAATGGATTGAACGAAAAAATTCGTACATTCGTAACTTTTTTTTTTTCGATTCGTAATTTTCCGTGTCTCTTACAATGGCGCTGCTTAACGTGCTTCGAATGGATTGAACGAAAAAAATTCGTACATTTGTAACTTTTTTTTTCGATTCGTAATTTTCCGTGTCTCTTAAAATGTAATAATAGCATACACATTACATAAAATTATGAATTTACGCATGTACGAAAACAATGTTACGAAAGTACGAATAAATCAATTCAACGAAAGTACGAATGTAACTAAATCTACGAAAATACGAATGCGTCCGAATTTCGAATAAATGAAATAAACGGAAAAACTAATCAACGAAAAAATAACTCTTACGAAAATACGAATCGTTACGAATACGAACACCGACGACTTACGAAATTACGAATCGTTACGAATCAACGGAAACGAAAGAAACAAAACTAAAATAAACAAATTTTTTCTATTGTGCACATGTCTACTGCACGTTGGTGACTCAGAGGTCCCGACAGCATCTGTCTCGATGAGCAGAATGTAGCCTGGCCAATCTGTACCCAAATGGGGAGGCTTCCAGGAAGGATGGCATGCCACTGCACTTTCCCTACTCCCCAGGAACCTTTCTCTGATGCTAAGCACTCTCCCTAACCGACAGGTGGCCTGCCCCTACTCTAGCACAGTCGCAAAATGTGTGCCAAGCATGGGAGCAAGGGTCTTAAATAGACTCTGCTTGATCCAAGATGGCCACCAAAGTCACCTGTGATTCCAGCATTCAGTTGAGTAGCTGCCTCCCTTTGACTGAGGAAACCATAGAGCAGGGTCTCCAAACTTTCCAAACAAAGGGCTAGTTTTTTGTCTATTGTCCGCACTGTGGTCAGCGCCAATAGAAACTTTCCCAACATCAGTGGGAGTAAACATTGCCACATTTGGTATTAGGTGGAGGAATTGTGCCCCATTGTTGGCATCATTGGGCGGAATAGTACCCCATTGTTTGGTATCATTGAGAAGAATAGTGCTCCATCGTTGGTGTCAGTGGGAGAAATGGTGCCCCATTGTTGATGTCAGTTGGCAGAATGGTGTCTTGTATGAATGGGAGGAATAGTGCCTTAAGGGCCAGATAAAGGTAAGCAAAGAGCCACAATTTGGAGACCACTGCCATAGAGGAACCATTTTCCGGACAGTGCCACTTGAAAAAGTGGAAAAAATAGACTGTATCTGCCTACACACTTCCCTGGGGGAAGCCCATGATTCCCTGCACCCCCAATACATCCTCAGTCTTCTGGACTGGATGGCACTGGGTGGAGTGGCGGTGAAGAGCTACTGTAGAGGACAGCTCCAGAGAAGAGACTTGCAGCCAGAGCTGTTTTTGTCTTCTATTTAACTCCATACGAGGGGACAACTTAAAAAACGAAAATGCCTATATTTGGGCTTTAAATCTGACTTTCACTGGTTGCATGCTTATTCCAGTTCCGTCACCTAGAAAGTATTAGAAAGCGAGGGACAGCGCAACCAGAAGTTTCGGGAAGGACAGCAAAGGAAGCCTCCACATTGCTTCCAGCACAGGTTTCCTCTAATATAATGCTCTTTTGTTATCGTTGAATATATCTGTATCTCTCCTCTCCGCTTCCTTCATTCCGCAGTATCAGCCCACCTAAAGACGGCTGTTCCCTCTCATTGTGTATGTATCTCCGTGTGTCATTGTTTCCCGTATTAGCAGACATCTTCATTGTCTGTGGCTGCTCCCGGCATCTCTTCAGCATTGATAAACACATGTATATTGTTCCAGTGTTTAGACTGCTCCAGGTTTGTATTACTTCTGCTGTTGATACAATCCATATTTTATTCCAAATGACTCATACTGACTTTTTCCAAGCTAACTGTGGTCTATGATGATGCAAATCCTGCTCGGTGGGTTTGGCCAGGCATCAGACCTAAACGGGCAACTTGGCATGTCTACCTGTTCTTCATAGGCCTTGGTGGAGCACCTAGGAGGAACTCAACTTTTATAGGAAGATGTGTGTCAACCGGGGTGTCCTTAAGGGATCCCTAAACGAATCTAGAGAAAATTAAAAGGATGAGAGCACTACAAAACCTAAGTGAGTCCGGTTAAAGTCTAATTTTCAGGAGACGAGGTATAAATCCAATAGACATGTGCACAATAGAAAAATTAGTTTAGTTTCGTTTCGTTTCTGTTCGTTTCCGTTGATTCGTAACGATTCGTAATTTCGTAAGTCGTTGGTGTTCGTATTCGGACTCGTTTGTATTTTCGTAAGAGTTATTTTTTCGTTGATTCGTTTTTCCGTTATATTTCGTATTCGGACGGAAGAGCTATATTTTCGTTGATTTAAAAAGATTCGTATTTCCGTTAATCTAATTTTCGTTGATTCGAAATTTGGATTTTCGTAGATTTAGTTACATTCCTACTTTTGTAAGATTGATTTATTCGTACTTTCGTAACATTGTTTTCGTAGATTTGTAATCGGAGCATAATTCATAATTTTATGTAATGTGTATGCTATTTACATGTTTAACCTCTAGCCGACCGCCCACTGTCTATTGACGGTGGAGCGGTGCGGCTCTTGTGGCGGGACGCCGTCATATGATGTCGTCTACATTTTGGCCACTAGGGGGCGCGCGTCCTGTCACTGGAGAGGAGACCGATGGTGTGTCCCTTGTACATAGGGACACCGATCGGTCCCCTCCCCCAGTCAGTCCCCTCCCCCCACAGTTAGAATCCCTCATATAGCGAACACATTAACCCCTGCAGCGCCCCCTAGTGTTAACCCCCCCCCTGCCAGTCACATTTATACAGTAATCAATAAATTTTTATAGCACGGATCGCTGTATAAATGTGAATGGTCCCAAAAATGTGTCAAAAGTGTCCGATATGTCCGCCGCAATGTCGCAGTCATGATAAAAATCGCAGCTCGTCGCCATTACTAGTAAAAAAAAAATAATAATAAAAATGCTATAAATCTATCCCCTATTTTGTAGACGCTATGACTTTTACGCAAACCAATCAATATACGCTTATTGCGATTTTTTTTTACCAAAAACATGTAGAAGAATACGTATCGGCCTAAACTGAGGAAAAAATTTGTTTAAAAAAAAAAAAATTGGATATTTATTATAATAAAAAGTAAAAAATATTATGTTTTTTTCAAACTTGTTGCTCTTCTTTTGCTTATAGCGCAAGAAATAAAAACCGCAGAGGTGATCAAATACCACCAAAATAAAGCTCTATCTGTGGGGAAAAAATTATAAAAAAATGTATTTGGGTACAGCGTTGCATGACCGCGCAATTGTCATTCAAAATGCGACAGCGCTGAAAGCTGAAAAATGGCCTGGTCAGGAAGGAGGTGTTCGTGCCTGGTAGGCAAGTAGTTAAGAAACAAAGAATTTCTCTCTCACAAGTCAGAACTTAACTCAAAAATCCACCAAAACACAGAGTCTCCGACCCAACCACACCCTATCTGGACTCTGGATGGAATATTTCAGAATCAGAACTAACATTCGTTCTTTCGAATTCTCGATCAGCAGAATTTTTGTTATTTCGTATTTTCGTTTTTTTGATTTCCTTTTTCCGAATATTCGTAATTTCGATTTTTTTCGTTCATTTTGATTTTCGTTAATTTGAATCTTTGTTCGGCATTTTCGTTGTTTCTGTTTTCGTTTTTTTTTCGGATTTTCATTCTTTCGTAGTTTCGTTGTTTCTAATTTAATTATTTCGTATTTTCGTTGTTTTTCATATTCGTTCTTTTCGATAGTTCGTTTTTTGTTAGAATTTTTAGTAAACCATTCGTTCATTCGTACGATAACGAATGAACGAAAATAACGAATTTGAACGGAAAACGAATTCGTAACTAAACGAATTGCACATGTCTAAAATTCAATGCATTTCGGGGACTCAAAAGTCACCCTTCATTAGAGCTAAGGAACAAGATGATAAGAAATGATGAAAACTGAGGATCTAAAACTACAAACACAATCTATTGTAAAATTAGCAAATATAAGAAAATTTTATTTATTTTGTTTTATTTATTACAGGTACTTATATAGCGCCAAGTGGAAGAAAGAGGTGGAAGGCGCGTGATCTAACGCTTGGATCAAGATGATACAGTTTATTCATATACAAAATAGATAAATGCATATAAAAAGTGTCTACGTAGACACTTTTTATATACATTCAGGGCTTTTTTTCAGGTGGAACTCGGTGGAACTCAGTTCCACCACCTCCGGCTCAGACCCTTTGGTGCCTGCTCACCACAATCACTTGTAAACATAGAAGTCCGGTTTCTGTGTTTACAAATGACAGCTCTGCACTCTGTGTGTAACCCCCTGAACTCTGCACTCTGTAATGCAATCCTGGTATTTAATGCCCTTTAAGACCCTCCTACTGTTTGTGAAATCTGACCACACCCACTATTTGCTGTGATTTGGAGGGTGTGTGTGGGGGGAGGAGTTTTTGGGGGGGTCGTGGTTGAGTTCCAGCACCTATCGTTTGAGGAAAAAAGCCCTGTATACATTTATCTATTTTGTATGTGAATAAACTGTATCATCGTGATCCAAGCGTTAGATCACGCGCCTTCCACCTCTTTCTTCCACTTGGCCTTCTTCGGACCACGCCTGGTCAGTTTAGGCAGCGGGACACGCATGATCATTTTATACTTTCCTTCCTTTGAAAGTACTACCACTCTATACCAACAACGCCTTCACGAGCGCAGGAGAAATTATTTCTTTGTTTATATTTTCACTTACCGTATATATCGCCGTCAATATATGCAGCTCTGAAGGAGCTTACAATCTAAGGTCTCTATCTCACATTTATACATACACATATTAGGGCCACTTTAGGCAGGAGCCAATTACCTTACCAGTATGTCTTTGGAGTATGGGAGGAAACCCACGCAGGCACAATATATCAGATTATTTTACAATAGATTGTAGTTTTAGGTCCTCAGTTTTCCTTATCTTTTGTCATCTTATTCCTTAACCCTAATAAAGGGGGACTTTTGAGTCCAGAAACGTGTTGGCTTTCAACCTCTCGTCATGAAAAGTAAACTTTAACTGGACGAATTCAAGTTTTGTGGTGCTCTCATCCTTTTAACCACTTGCCGACCGTGCTATAGCTGCAGGACAGCTACAGAGACATGGTGCATTATCCTGCTGGAAGGAGCCATCAGAAGATGGGGACAATGTAGTCATAAAGGCATAGACATGGTCAGCAACAATACTCAGGGGCCCAAAGTGTGCCAAGAAAATATCCCCCACACCTTTACACCAGCACCCAGGGCCGTATTTAATATTGACTGGACCCTGGGCAAAACTTTTCTTGTGGCCCCCCCATGCAGTTTTGCTTTCCACCTGCTCTGAGACATACAATAAATAGCAGCTAGACTCCAAATCAGTTTAGACAGCTATTGCGATTGGTTGCCAGAGGTTACAGTGTATCATTACCGCTCACTGACTGGTTGCTAGAGGTTACAGCACACATTACGGCTCACTGATTAGTTGATAGAGGTTACAGCACATGATTTCTGCTTGTTTATTGGTTTGCGAGAGATTACTGTGGATATGACCTCAGGGGGGCATGATATACATATCAGTGCCGCCGGCCACCACTATTTACATATGAATGCCGTTAATTTACATGTAAACACAGAGTCTGCAGGTGAGTCATCTTTACACAACAATAGGGCAGAGCTGGGCAGCATTAGTAGCAGCACTTCACACTGAGATATTGGGAAACAGCACAGGACAAAAACCTCAAGGGACGAGGGAATTTAAACCGGGATAGTTGGCAAGTATGAGGCAGCTGCTTTGGGCCCCACAACAATGACAGGGCCCAGGGCAGCTGCCCCTTTTGCCCTGCCTTAAAAACAGCCCTGCAAGCACCAGCTCCAGCCTGAACCGTTGATACAAGGGAGGATGGATCCTTGCTTTCATGATGGTTGTGCGTGAAAATCCCAGTAGATCAGCAGCTTTTGAAATACTCAGACCAGCTCTTCTGGCACCAAAAACCACGCCACGTTAAAAGTCACCTAAATCCTCTTTCTTCCTAATTCTAATGCTTGGTTTGAACTTCAGCAAGTCATCTCTACCACGTCTAGATGCCTAAATGCATTGAGTTGCTGCCATATGATTGGCTGATTAGAAATTTGTGTTACCCAGCAATTGAACAAGTGCACCTAATAAAGTGGCCGGTGAGTGTCCCCTGGGCAGTCATTAGTCTGCTGGGAGCCTCAGCCTCTTCTCCCACAGTGATCAGTGCCAGACCTCAGAGCTGATCTGGGTCAGACCCCAGGATTGACATGAATGAGTCATCTCTGAGTCGGCATCTCAGCCCAGGAAGTAGATAGGGACCCTGGATGATTCCTGAACAAGAATTGAACATGGTCCATATCAGCACAATGGATAGGCTTCCTAATAGCAGACAGACCATGCCTGAAATGTATGATAGCACAGCTGCTTGTAGTCTCCACCAGGGGGCATGTGACAGAGTGACAACGCCAGAGTACAATTGGGAGACAGTTGTCACCCTATAACAGGAAGTGCCTGAACAAGAACCTTCATGGCATTCTAAAGAAAATTGCACATTTAAAAAGACTGAACATTTTTGAAAATTATATGAACAAGTTAAACTTCCATGAAATTTTAGTGGTGGGGCTTAGATCTACTCTGAAAAAGAGAACAAAAAAATGTAATCTTTTATATTATGTGCTTTGTTCTGATTTTCTGTCATACCCAGAATTCTCCCTTTTTCTACCCCTCTCCCTCCACCCTCCAAACGTTCTGTGAGTCAGAACAATATTGTATTGACTCATTATTGTTCCCACTCCTTTGATCTGCACGGGAGAGGTAATGATCTTCTACACTTTTTAATACGTTTATTCTCAAGCACAATTTTAATAACTTCTATTTACATACTCGGCTTTCATTCCAACGCACAGGAGTTCTCGGTCGTGCACCAGGTGCAAAACTGCAGGAAAAGACAAATCAGGAGGCAGGGCTTGATTGCCCATTGTTGAAGTCTTTAGAGCCACATCTGCTGGAGCCCCAAGCAACACCATTCTTCTGGGGTCACCTCCAGTCCTTGTTTTATTGGTCCTAACTGGGCTCAGAATATTGATACAATGTATACATAAACCTGAGTGAGTAAGGAAGCAAAAGGGCCCAACACCTCAACCACAGCCACAATGGGTGGGCCCAAGTGGGTAACTTATTTCTACTATTGATGGGGAGGGGATATGTTGGTGATAGCTATACTGTAAAAGTCTGCCTCTCAGGCTCGGGCATCTATAGGCACAGGCCTACTGTGCTTAATGGTAAACCCTGCCCTGTCAGGGGGCGTATTCAAACCTAAAACTCTCCTATAAAGGAAACAAATGGGCATCTATAGGCACAAGCCTACTGTGCTTAATGGTAAACCCTGCTGGAGCCCCAAGCAACACCATTCTTCTGGGGTCACCGCCAGTCCTTGTTTTATTGGTCCTAACTGGGCTCAGAATATTGATACAATGTATACATAAACCTGAGTGAGTAAGGAAGCAAAAGGGCCCAACATCTCAACCACAGCCACAATGGGTGGGCCCAAGTGGGTAACTTATTTCTACTATTGATGGGGAGGGGATATGTTGGTGATAGCCATACTGTAAAAGTCTACCTCTCAGGCTCGGGCATCTATAGGCACAGGCCTACTGTGCTTAATGGTTAACCCTGCCCTGTCAGGGCGCAGATTCAAACCTAA
Organism: Lithobates sylvaticus; assembly: GCA_028564925.1. Taxonomy (NCBI): domain Eukaryota; kingdom Metazoa; phylum Chordata; class Amphibia; order Anura; family Ranidae; genus Lithobates; species Lithobates sylvaticus. The sequence continues at coordinate 24,668,569 of CM053032.1, forward strand.
AACTCTCCTATAAAGGAAACAGGTGGGTCCAACTCTCAACTATGACAACTCAACATTGGTCCAAAGCCACAATGGGTGAACCCAATTAAGGGAGTAGGGGGGAATGTTGGTGACAAGACCTACTATGCCTAATGGTAAACCCAGCCGTGGCAGGGTCCAAATATCCAAACCAAAATTCTCTAACTTATAAAGGAAGCAAATGGGTCCAAATCTCAGCTATAGCACCTCAACATTGGTCCACAGCCATAATAGATGGGCCCAAATGAGTAATTTATTTCTACTAATGATGGGGGTAGATATATTGGTCATAACTATATTGCAAAAGTCTACCTCTTTGGTTCTGGCGCCTATGCCTACTGTGCCTAATGGTGAGGGCGGCACAGTGGTGTAGTGGATAGCACTTGCGTGGGTTTCCTCCGGGTACTCCAGTTTCCGCCCATACTCCCAGACATGTTGGTAGGTTAATTAGAGCCTGTCTAAATTGGCCCTAGTATGAATGTGAGTCAGGGACCTTAGATTGTAAGCTCCTTGAGGGTAGGGACTGATGTGAATGTACAATGTATAGGTAAAGCACTGTGTAAATTGACCACGCTATATAAGTAGCTGAAATAAAAAAAATTTAAAAAAATTAAATATACCAACCTAAAATTCTCTGACTTATAAAGGAAGTAAATGGGTCCAACTCTCAACATTGGACCACAGCCACAATATGTTGGTAATAGCTATACTGTAAAAGTCTGCCTCTTAGGTTCTGGATGTCTAATGTGCCCAATGGTAAACCCAGCCATGGCAAGGGGCATATACCAACCTAAAAGTATCTGGCTTATGAAGGAAGCAAATGGGTCCAACTCCCAACTATATCACCTCAACATTGGTCTACAGCCACAGTGAGTGGGCCCAAGTAGGTAACTTATTTCTACTAATGATGAAGGGGGGGATATATTGGTGATAGCTATACTGCAAAAGTCTACCTCTTCGGTTTTTGCGCCCATAGGCACATACCTACTGTGCCTAATGGTAAACCCAACCCTGGTAGGGGTCATATATGTTTTTTTGATAGCTATAATGTAAAGTCTGCCTGGTAAGTTCTGGATGTCCAATGTGCCCAATGGTAAACCCAGCCATGGTAAGGGGCATATACCAACCTAAAATGATCTGGCTTATGAAGGAAGGAAATGGGTCCAACTCCCAACTATAGCATCTCAACATTGGTCTACAGCCACAATGAGTGGTCCCAAGTAGGTAACTTATTTCTACTAATGATGGAGGGGGGGGGGGGTATATTGGTAATGGCTATACTGCAAAAGTCTACCTCCTGGTTTTTACTGCTATAGGCACATGCCTACTGTGCCTAATGGTAAACCCAGCCCTGGTAGGGGCCATATATGTTGGTGATAGCTATACTGTAAAAGTCTGCCTCTTAGGTTCTGGTGCCTAAAGCCATAGGCCTACTGTGCCAATGGTAAACCCCGCCATGGCAAGGAGCATATACCAACCCAAAATTCTCTGGCTTATGAAGGAAGCAAATGGGTCCAACTCCCACCTAAAGCACCTCAACATTGGTCTACAGCCACAGAGTGTGGCCCCAAGTAGGCCACTTATTTCTACTAATGGTGGGGGGATATATTGGTGATAGCTATACTGCAAAAGGCTACCCCTTTGGTTCTGGAGCTTATAGGCACAGGCCTACTGTGCCTAATGGTAAACCCAGCCCTGAAGGGGGTTATATATGTTGGTGATAGCTTTACTGTAAAAGTCTGCCAACCTAAAATTCCATGGATCTGGTGCCTATAGGCACATGCCTACTGTGTGGTGAACCCAGCCATGGCAAGGGGTAAATACCAAGCCAAAATGATCTGGCTTATGAAGGAAGAAAATGGGTCCAACTCCCAACTAAAGCACCTCAACATTGGTCTACAGCCACAATAGGTGGCTTTCCTGATCAAAAGTGTAGCAATGCATGTTGGAGGAAACCCTAAAATTGATCAGGACTGGAGCCCAGAGTTACCCCCACCGGATGCCCTTCACAGCAGTAATTTTTTTTTATACTCATCCTTTTCCAATGTCCAGTCCATTGGACCAGTCATATGACACACAGGGTTGTCTTCTTCTTTCGGAACAGCATTCTCAAAGAAAGTGGTGGCACCCCCCCTGGAGGTCCGACACTTACTATGCGGCCGGCTGTGTCCCCCTCTCCTCTCCTGCTGTGTCCTCCTCTCCTCCTCTCCTGCTGTGTCCTCTCCTCTCCTCTCCTCCTGTGTCCTCCAGGCAGTGGTAGTGCTGGTTCCAGCTCCAGCATCTCTCCTCTTCTACAGTGCTAGGCATCCAATAGGATCGCCTGGCGCTTTGGGCAATCAGGAAACAGGTTTCACTGGGATTAACTGTAGTGTGAAAAAAGGCGTAAAATGTATTTGCTATGGTCACACAATTGTGTCGGATCGGGCGTACTCTCTGCGCCCCGAGCCCACCCTATTTTGAAGCCTATTTGAGCCTCTGGCTCTAATCAGGTGTTTCAAAAAACATAGCCCCACCCATGCCCCGCCATAGGAATTCATGTGCTTGGTGTCCTGAAAGGGGCCGGGCGCATGGATAGGGAGGGCAGCGGAGGTGTTAGGGGGGGGCGGCGCCCATGTGCCCACAATGCACGGACCACCCATGTAACTGTTTTTTGAAACTGTTAAATCTATGGGTTTACTTCCGCTGTAATGTCACCCCTGGCAAAAACTGAGCATTCAACCCTTGGCGTCACCCAACCATCGGTGTTTTCATACCCTTGGACAGATTTGGAAGAGGATGGCATGACTTAGTGCGGCTCTTGTTCCGGCTGAGGCCATGGTAATTGTGGGTGCCGGGGGTGAGGGGCGATGAAGTGGGCTCTCTAGAACTGATTCTGACAGTTCCCATTTGTCTTCATGGACCATGAATATGAATTGCGTCTGCAGCCCTGAATGAACACAGCTGGGACCTCTGTAGACACTTTGCAGCCAAGACATAAATTATTCTATCAGATAAAATTTTGATAGAACCAAAAAAAGTTATCAACTGACAGTCCTAATTGCTGCGGCAGGGGAAGGAGGCGCGAGGCACTGTGAAGTTAAGAGTTTGGATTCACTGTCTTCGCTTTCCTTTAATGAGGACAATTTGACTCGGATGTAATCACTCAATTCAGCGCAAAGGGCATGGTTAATGCTGAAGAGTAGCAGCATACAGCAACCAATCGAATTACAGTTTACTGTAGTTATGCTGTAGAATGATTTCTGATTGGCTGCTGTGAGGTGCTGTCTATTGGTGTTGCTGCTTGTTCTGCAATGCTAATTAAAAAGGAAACAAAATGTGGTCTTGTATAATATTTCTTTATTAGTTTATTCTGTTCAATTCTGAGCCCTGGTTTACATCAATGCGATTGGTCATCGACAGTTCAAAATTGGGTGTGGCGCGCGGTGTGATTGACGATGGATGTATATCGGGGGGCACTTTTTTTATTTTTTATTTTTTAATTAAGGAAGTGTCCAAAAACAATTGTCACCCAGTACAAAACTCAGTCTGTGTTTTTATTACTTTTTGCCATTTTTACGGTGAATGAGTAGGGATACTTTGACCCCCATACTCATTCTTATGGGGGGGGGGGGGGGGGGGGGGGGGGGGGCTGGGATCTGGGCCCTTGCCCGCATACCCCCACAACCACAGCCCAGGGTTGTGGGGAAGAGACCCTTCTCCCCATCAACAAGGGGACAAGGTGATTTGGGGTGGGAAAGCACCCCCCCCATGTTGAGGGCATGTGGCCTGGCACGCGATTGCTTGCCCCCCCCTTCCCTTACCTCGGATAAGGGTCTGGCGTGGAACTTGAAGGGGGACTCCAGGCCATTTTTTTTACATTGAAATGTAAAATCCATACAAAACCTGAAGTGTTCAGTATGGACTGTTCTCTGTTGTCAGGAAAACTTGAAAAGTGATTCATGCCGACAGCAGTGGAACAAAGCAGCAGACAGAAATGATACACGGTCATATATTCCGATGGAAGAAGTCTGATCGGATTATGTTTTCGGAAAATCCGATCGTGTGTGGGCTCTAGTGGGCTTTTTCCGTCAGGTCAGCAGGATCTCAAATTTTCCGACAACAAAATTTTCCGATCGTGTGTAGAAAATTCCGACGGACAAAGTGCCACGCATGCTCAGATCAAATTACGAGACCAAAGCTATTGGCTACTAGCCTCTACGTAGTTCCGTCACCACGTTCGGAACGATCAGATTTTCCGACAACTTTGTCCAACCGTGTGTATGCAACACCAGTTTCGGACAAAATCCGTCGGAAAAAAACGGACGGATTTTGTGGTCGGAATTTCCTGGGCTAAGTAGACATGTGCAATTTGTTTCGTTTTTTATCGTTATATTCGTTCATTCGTTATCATACGAATAACGAATCGTTCGAATCGTTCGAATCGAACGAATCCGGAAAACAACGAAAATCCGAAAAAAAAAAAAATTAGAAACAACGAATCTACGAAAGAAGAAAATCCGAAAAACGAAAACAGGAACAACGAAAATCAAAATGAACGAAAAAATTCGTACATTCGTAACTTTTTTTTTTTTGTTAAATTGGTAATTTTCCGTGTCCCTTACAATGGCGCTGCTTAACGTGCCTCGAATGGATTGAACGAAAAAATTTGTACATTCATAACTTTTTTTTTTCGATTCGTAATTTTCCGTGTCTCTTACAATGGCGCTGCTTAACGTGCTTTGAATGGATTGAACGAAAAAATTCGTACATTCGTAACTTTTTTTTTCGATTCGTAATTTTCCGTGTCTCTTAAAATGTAATAATAGCATACACATTACATAAAATTATGAATTATGCTCCGATTACGATTCTACGAATGTTACAAATGTACGAATAAATATGAATGCGTCCGAATTTCGAATAAACGAAAATTAAACTAACGGAAAAACGAATCAACGAAAAAATAACTCTTACGAAAATACGAATCGTTACGAATACGAACACGGACGACTTACGAATTTACGAATCTTTACGAATCAACGGAAACGAAAGAAACGAAACGAAAATAAACAAACTTTTCTGTTGTGCACATGTCTAGGGCTAAGTGCTTTTAACTTAAACGAGTACACACTATAGAGCAGTGATGGCGAACCTTGGCACCCCAGATGTTTTGGAAATTCATTACCCATGATGCTCAACTACACTGCAAAGTGCATGAGCATCATGGGAAATGTAGTTCCAAAACATCTGGGGTGCCAAGGTTCGCCATCACTGCTATAGAGGGATGTGCTTTGTTCATATTTCATGTCTGAGGTTTACAACTACTTTAAATGTCATTTCAATGATGATTTTAATCTTGCGGCTTTCCATTGGTTATTTCACGGCACAATGGGCACCGTTTTCCTATGTTCCCCCAGATATGAACAAGTCTCATTCAAGTACTCCTTGTTTCCATAAATTATGAAATGATTAATGTGCCGACCCCTCATATTACATCTTCATTCATAACTTAATGGGTGAAATAGAAAGGTCAGAACATTTCATTACAGCGCGGTAAAAAGATCTGCGAGATAGAACTCTGGCTTCTCGGGACACGTAGCAGATGATACGAAGTTTCCACGCGGCGATCTCATGCTATGGAAGTCATGTTGCTCTGTCTCAGATCTGGTCTGTTAATGAGCTTATGTTTCCATTTTGGGTTTGGAGACACTGAGAAGTACAGATTCCAAGAGAGAGGAGAGGCTTACACCGAGATCTGTAGTCATATAGAGCTCCAGCCTTCAGTCCTGCACCGGCTCCTCTCCTGGACTGAAATGGCTTCCTCTGACTTCACTACACACTGTGAGCTTCTCACAATGTGCATTAGAAGCTGCAGCATTCAGATAGAGCCCGCCTCACCCAGTACATCTGACATGTCTCTCCCCAGCCTGACTGTCCCTGTCCCACCCTTTTCATTCATTGGATTCCAGTAAACATATGCAGTTCGTTTAGTTCCAAATTGAAATTCAGACAAATTTTTTGTTAAAATAGAAATTCGGATCTATCCGAATTTCCGAATTACAATAGTAACAAATTTAACTGCTTCCCGTCCGGCGCACACAGATGTACGTCGGCAGAATGGCACGGACAGGCAAATGGGCGTACAGGTATGTCCCTTTAAATTTGCCACCATGCCATCGCGTGCGCGCTGGTCAGGACCTCCGTGAGTCAGATCGCGGGTCCCGCGGACTCGATCGCCGCGGGGATACCCACGATCGTCTCACGGGGAGATGCTAAAGTAAACAAGCATCTCCCCGTTCTGCCTAGCAACAGTATCACTGATCTCTGCTCCCTGTGATTGGAGCAGAGATCAGTGATGTGTAAAACACAGCCACGCCCCCCACAGTTAGCAACACTCCCCAGGACACACTTAACCCCTACCATGCCACCTAGTGGTTAACCCCTTCACTGCCAGTGTCATTTACACAGGAATCAGTGCATTTGTATAGCACTGATTGCTGTATAAATGACATTGGTCCCAAAAATGTGTCAAAATTGTCTGACGTGTCCGCTAAAATGTCACAGTCACAATAAAAATCGCTGATCGCCACTAGTAAAAAAAAAATGATTAATAAAAATGCTATAAAACTATCCCCTATTTTGTAAACGCTATAACTTTTGCGCAAACCAATCAATATCGCTTATTGCGATTTTTTTTACCAAACAATATGTAGAAGAATACGCATCGGCCTAAACTGAGGAAAATAATGTTTTTTTTTTATAAATTTTTGGGGGATATTATAGCAAAAAGTAAAACAATAATTGAATTTTTTTTTTCAAAATTGTTCCTCTTTTTGTTTATAGCACAAAAAAATAAAACCGCAGAGGTGATCAAATACCACCAAAAGAAAGCTCTATTTGTGGGAAAAAAAGGACGTCAATTTTGTTTGGGAGCCACGTCGCACGACCGCGCAATTGTCAGTTAAAGCGACGCAGTGCCGAATCGCAAAAAGTGGTCTGGTCTTTGGCCAGCAAAAGTGGTCTGAAAAGTGGTTAAAGGAATCCAAAATAACGAAACAAAACTTTCGTGAAACTTGAATAGCTTTCTAATCGAATTTGAATCATTTTTGAATCAAACTTCCAAACAGAATAAAATAGAATAGAAAATAAAGGAATATAATAGAAAAGAAAATAATAGAATAGAAAATAAAAGAATAGAATATAATAGAGTAAAACAGAACAGAATACTAAATAAATAAGAAATAATAAGAAAAAAATAGAATAGCAAAAAATAGAATAGAAAATAAAAGAATAGAGTAAAATAGAACAAAATAGAAAATAAAAGAACAGAATACGATAGAATAGAAAAAAAAGGAGTAGAATAGAATAAAAATAGAATATAACCATCTTCTGAAATTCGAGTTTCAAATAGAACAAATTCAAATACAAAAACAGAAAAGAATAGAATAGAAAAAAAAGAATAAAATAGACTAGAATAGAAAAAAAGAATAGAATATAATAAAATAGAATATAACCTTCTTCTGAAATTTGAATAGAATAAGTTTAAATTTGAATAGAATAGAAAAGAATAGATAGATAAAAAATAAAAAATAAAATAGACATGTGCGATTCGTTTCGTACGAATTCGTAATTCGTACGAATTTTTCGAAATTCGTACGAATTTACGAATCTGTAGTACGAATTTTTTTTTTTACGAATTCCGTACGGAATACGAAATGTCCGTTTACGAATTTCGTCGCCGAATGATTCGAATGAATTCGAAATTCCGTTTACGAATTTCGTCGCCGAATGATTCGAATGATTCGAATGAATTCGAATGGATTCGAATGAATTCGAATGACAAAGTGTCATTTTTGCAGGAAAAATTCCGTTTACGAATTTCAGCTCCAAATTATTCGAATCCAACTACCAATATCAAATTTCAACTAATTCAAACGAAATTATTATAGCAGATATAACGAATGAATTCGAATGCATTCGAATGAATTTGAATGCATTCGAATGAATTCGAATGCATTCGAATGAATTCGAATGACAAAGTGTCATTTTTGCAGAAAAAAAAGCTATTTAAAAAACAGTCATTCATTGATATAAAAAAAAAAAAAAAAAAAAAGCGTAGGGGTCCCCCCAAATTCAATAACCAGGCCCTTCAGGTCTGGTATGGATATTAAGGGGGACCCCAGCCAAAAAAAAAAAAAAAAAAAAAATGGCGTGGGGTCCCCCCCAAATATCCAAACCAGACCCTTCAGGTCTGGGATGGATTTTAAGGGGAACCCCGGCCAAAAAAAAAAAAAAAAAATGGCGTGGGGTCCCCCTCAAAATCCATACCAGACCCTTTATCCGAGCACGCAACCTGGCAGGCCGCAGGAAAGGAGGGGGGGACGAGAGCGGCCCCCCCTCCCGCCTGAACCGTACCAGGCCACATGCCCTCAACATTGGGAGGGTGCTTTGGGGTCCCCCCCAAAGCACCTTGTCCCCATGTTGATGAGGACAAGGGCCTCATCCCCACAACCCTGGCCGGTGGTTGTGGGGGTCTGCGGGCGGGGGGCTTATCGGAATCTGGAAGCCCCCTTTAACAAGGGGACCCCCAGATCCCGCCCCCCCCCCCCCTGTGTGAAATGGTAAGGGGGTACAAAAGTACCCCTACCATTTCACCAAAAAAGTGACAAAAATGGTAAAAATGACAGGAGACGGTCTTTGACAATTCCTTTATTAAAATCTTCTTTCTTCTGTCTTCTGGTCTTCCTTTCTTCATCTTCTCTTTCCGGCATCTTCTTCCATCTTCTTCTTCCTTCGATTCGCTTCTTCTTCCTCCGGTCTTCTCGTCCTTCTCGTCCGGCGTCGTCCTTCTCGTCCGTCCGGCATCGTCGTCTCTTCTCGCAGGCCGCTCCTCGCAATGGGAGGCTCCCGCTCTGTGAGGCTCCGCTCCGGGTGACAGGTCTTTTATAACGAAGGCACCTGGTGACCCCGCCCCCCCCTCTGACGCACGGGGACGTCATGTGGAATTCCCTATGGCTTTCCCCATGACGTCAGAGGGGGGGCGGGGTCACCAGGTGCCTTCGTTATACAAGACCTGTCACCCGGAGCGAAGCCTCACAGAGCGGGAGCCTCCCATTGCGAGGAGCGGCCTGCGAGAAGAGACGACGATGCCGGACGAGAAGGACGACGCCGGACGAGAAGGACGAGAAGACCGGAGGAAGAAGAAGCGAATCGAAGGAAGAAGAAGATGGAAGAAGATGACGGAAGGAGAAGATGAAGAAAGGAAGACCAGAAGAAAGAAGAAAGAAGATTTTAATAAAGGAATTGTCAAAGACCGTCTCCTGTCATTTTTACAATTTTTGCCACTTTTTTGGTGAAATGGTAGGGGTACTTTTGTACCCCCTTACCATTTCACACAGGGGGGGGGCGGGATCTGGGGGTCCCCTTGTTAAAGGGGGCTTCCAGATTCCGATAAGCCCCCCGCCCGCAGACCCCCACAACCACCGGGCCAGGGTTGTGGGGATGAGGCCCTTGTCCTCATCAACATGGGGACAAGGTGCTTTGGGGGGGACCCCAAAGCACCCTCCCAATGTTGAGGGCATGTGGCCTGGTACGGTTCAGGCGGGAGGGGGGGGGGCCGCTCTCGTCCCCCCCTCCTTTCCTGCGGCCTGCCAGGTTGCGTGCTCGGATAAGGGTCTGGTATGGATTTTATGGGGGACCCCACGCCATTTTTTTTGGCTAGGGTTCCCCTTAAAATCCATCCCAGACCTCAAGGGTCTGGTATGGATTTTGAGGGGGACCCTACGCCATTTTTTTTTTTTTTTTTTGGCTGGGGTCCCCCTTAATATCCATCCCAGACCTGAAGGGCCTGGTTATTGAATTTGGGGGGACCCCTACGCATTTTTTTTTATCAATGACTTCAATGAATGACAGTTCTCTGTATTACGGATCCAACAATTCATTTGCCGGCAATAGCTGCGAGTGATTTTAAATAGTTTTTTTTTCCTGCAAAAATGACACTGCAGGAACAGTTCTCTATATTAGATATACTGAATCTCGAATCATTCGAAGCATTCGTTATATCCGCTATTATAATTTCTTTCATGTTAGTTGAAATTAGATATTTGTTAGTTACAATACAACATTCGAATTGTTCTCTGTATTACGGGAATCGGCAATTAGCCGCGAGTGATTTTAAATGTCTTTTTTTCCTGCAAAAATGACACATTGTACAGAGAGAGTTCTAAACACGGGAAACATGACCCCCTTCATAGGCATACTATAGAGTATATAGTATATAGAAGGGGGTCATGTTTCCCGTGTTTAGAACTCTCTCTGTACAATGTGTCATTTTTGCAGGAAAAAAAGACATTTAAAATCACTCGCGGCTAATTGCCGATTCCCGTAATACAGAGAACAATTCGAATGTTGTATTGTAACTAACAAATATCTAATTTCAACTAACATGAAAGAAATTATAATAGCGGATATAACGAATGCTTCGAATGATTCGAGATTCAGTATATCTAATATAGAGAACTGTTCCTGCAGTGTCATTTTTGCAGGAAAAAAAAACTATTTAAAATCACTCGCAGCTATTGCCGGCAAATGAATTGTTGGATCCGTAATACAGAGAACTGTCATTCATTGAAGTCATTGATAAAAAAAATGCGTAGGGGTCCCCCCAAATTCAATAACCAGGCCCTTCAGGTCTGGGATGGATATTAAGGGGGACCCCAGCCAAAAAAAAAAAAAAAAAAATGGCGTAGGGTCCCCCTCAAAATCCATACCAGACCCTTGAGGTCTGGGATGGATTTTAAGGGGAACCCTAGCCAAAAAAATGGCGTGGGGTCCCCCATAAAATCCATACCAGACCCTTATCCGAGCACGCAACCTGGCAGCCGCAGGAAAAGAGGGGGGGACGAGAGCGGCCCCCCCTCCCGCCTGAACCGTACCAGGCCACATGCCCTCAACATTGGGAGGGTGCTTTGGGGTCCCCCCCAAAGCACCTTGTCCCCATGTTGATGAGGACAAGGGCCTCATCCCCACAACCGTGCCCGGTGGTTGTGGGGGTCTGCGGGCGGGGGGCTTATCGGAATCTGGAAGCCCCCTTTAACACGGGGACCCCCAGATCCCGGCCCCCCCCCCTGTGTGAAATGGTAAGGGGGTACAAAAGTACCCCTACCATTTCACCAAAAAAGTGGCAAAAATGGTAAAAATGACAGGAGACGGTCTTTGACAATTCCTTTATTAAAATCTTCTTTCTTCTTTCTTCTGGTCTTCCTTTCTTCATCTTCTCCTTCCGTCATCTTCTTCCATCTTCTTCCTTCTTCTTCCTTCGTCTTCTTCCTCCGATTCGCTTCTTCTTCCTCCGGTCGGCTCGTCCTTCTCGTCCGGCATCGTCGTCTCTTCTCGCAGGCCGCTCCTCGCAATGGGAGGCTCCCGCTCTGTGAGGCTTCGCTCCGGGTGACAGGTCTTGTATAACGAAGGCACCTGGTGACCCCGCCCCCCCCCCCTCTGACGTCATGGGGAAAGCCATAGGGAATTCCACATGACGTCCCCGTGCGTCAGAGGGGGGGCGGGGTCACCAGGTGCCTTCGTTATAAAAGACCTGTCACCCGGAGCGGAGCCTCACAGAGCGGGAGCCTCCCATTGCGAGGAGCGGCCTGCGAGAAGAGACGACGATGCCGGACGAGAAGGACGACGCCGGACGAGAAGGACGAGAAGACCGGAGGAAGAAGAAGCGAATCGAAGGAAGAAGACGATAGAAGAAGATGCCGGAAGGAGAAGATGAAGAAGGAAGACCAGAAGAAGACCAGAAGAAAGAAGATTTTAATAAAGGAATTGTCAAAGACCGTCTCCTGTCATTTTTACCATTTTTGCCACTTTTTTGGTGAAATGGTAGGGGTACTTTTGTACCCCCTTACCATTTCACACAGGGGGGGGGGCGGGATCTGGGGGTCCCCTTGTTAAAGGGGGCTTCCAGATTCCGATAAGCCCCCCGCCCGCAGACCCCCACAACCACCGGCCAGGGTTGTGGGGATGAGGCCCTTGTCCTCATCAACATGGGGACAAGGTGCTTTGGGGGGGACCCCAAAGCACCCTCCCAATGTTGAGGGCATGTGGCCTGGTACGGTTCAGGCGGGAGGGGGGGCCGCTCTCGTCCCCCCCTCCTTTCCTGCGGCCTGCCAGGTTGCGTGCTCGGATAAAGGGTCTGGTATGGATTTTGAGGGGGACCCCACGCCATTTTTTTTTTTTTTTTTGGCCGGGGTTCCCCTTAAAATCCATCCCAGACCTGAAGGGTCTGGTATGGATATTTGGGGGGGACCCCACGCCATTTTTTTTTTTTTTTTTTTTTGGCTGGGGTCCCCCTTAATATCCATACCAGACCTGAAGGGCCTGGTTATTGAATTTGGGGGGACCCCTACGCTTTTTTTTTTTTCTGCAAAAATGACACTTTGTCATTCGAATTCATTCGAATTCATTCGTTATATCTGCTATAATAATTTCGTTCAAATTAGTTGAAATTCGATATTGGTAGTTGGATTTACTAACGATTCGTAACTATTCATAACGATTCGTAACTATTCATAACGATTCGTAACGATTCGTAACTTGAAATTGAAATTCGATATTTGTAGTTGGATTCGAATTGTTCTCTGTGTTATGAGAACCAACAATACATTAGCCGCGTTAACGATTCGTAACGATTCGTAACTTTACTAACGATTCGTAAAAAAAATTACGATTCGTCCGAATTTCGTATTTCGTACGAATTCGAACGGAATTTCGTACACGAATTACGAATTACGAATTTTTTTATATACGAAACGGGACGAAACGAATTTTTTGACAGTTCCCATGTCTACCCCTTAGTACCAATTGAGCATCGTTTAAACACCACGGCCTACCTGAGTATTGTTGCTGACCATGTCCATCCCTTTATGACTACAGTGTCCCCATCTTCTGATGGCTCCTTCCAGCAGGATAATGTACCATGTCACAAAGCTCCAATCATCTCACCACTGGACAATGAGGTCACTGTACTCCAATGGTCTCCACAGTCACCACATCTCACCACTGGACAATGAGGTCACTGTACTCCAATGGCCTCCACACTCACCAGATCTCACCACTGGACAATTAGGTCACTGGACTCCAATGGCCTCCACTCTCACCAGATCTCACCACTGGACAATGAGGTCACTGGACTCCAATGGCCTCCACACTCACCACATCTCATCCAATAGAGCACCTTCGGGGTGTGGTGGAATGTGAGATTCTCATCATGGATGTGCAGCCGACAAATCTGCAGCAACTGCGTGATGTTATCATGTCACTATGGACCAAAATCTCTGAGGAATGTTTCCAACACCTTGTTAAATCTATGCCATGAAGAATTAAGGCGGTTCTGAAGGCAAAAGGGGGTCCAACCCGGTACTAGCAAGGTGTACCTAATAGTGGTCGGTGAGTGTATATCAGACCTGTCATTCAGTGGGAATGAAGCATTGGGATCGGCACGTATCGATGGGTGGGGAGCATTTTTTCTTTTTCATTCAGCAGGCATTGAGATTGCCATGGATCCACATCACTGTACGACATGATTGCTGGTAGATGTACATGCATCGAGGGACTTTCTTTTATTATAGGACTTGTCAAAAACTGTGTCTCTGTGTTATTTTATTATAGATTTGCCTATTTCATTTTGTTTTTCTAAAAGGTCCAAGAAATATCCCCTAAGGAAGAGAAAGTCTCAAAATGGGTTCAATTGAGTCGGGGTTGTTAAGAACTTTGAAATTACAGCCTGGGTTGGGGGCAAAAACAACCCATGAAGGGTTATGTACACCATTGTCTTAAATATGTTTTTCGAGATGCAAAATGGATCAAATCAGATGGCCTGATTGACATGTTTTTATCACTTTATGAATACAGAATATATATATTTTATATATATATATATATATATATATATATATATATATATATATATATATATATATATATATATATATATATATATACACACACAGAAGCTATCTCCTTTCTTACTGTATATTTTTTTTTGTGAATTATTAGGGGGGCTATGTACGAGACCCCTTTTTGTCAGATTCTGATAAGCCCCCTGCCTGCAGACCCCCACAACCCCTCAGCCAGGGTAGTTAAGATGAGGCCCTTGTCATCTTCAACATTGGGACAAGGTGCTTTGCCGGGGGGGGGGTTGGGCTCTTGGCAACGTACCCACCCATGATGGAAGCATGTGGCCTGGTATGGTTCTGGAAGGTGAAGGGGGGGGGGGGGTGAGGTTGCACACTCTCCCAGGCTGTATGCTCTCCTAATGCCACGTACACACGATCGGAAATTTGGCCAGCAAAAGACCGATGAGAGCTTTTGGTCGGAAATTGCGACCGCGTGTATACTCCATCGGACTTTTGCTGGCCGAATGCCCGCCAGCAAAAGATTGAGAGCAGGTTCTCAATTTTTCGGTCGGAAAAAATTCCGATCGAAAATTCTGTAGCAATTCCGTCGCGCAAAATTCCTATGCATGCTCGGAAACAATTTGTCGCATGCTCGGAAGCATTGAGCTTCATTTTCTCGGCTCGTCGTAGTGTTGTACGTCACCGCGTTCCTGACGGTTGAAAGTTCAGCAAACTTTTGTGTGACCGTGTGTATGCAAGACAAGCTTGAGCGGAATTCCGTCGGAAAAACCATCCAAGATTTTTTCTGATGGAAAATCCGTTCATGTGTACGCGGCATAAGGGTTTAGTGTGGATTTTTTGCAATTACCATAATTGTTGTGTTGTTGCACTTGTTTTAATTGACAAAATCCGTCGGAAAAAAAACGGACGGATTTTGTGGTCTTACTGTAATCATGTTGTTTGCATAATTCTTTGAACTTTAGGCTATTATACGTATGCTGTATTGGCTTTTAGCTATGGTCAGGTTGTAGTAAGGCCCCTGGCACAACAAGGGGATGTGCTAGATATTTGGAGGGGGGAGGGGAATGAAGAGCCTAGGTCCCTTTTAGGGTTTCTCCGACTTTATTCCAGTCAGTCTGGTTTGGCCTACTTGTTGGGTTGGGTTTTTAGGGGGGGTTGGGGAAGTGAAAACTGTTTTCAGCAGGACCAAAAGGATTTAAGGGACAGAGAAGCCACACTTTCCCCTTAAAGGGCACCCCTATAACTCCTATGGTGAGCAGTTTATCCCAACCATGCTAACTCTCCATATCTTTGGAGTTGTTCATGAGAAGTTGAGTATTCAAGAAGATTCCCTGATAACTATACATTATAATTTTGGAAATATTCTCTTATGCAAGGAAAAAACATGAAGTTGACGGGACATTAGATCTTTGTGTGAGGAACCTTGCAGAGTCTGCTAATAGCGAGGACTGGAGCAGTCCGTGTCCATCTCGTCACCTTCCAGGGAAAAGTTAAGCGTGTTGAGTATTCCTCTCCTGACTTGGTCTATAGGAAAAGTAAGGAACTCTACTTTGCATGACATTTGCACCACTAGGTCTCTGTAAATGTAAATGTACAGGAAAACTGTATGAAGCATCGTATGGACGGTGCAGGTTTGAGGTAGCGCTATCCCTCAGAACTGGTACCTGGGTAAGTTAAGAAGTGAAGAGTACTACTAGGCCTTGAGCAACCCACAACCTGGCAGAGCTGATAGGCCGTGCATATGGTGATGAGAATCCCAACTATAAGGGGGGGGGGCCTTCTCTTGCTACACAGAGATCATTTTTGAACATACGCCATGCAGAAAACCTAACGTTTGACGCCACTTGGAAATGATCCAGACTCATATTATCCAATAGCCCAATACATGTGGGTAGCAGTGCCGAACAAAGTCATTTAATGGCGATGATGCCAAACTGCAACTTCCCCATCCCCCAGATGTGGGCACTCCGATCATCTTCTGCAGCTTGTAGGAAGGTGCAGCTAGCTAGTATGCCACTAGGTGGCTATGTGCCAGAATAGTGTCCAGTTACAGCCCTCATGTAGTGATCCCGTGGGTGAGTAAGGGCCCAGTCATAAGCCAGGATGGGAGGATCCCAAGTAGACCAGGTACACGGTAGCCGAGCACCCCACACCAGCACAGATGTAACCAGCACATGGAGGCCCTGTACAGGGCAGGAGGCCCAGGAGGAGTAGACCTGCTGTAGATTTATTGACCCTTATGGAGGTGGGGGCTAGGGCGGATTGCAAAAGGCCTTTTAGGCCAGACCAAGCATTCCCTGAGTGAGATTATTCCCCTGGTGGGCCCCAGGAGAGATATACCTATGGAGGAGGTGTCTAAAGAGATCCCAGTACTGTGAGCCTTAATGACCCCAGGTGTAAAGAGAGAATATTAGAGGGAGATGGCTGCTTAAAGTGCTGTGTATGCTTTCACATGTGACTACTGCAGACCGTCCACTAAATGTGATTGACTATGTATTGTCAAGTGACTCCAGAATGTATGCCCTTGTGATGTGACTGTTATGCCATTTCTTGAATTCCATCAGTAAAATGCAACAAATCTATTTTTATGTGTGGACATTCCTTCCATGGGATATAAAGGTTGATGGCCGGGAATGTCATGAAGAGGCCTTGGGCATGGAATGGGTACAATATGGCGGAGGGTTTGCCTCAGCAGGAGGGAAAGCGTTCTAGCAAAAGGACAAGAGCAGGGCAGGGTCCTGTACTCTTGGTGCCAACATCTAGCCAATCGCAATGCCCATCTTAAAAACTAAGATCTATAATACTAGCACTATAATGGCGCTTCTGCCTGTCTGTCTAAAAGGTTGGCAGAGTGCTGGTACCCAGTGCAGACTACATCCCCTTAAGTATTGGTGCAGACAATGGACATCTCTGCTCCTGTGCTCTGGCTCCTCTAGGTGGGGCAGCCCCCAAGCAGCAGAGGGGGTCTGTAAAGGAAAGAAGGGGTGAGAGCTGGCCCCCAGCTGGGTTTAATGTACTCTGCGGGCTGCTGTCTCGTGGCGCCCCCTTCCTCCACAGCACCAGGGCTGGTGCTACCACTAGGCAAACTAGACAGCTGCCTAGGGCGCCTGGCCACTGGTGTTCCTACTCTTTTCTCTATGCAGCAAGCAACTAAATCTCAGCATCAGCAGGCAGCCGTTCGCACAGAGTGTCAAAGGCGCACTGGCGGCGGAGGACTGTGTCTGTGTCCTGACTTCCGAATGAATGGAAGCAAGCAAACATTCATTGATGGGTGCTGGTGAGGCTGCATTTGATGGGCGCTGATGAGGCTGCATTTGATGGGTGCTGGTGAGGCTGCATTTGATAGGCGCTGGTAGGCTGCATTTGATGGGCGCTGGTGGGCTGCATTTGATGGGCGCTGGTGAGGCTGCATTGATGGGCGCTGGTGAGGCTGCATTGATGGGCGCTGGTGAGGCTGCATTTGATGGGTGCTGGTGAGGCTGCATTTGATGGGCGCTGGTGAGGCTGCATTTGAAGGGCGCTGGTGATGCTGCATTTGATGGGTGCTGGTGATGCTGCATTTGATAGGCGCTGTTGAGGCTGCATTTGATGTGATGGGCACTG
Source organism: Lithobates sylvaticus (assembly GCA_028564925.1). Taxonomy (NCBI): domain Eukaryota; kingdom Metazoa; phylum Chordata; class Amphibia; order Anura; family Ranidae; genus Lithobates; species Lithobates sylvaticus. The sequence continues at coordinate 24,686,085 of CM053032.1, forward strand.
GTGGGCTGCATTTGATTGGCGCTGGTGAGGCGGCATTTGATGGGCACTGGTGATGCGGCATTTGATGGGTGCTGGTGAGCTGCATTTGATGGGCGCTGTTGAGGCTGCATTTGATGGGCACTGGTGAGGCTGCATTTGATGGGCGCTGGTGAGGCTGCATTTGATGGGCGCTGGTGAGGCTGCATTGATGGGCGCTGGTGATGCTGCATTTGATGGGTGCTGGTGATGCTGCCTTTGATGGGCGCTGGTGAGGCTGGCTGCATTTGATGGGTGTGGTGAGGCTGCATTTGATGGGCACTTAAAAAGTTGGGGTATACATGGGAAGGGCAAAGGGGGTGGGGTCAGGGGTGGAGCCAGGGGGGGCGGCGGCAAAATGAGGTTGCGCCTAGGGTGTCAAAGATCCTTGCACCAGCCCTGCACAGCACATAAAATCACTGCACCCAGGGCACCTATCCTCTCTTTTCCCTTTGTCCAAAATCCGATTGGGGGGGGGGGGGGGCATATTTACTTGCTGCAAATGTATGATCTATGGCCTTTAGACCCTGCACCAAATCAAGAACCTAAAACCATTCACAGGTTGGATATTCTGTACATCTCCTGGAGATCTTCCTATCCTGATCAAAGTTCAGGAAGAGTTGTCTGCGCTTTCCTAAACTGACGGAGGAGTTAACCGGCTACGTTTGCGACAAGTTAAACTTCATCTCCAGCGGCACCTTTTGGGAAAAAAAAAAATCAACTTTAAAAATAAAATAAAAAATGTAAAAAAATCAATAAAATATTTATAAAAGAGTCAATCTGAAGCTCATTAAGAGCATCATGGCTAGGTGTTAAAAAAAGACAGATTACTTAATATCTCCTAGGTAAGTGCTGGTAATTAGTGTGTAACACTTTGATCATTAACGGTTGCATTCAAATTAGCATCAAGAACATCTCTTGCAGGCCTCCCCCCGCCGTTTTTCACCTTCTGCTTCGCTCAACCCTTGCTCTAAGCTCGCATTGGAACTGGGTGTACAATGCAAGAAGAGCTGGGAATTTTTTATTATTTTTTATTTTTTTTTTCTGTAATAACGGAAAGTCCTCCAGTGCCCCCTAGTGTCGACAGGTAACAATGGACAATGGCGCCGCCCAGTGTTTGAGGTTTTTTTTTTTTAAGCTGAAGAATTTCAGGCATTTGATTTAGACAAATTAGCTTTTTATTGCATTAGAAAAATAGAGCCAAATGCAAAACTGCAAATAGATTCTAAGCAAGGAGAGGTCTGTTGGTAGTTAAGCAACTATGTGGTGTCACTTCTTCATGCCTTGTCAATTTACCGTAATTATAGGAGGCGCCTGGTTTTCTATTCCTTTCTCCCCGTCTACCTGAATATGATAAATGCACCCAGAATATAAAAATTAAAAAAAAAAAGTGCATTTATTTATTTTTTGCATTCAAGCCTGCAGAGCATTACAACTGCGATCAGCATGTTGCGGGGACAACGCGCAGGCTCCTGCATGGTTTAACCCCAAAATCCAGGTCCGTCCCTTATGGGGCTGGAGAAAATAAACAGTGGACTACAAATGTGGTGACATCACTGCCCTGCTGCAGGTGCGATTTGGGAGTCCTTTTACCATGAGGGAGGATGGGACTTGTAGTCCTCACATTTACAGATCCCTGTAAATGGAAGATGCAGCTGTGTGGGCGGAGCCACGCACAGCCACAGTCATTAAAAAAAATGAACAAGGTGCTGCAGAGGGAAGTGGGGCCTTTATTTTTTTTAAATAACAAACGTATCATACTTACCTCCACTGTGCAGCTCATTTTGCACAGTGTTGCCCCGAACATCCTCTTCTGGGGTCCCCCGGTGGCTCTCGTGGCTCCTCCCTGCATCAGATAACCCCCTAGCACAGTAATGGCGAACCTTGGCACTCCAGATGTTTTGGAACTACATTTCCCAGGATCCTCAACTACACTGCAGAGCGCATGAGCATCATGGGAAATGTAGTTCCAAAACATCTGGGGTGCCAAGGTTCACCATTACCGGCCTAGGAGAATCTTTCTCCCGAGGGGGGGGGGGGCGAGGTCATGTCTTTACTAGGATGGGGGATGTCATGTCATTACTAGGATGGGGGGGAGGGGGCGAGGTCATGTTATTACTATGATGGGGAGAGGGGGCGAGGTCATGTCATTACTAGGTTGGGGGGAGGGGGCGAGGTCATGTCATTACTAGGATGGGGGGGGGGGAGGTCATGTCATTACTAGGATGGGGGAGGGGGCGAGGTCATGTCATTACTAGGATGGGGGAGGGGGCGAGGTAATGTCTTTACTAGGATGGGGTGAGGTCATGTCATTACTAGGATGGGGGAGGGGGCGAGGTCATGTCATTACTAGGATGGGGGGGGGGGCGAGGTCATGTCATTACTAGGATGGGGGGGGGGGCGAGGTCATGTCATTACTAGGATGGGGGGGGGGCAAGGTCATGTCATTACTAGGATGGGGGGAGGGGGCGAGGTCATGTTATTACTATGATGGGGAGAGGGGGCGAGGTCATGTCATTACTAGGATGGGGGGGGGGGGAGGGGGGCGAGGTCATGTCATTACTAGGATATGGGAGGGGGCGAGGTCATGTCATTACTAGGATGGGGAGGGGGTGAGGTCATGTCATTACTAGAATGGGGGGGCGAGGTTATGCCATTACTAGGATGGGGGGAGGGGGCGAGGTCATGTCATTAATAGGTGGGGGGGGGGGCGAGGTCATGTCATTACTAGGATGGGGGGGCAAGGTTATGTCATTACTAGGACGGGGGAGTGAAGTCATGTCATTACTAGGATGGGGGGGCGAGGTCATGTCATTACTAGGATGGGGGGCGAGGTCATGTCATTACTAGGATAGGGGGGCAAGGTCATGTCATTACTAGGACGGGGGAGCAAAGTCATGTCATTACTAGGACGGGGGAGCGAAGTCATGTCATTACTAGGATGGGGGGGCGAGGTCATGTCATTACTAGGATGGGGGGGGGGGCGAGGTCATGTCATTACTAGGATGGGGGAAGGGGGCAAGGTCATGTCATGTCATTACTAGGATGGGGGGGGGGCGAGGTCATGTCATTACTAGGATGGGGGGGGGGGGCGAGGTCATGTCATTACTAGGATGGGGGGAAGGGGGCAAGGTCATGTCATTACTAGGATGGAGGGGTGAAGTCATGTCATTACTAGGATGGGGGTTGTAAAGTCATGTCATTACTATGATGGGGGGGGGGGCGAGGTCATGCCATTACTAGGATGGGGGGGGGGGAAGGGGGGCAAGGTCATGTCATTACTAGGATGGGGGGGGGGCGAGGTCATGTCATTACTAGGATGGGGGGGGGGCGAGGTCATGTCATTACTAGGATGGGGGGAAGGGGGCAAGGTCATGTCATTACTAGGATGGGGGGGGGGGTGAAGTCATGTCATTACTAGGATGGGGGGGGCGAGATCATGCCATTACTAGGATGGGGGGGCGAGGTCATGCCATTACTAGGATGGGGGAAGGGGGCAAGGTCATGTCATTACTAGGATGGGGGGGGGGGAAGGTCATGTCATTACTAGGATGGGGGGGTGAAGTCATGTCATTACTATGATGGGGGAGGGGGCAAGGTCATGTGATTACTAGGATGGTTTCTACAAAATATTTTGAATTATCCTCTCAATATGTACATAAATCTCTGAAATAACTCTTTAGCCACTTGGAGTATCTTGGCACCTAATTGGAGTATCTTGGCGTGCAGTGGAAGGGCCGGGTAGTAGTGGGCCCCCCAGGACAACTTTTGCATCAGGGTCCACAAGTTTCAAGATTTTTTTTTCTAATGCAAAATGCATATTTAACCATGACTTTTTAATTGGCTATAACAAATTAAAGCTGATGTGAGATTTTAGCGATTGGGTTTTGGGTATAGACCGCTGGCAGATCCGCTCAGTCTGGGTGAAACAAACAGTCCCGGCTCCTATATCAAGCCAAAAGATTTGCTCCCGACACCTTAGAGTTAAAATTAGCCAGGTAAGTAAGCTACGCGGTGAAATAATTTGCATCGCTGTATTGCAGAATAAAAACCAAGGCAACCGAAGCATGTATCCCGCATTACCCCTCTTCCTACGTGCGACTTGCAATTAATTCCTTTCATTTCGAGGGCAGCGATTAAGCTATCCCATGGTTCCTCCGCCTGTACGCAAATGAGCTACTTACCCAGAAAATTAAAACAAAAAAGAGCTGGGATCTTCAACAACAAACAATAGGCATTTAATAAATCCGACCTCTCTCAAGCATCTGATGTCAACTAGTGACAAATGAGGGGGCCACGCCGTCTCCTGCAAACACCTAAGGCGATCGCTGAATCAATTCCCGTATTGTTTCGAGCTTAAAAGGGAATTTTATTTTGTTGTGTATTTAAATGATACAAAGTTGCAAAAACTAACCCTTTTAGGCCTTTTTCGCGCTTGCTCAAAATATTGATGCTGACCAAATGCGCCTATAGCGTTAATGCGCGTTGTTTGTTGCATTTGATACGCGATTAACGCACATTAAAGGTCCGTTAAAAGTGCATTTGAGGCACATTAAAAAATGCACCCCAGATGATGCCTTTTTTGGGGCGGTTGTGAACAAGGTTTAACGCGCTGCAAGCGCCCAAATTGTATCACAAACGCCTGCCGGCGCGTTTACGGTGCATTACCAAAGACTCAAATAGAAGAAGCTGGGATGCTTCAACACCTGCAAAACTATGGATAAAACTTCATTTTTAAAGCACAGCAACGTGACATGACGCAAACGCTTCATGTTTTGATTATGCGATCAGCACAATGTGCTATCCATATTATCAATTGCAGAGCGCTTTACTAATGCCGCGTACACGCGACTAGACATGTGCAATTCGTTTAGTTACGATTCGTTTTCCGTTCAAATTCGTTATATTCGTTCATTCGTTATCGTACGAATGAACGAATGATTCGCTAAAAATTCTAACGAATAACAAACTATCGAAACGAACGAATAAGAAAAACAACGAAAATACGAAATAATTAAATTAGAAACAACGAAACTACGAAAGAATGAAAATCCGAAAAACGAAAATAGAAACAACGAAAATCAAAATGAACGAAAAAATTCGTACATTCGTAACTTTTTTTTTTGTTTGTTGATTCGTAATTTTCCGTGTCTCTTACAATGGCGCTGCTTAACGTGCTTCGAATGGATTGAACGAAAAAATTCGTACATTCGTAATTTTTTTTTTTTCGTTTGTCGATTCGTAATTTTCCGTGTCTCTTACATTGGCGCTGCTTAACGTGCTTCGAATGGATTGAACGAAAAAATTTGGATATTCGTAACAAATTTTTTGTTGATTCTTAATTTTCCGTGTCTCTTACAATGTAATAATAGCATACACATTACATAAAATTATGAATTATGCTCCGATTACGAATCTACAAAAACAATGTTACGAAAGTACGAATAAATCAATCTTACGAAAGTACGAATGTAACTAAATCTACGAAAATACGAATGCGTCCAAATACAAAATAGAACGCAGTGACGTACAACGCGTACGACGGGACTAGAAAAAGGAAGTTCAATAGCCAGTAGCTAAAGGAAGAGGTGGAGCCTAAAGATGAAGGGGAGGGGTTTACAGATGAACCTACTAACATGAGTATCCAAATGGATCAAGGCAACCTTAGACCAACCTATTAGAATAAACCTCAAAGTCTGGGATTATGTGGGCTATTGAAAAAATATACTGTATTTATAAAACATATATATTTATTTCAAATAGATTTGAATACAATTCCAGATACATAATACAAAATGTCACAACAATGATGATATCACATTGCATAAAGAAATTAGTTGTAAACATGAAGTGGTAGTCCCCATCTACTTGCAGTTCCTTCATCAATGAATTACGATGATGAGTTCCTGCAGTTTGGTGAGGAGTATTGATACATTGATACATGGTTCTCTTGTCACCAGAAGGAGTGCTCTTGCTAGAAAAATCAAACATTGTAAGTGTATACATGAATATGTATAATTGTTTATGCCTGTATGTATATGCCTGTATTTATACTTTCAGATGTAATCACATACATGGTCATATACAATACTTACCATATTTATTGGCATATAACACGCACCCTTTTCCTCAAAAAATCAGGGGAAAATCGCAGGTGCGTGTTATATGCCGATCCCCCGCCGATTCTGAGCCTCTCTGGCCATTCTCGCGGCTTTCGGACGCTCTCTGAGGCTTTCGGCTGTTCTCAGAGGTTTTCGGCCGCTGTCAGCTGTTCTCGGAGGCTTTCAGTTGTTCTCGGAGGCTTTCGGACGCTTTTGGCCATTCTCGGCGGCTCTCGCAGTCCCGTGTGAGCCGGCGAGAACGGCCGAGAGCTGCAGAGAACGGCCGAAAGTCAACAAGAACTATTCTAGCGCCGCCGAGATACACAGGACATCCGGCTCTGTATCTTGGCGGCGCCATTTTTAAATTCTGCAGGTGGAACTGGGGCAAGGATGCAGGTGGAACTGGGACAAGGCTGCAGGTGGAACTGGGACAAGGCTGCAGGTGGAACTGGGACAAGGCTGCAGGTGGAACTGGGACAAGGCTGCAGGAAGGACTGGGACAAGGCTGCAGGTGGAACTGGGACAAGGCTGCAGGTGGAACTGGGACAAGGCTGCAGGTGGAACTTGGACAAGGCTGCAGGAAGGACTGGGACAAGGCTGCAGGTGGAACTGGGACAAGGATGCAGGTGGAACTGGGACAAGGCTGCAGGTGGAACTGGGACAAGGATGCAGGTGGAACTGGGACATGGCTGCAGGTGGAACTGACAAGGCTGCATTGATGGGCATTTAAATGTAAGTTTTTTTCCTTAAACTTCCCTCCTAAAAGTTTTTTTCCTTAAAATTCCCTCCTAAACTTGGGGTGCCTGTTATACGCCGATAAATACGGTATTTGTTCTTCAGTTGAAACAGTTTTTTGCAGAAGTGGTATTATTCCCTGAAGAAGATTTGCTTATATCAGCATAGTTTGAAACGCGTATATATTCACCTACGTTATCTCATTGTAATTCACAGATAAAGGAACTGCAAGTAGATGGGGACTCTGACTTCATGTTTATACCAAATTTCTTTATGCAATGTGATATCATCATTGTTGTGATGTTTTGTAGTTTCCATCTGGAATTTTACTCAAATCTATTGGTAATAAATATATATGTTTTATAAATACAGTATCTTTTTTCAATCGCCCAAATAATAATAATTTATTCTTATATTCCAATCAAGGGATGATGGTGATTACATGTATGGCCATGTGAGTCATTAACTTCACCTTAGACCAACCTCCACCACCATGACAGAATGAATCAAGGCAACCTACCGCCAACTTACCAACATGAGTATGCAAATGGATTAGGACAAACTTCCAAAAACTTACCACCACCATGTCCAAATGGATTAGGACAACTCACTACCACCAACAATCAACACCATGACCATATGGATAAAGAGACAACCTACAACCAACCTACCACTATTATAACTGAATGGATCAAGACAACTTTCCACCAAGCTACCAACACCATGACCACATGAATCAAGACATCCTACTTTCAACCTGCCACCACCATGAATTAATAGGTCAAAACAACCTACCACCAACCTACCAACACGGGTATCCAAATGGATCAAGGCAACCTTCCTCAAACCTACCACCATCGTGTCCAAATGGATTAGGACAACTCACTACCACCAACCTACCAACACCATGACCATATGGATAAAGAGACAACCTACAACCAACCCAACATTACTACAACTAAATGGATCAAGACAACCTTCCACCAATCCACCAATACCATGACCACATAAATCAAGACAACCTACTTCCAACCTACCACCACCATGATTAAATGGATCAAAACAACCTACCACCAACAATCAAGGCAACCTACCTTCACCATGAATAAATGGATCAAAACAAACTACCACCAACCTACCAACATGGGTATACAAATGGATCAAGGCATCTTTGGACCAACCTACCACCACCATGACAGAATGGATCAAGACAACCTACCACCAACTTTCCAACAAAAGTATCCAAATGGATCAAGGCAACCTTGTATCAACCTATCACCACCATGACCGAATGAATCAAGACAACCTACCATTAACAGATCTCTTGTTTCACTATTTCGTTTGACACTCTTGGTGGTTTTCTAGCCTAATCCATTCAGAATGGCTAAACACGGTTAATTTTGTCATAAAACCACCAGGGCTTATACATAAGAATGTTAGAAGATAAGAGTCCCCAGAGCAGTCAAGTGACATCAGCTTCTTTCATATTGCACTAGAAACATGAAATAGAGAATTTGATTGCAGCTTAAGGTAAAGGTGGTTCAATCACCCAATTTTACCGCCCTCTCCTCAACCGCAAGGCCAAATGAGTCAGTATTCTCAGTAACTGGCAATGAAAATATAATATTCAGCGCTCCTTTCAGCGCTAAGCAAACATCAACATCTGTCTTCCTAACATGCCTGAGGCAGCCATGTTTGGCGGTGGCCATTTTTTTTGCAAGTGAATTTGACAGACACATACATGTACTCAAATTTCAGAGCCTGTCAAGCACGTTTAAGAGACCCTTAAGAAATTCAGCTGCAAATCGATTTCCCCCACGGAAAAAAACATACATCTGCACTATTAAGGTGGCGGGCTTTGTCAAGCGAACTATTAAATTACGTGTTCTCACTGATGCTGGGAGATGGCACATTTGACATTATTGTGGGGCGGCCTCGATTTTATTTATAATCTTGTCATCTCCGGAGCACTGAGCATTCTTTATGAATCAACGGTAATGCAGGCGATGTACATGAAGCCGGCTGCATTTTGATGCCGAGCTGAAACAGCCGGACCACTGACCCGTAAAAATGTCACACGTTTAATCTTTGGCCTATTCTCTGGCCTATTACGTGTGCCGAAATCTGCCTCATTCAATGGATTACTCTTGTGTTCTTTTTTAGCCCTGCGTTGTGATTGGCGTTGAGTTACGCTCCACTAAATCTATTAACTGATTTCTCTGTTTTTATTTTACCAATCTGCGATTGGTAAACAGAACCAAGCAAGCTAACAAATTCCACCTAGTTAAAGAGGACGTGTATAAAAAGGCCTTGATGGAAGCTGCCAGTCTGACTTCTATCTACTTATCCAGTAGCGTTCGTGCATCTGATTTGGGTAAGAATCCAAGCTTCTATCTGTGGCTTCTCATGCAGGAAGCCGCAGATACATTATATTGTCAAATGTATTGGGACACATTCCTTTACATGCACATTAACTTTATGGCATCCCAGTCTTAGTCCGTAGGGTCCAATATTGGGTTGGCCCACCCTTTGCAGCTATAACAGCTTCAACTCTTCTGGGAAGGCCGTCCACAAGGTTTAGGAGTGTGCTACTTTCACATGTGTCTGCTGCAGGTTGATCCACTATATGTGATTGACAAAATGCTGTCAAGTAACCTGGGATAGTATGTCTATACTGATGTTACCTTCAGATGGCATCACAAAGTGTATGGGGAGGTGCAGCGTGGTGTAGTTGGCAGTAAATACTCAGAGTCTAGTTGCAGAAAGCAGAACTTGTACTAGAGTTAAAGTTTGCAATTCACAACAAGCTTGGTGGGAAGGCATCCAACCAATGATTTGTAGCAGAGGCTCAGAGCAGGTTTCGGATATGCCAACGGCGTCTGTCTTGGAGAGCGGCCTGCAGAATTCACTGTCCCTGACAGACAGGGACTTGTCCCTACACTACCTACACGTGGAAAAGTTCATCAAGCCCGGGAGCCAGGGTCTTAAATAGGCTCTGCCTGACCCAAGATGGCTGCCAGAATCACATGGGGTGACGGCATCCAATCAGACAACTTCCCCAGTAACCTAGGAAACCATAGAAGAACCAAGTTCTTATTGACTTCCCTTCCAATTGCAATGCCACGGCAGTCGAGCGCCACCTACAGTGGAGAAAACAGACCGCACTTTCCTACAAGTGCAGCAGTCTTAACTTTTTGTGTGGACGCTCCTTCCTTGGTACATAAAGGTCAACGGCCGGGAATGTCACAAGAAGGCCTCTGGCATGGAGATGGACACAAGATGGTGGAGGGTTAAAACCTCAAGCAGGTAGGTTGTTGTTCTTGTAGGAGAAGGACTGGGGAAGGGACTTATGCTCTTGGCTCCATTACTAGCCATTCGCAAGCCCCCTTGCATACCATTATATGAGGAAGTCTCAATCAGCTGTTTTATACAATAAAATGACTTGGGAGAACATAACTGACAGCAGGCCCTGCTAGTTGGAATGACCAACACAAGTGCTCCCCCTCCCCCACACACACACACATCTTATAATTTGGCTTCTCTGTTTTTCCTGCACTACAAAGCACTGGAATAATCTCCGAGACGCCAGTGGTCTATCAGAGGGCGAGTGACCCCCTCCTCGGAGAGACGTGCTCATTTCAATTGCTTTGGCATCTCTCCTTTCCAGACCCCATCACATTTACTAATGAGATTGAATTGTTTTCTTAATTATCTCGCTGCATGCAGTGTAAAGCCGGCCATTTATTCCTGGATCTCCTTACTGGTCCGCTTTAACCCTTCCTACTCTGGCTGAGCACAATGCTGCATCATCTGTATTTACAGAAGTAGGCGCCGCCATTCTATTACTGTTTTTATTTGCCTGTTCCCCTGCAAGCGCAAAAATGCGATTTACCACAAGGTATGGCAACCAGTGGCTGTTGGTGCTCCATTTTGGGGGGGGGGGGGGGTGGCAAACAAACCCCCCCCAGCCTACTCGCTTGCCCACCTGCCTGCTAGCCCCGCACTTACCCCATCCAGGTCGCACTCGGCTTCGGCGGCTTCCCCAGCTTCTCCTCGAGGCCAATCCAGTCTTAAGACCGGCCAGAAGGAGAAGCAGGAAGACAATAGCAAATGTTGATTCGCTAATGTCACAAGTGGGTGGGCTGGGGGCGCAATGCTCTACGCCCTGAGCCCAACCTTTTTTAAGCCAATTATAGCCTCAGGCTTTAATCATATGCTTCAAAAATAAGAAAAACCTTATAGAAATCTATGCGTCCGGTGCCCCACATGGAGATTAGGGGCTGGCGCATGTAGATTAGGGATCCACGTATGGAGTGGCTTCTGCGCCACTTATGGAAGTAGCCACCGCTGATGGCAACAAGCCTGGTCTATGTGCCCAATGCAACACACCACAATGCATGTATGTGTATTGTGGTGCGCTGAGTTTTTAAAAAGGCTTATGGATGTATTTTCATCAGTTGAACATTTGGCAGCAGTCATTGCTGCCTTAACGCAATGTTATGTACCGTGCAGCATAATGCATGGTAGCACATGAGGATTAGTACATCACAATTGAATACAAATGTCAGGGATCTGGTAGTGTCAGTAGAACAACATTTTTAAACAGCTAATGCTCATACTTGTACAACTAATGCTCATACTTTAATGCTCATACTTGTACAACTAATGCTCATACTCGTGCATGTGTGCCAGCACATAGACAGACTTTGGCCAGTACCAGCATACACTGATACGTCGGAGCATCCGTGTGTAACAGTGTGGATCGGTGCGCACGTGCGCATCCATTGCCGCCTACGCAAGTCCAATCCCGAGAATGGCGCCAAGCTGTCTATTTAACCAGATGCCGACCACCTCATGTACATTTACTGCGGCAGGGCTAGTGCTCTGCGCAGAATCATGTACCTGTACGTGATTTGGCACTCCCGGGACTGGGGTGTGCATGTGCGCCGCCGGTGACCCGCTCCCGCTGTGATTGGACACAGCGGAAGCCAATCAGCGAGATGCGATGTCCGCTGGGACCTGCTGATCCTCCTATGTAAACTAGGCAGATTGCCTTCTGTGTGAAGGGAAGGTAGAGATCCTGTGTTTCTGCCAAGCAGGAACACGGATCTCTGCCTTCCCACAGTACAAGCACCTCCCCAACAGTTAGCAAGCATTCCCTAAGAATACATTTACCCCTTCGATCACCCCTGATGTTAACCCCTTCCATGCCGGTGTCATTAGTATAGTGACAGTGCATATTTTTAGCACTGATCACTGTATTAGTGTCACTGGTCCCCAAAAAGTAGCAAAAGTGTCAGTTAGGTATCTGATTTGCCTGCCGAAATATCGCAGCCCCACTATAAGTCGCTGATCGCCGCCATTACTAGTAAAAAAGTAAATAAATCAAAATTCCATAAATCTATCCCACAGTTTGTAGACGCTATACCTTTACTTTTGCACAAACCAATCAATATACGCTTATTAGGGTTTTTTTTTTACCAAAAACATATAGCAGAATACATATTGGCCTAAATTGATGAAGAAATTTGATCTTTTACATTTTTTATTGGAAGTGTTTTATAGCAGACAGTAAAAAATATATAATTTTTTTCCAAAATTGTCGCTTTTTTGTTTATAGTGCAAAAAATAAAAACTGTTTGATCAAATACCACCAAAAAAAGCTCTGTGGGGAAAAAAGGGACATACGTTTTATGTGGGTACAGCGTTGCACGTCATTTAAAGTAACGCAGTGCCGTATTGTAAAAAATGTTCTGATCATGAAAGGGGGGGGGGGGGTAAATCTTCCGGAGCTGAAGTGGTTAAAGGAGATGTGACATGATGACATGATGACACTGATGTGTGCTAATCGTTACCCATGACCTGTGTTCCTGCTCTTGTCTGATCACATGGCCTGCTCATGACCTTGCTTTGTGGATTGTGGACTCTCACCCCGGCTTGCCTCTGATGATGCTCTGCTGTCTTCCTGACACTGACCCCAGCATGCAGCTTGACTACATAACTCCTGCTCCTCAGACCACAGCCGTAAGGGGAAGCCCTCTCACTACTGCTAGATAGCTCCCAACTGTCCCTGATTTCGAAGGACTGTCCCTGATTTGAAACAATGTTAACTTATGCCTCGTACACACGTACGGACTTTTCCCGGCGGACCTAAGTCCAGCGGACAATCCGCTGGACTTTCCGGCTAGGTCCGCTGGACTTTCCGAGGGTGTGGACTTGCCCACACACGCACGGACTTCTCCAGCGGATAATCCGCCGGCCAAAAGTCCGCGGGACTTTTGAAAATGAACGGACTTGCCCACACACGGAGCAGTCCGTTCATTTCGAACGTAACTTCAGGTTACGTAGCTAGCGTAGGCAGTAAAAACAAAAAAGAAAAGGTCCCCCCAAGAGGGAGTTGGTGGGGTTTTTAGGCAGCGTTTGGAAATAAGTTCTCTGAGAAGTATTGATGTATTCAAAAATATGAATCTTTATTGTATTAAAGATGTCGCATATGACATATGGGTAAAGATAAAAATAGGAGACATGGGTCCCAAATGGATAAAACAATACAGGAATTTTAAAACAGATTTACACTAACAGACAAAAAGCTTTTACATCAATGTAGTTTTACAAATATTGCAGATAAAAGTAGACCTGACGCGTTTCGACCCGTTATAGTGAGGGTCTTCTTCAAAGGTAATTTCGTCTGTTTAGGAAAGAAGAGGGTGAGAACAATGCATTGTAACAGTATTTCATTTGCATATATTGATCTCCAATTGACCTTTCCTTTCACATAGTATAATATCATATTGTACTGTGGAATGTTTACCTGGTATGTAAGTTGTTTTTCCTCTTATAAATTCCTCCTTTATATGTGGTTGGGCTCTCTCTGGGTGTGTGCACTCCAGGTCCTAGGCGGCGTCCCGCTGTAGCACCCCCCAGCGGGCACACGGCAGGCACGGCGACCAAACAACGGGGCCTACGAGAGGTCACGTCCACTGAAACGGCTACCCACGGGTCCGTGTGTGGGCTAGATGGGTGGAGGGAGGGAGATGGAGGAGGTGGGAAGAAACAAGGGGGGGAAAGGGGGGGGAAAGGGGGGGGGGAGGGGGAGGAGAGGGAAAAAAGAAAATGGGTTGCCTTGAGGTCCCTTGTTCTGCACACCTGTCATAGGATCCAAGATCATATGCTTAGATATATAGCATGGGAGATTGCCACATCAACTGGACAATGTCTAGTGCACTTAAAACAGTGATGGGGAGAAATAGAATTTCTAAGGTAAGAAAAATGGATGAACGAGAGTTTTGCCGTTGATATACTTTTTCATAATAATATCAATTTATATATTACTGTATCTAGACTCATGGTTAAAGATAGAAAGGGGAAAGGCAGAAGAAGGGGGGACAGAACAAAGGCAAGAGGTGGAAGTGGAGGGAAGGAAGAGCTGGGGAAGAGAGTGGGAACTAAAATGGGGAGGGGGGGAAAGAAGGGGTCACAGGGAAAAGGGAAGAAGGGAGGGAAGAGAAACGGGGGGGGGGGGAGAGGAGGAAAAAGGGGAAGAGCGGGGAAACGGGGGTGTGAAGAAGGAAGAGCCGAAAGGGGGGGAAGGGGGGGGGGGGGGGGGGAGGGGGGGGGTAGGGAAGGGGGGGAGGGGAGGGGTTGGGAAGAAAGGGGGTTGAAGGGGGAGGGGGGGGGGGGGAGGAGGAGGTGGGAAAGGGGGGGGCGGAAGGGGAAAGGAGGGAAAGGACCAATGCATGGCTAGCACATGTATGGGTAAACAGAGGGATGCTGCAGCATCCACATGGATAGGACGAAAGAGAATGGGGTGGGGCAGTGGGGAATGCGGGGAAGGATGTGGTGTGAAAGGTGAGGGGTGAGGGAAAGGGGGGGAAAAGGAAAAGAGCAACGGGAAAAGGGGGAGGGGGGGGGGAAGGGGGAAAAAGGGGGGCAAAGGGGAAGGGGAGAAGGGAAAAGGAAGAGAGAAAGGGAGGGGGAGGGGGAAGGGGAGGGGGAAAATGAGAAGGGGAGGGGAAATGGTGGGGAAAGGGAGTGAACTAATTGGTGACAATGGGAAGAAGGAAGAAAGTGAAGGAGAAGGGAGGTGAAAAAAGAAAAATGAGTGTGAGTGAAGAAATAGGGGAGTGTGATTATGATGTCGATCAGAGCACTGATGCTCGAAGGGGTGCTGTGCTGGTAGTGCTGGGGATCAGAAAGGATCCTGGAATAGGGATATGTGAGGGTGAGAATGTGCAGGGATTACGTGGAGTAAATGCCGCCGCGCTAGCTCCGCAAGCTGGCATGGATTTAAAGGGAATCCCCACGCCGAAAAAACGGCGTGGGGGTTCCCCCCAAATCCATGTCAGACCCTCATCCGAGCACGCAGCCTGGCAGGCCAGGAAAGGGGTGGGGACGAACGAGCGCCCCCCCCCTCCTGAGCCGTACCAGGCCGCGTGCCCTCAACATGGGGGGGTGCCCTGGGGAAAGGGGGGCCGTGCGCCCCCCCCACCCCAAAGCACCTTGTCCCCATGTTGATGAGGACAAGGGCCTCTTCCCGACAACCCTGGCCGTTGGTTGTCGGGGTCTGCGGGCGGGGGCTTATCGGAATCTGGGAGCCCCCTTTAATAAGGGGCCCCCCAGATACCGGCCCCCCACCCTATGTGAATGAGTATGGGGTACGATGTACCCCTACCCATTCACCTAAGGTGTAAAATGTAAAGTAAAAAAAAAACACCCACACTTTTGAAAAAATAGTTTATTGCACTGCTCCGGGGGTCTTCTTCCGTCTTGGGGGTCTTCTCGCCGGACTCCCCCGCCATTTACCAAGCTCTTTTACCGAGCGAGGGGAGTCCGGCTACCTTCTTCGTCGTCGCCGCCGTCTGGGGGTCTCGATCCGCCTTCGGGGGTCTTCTTCCGTCTTGGGGGTCTTCTCGCCGGACTCCTCCCCTCTCTTCTGCTCTTTTACCTAGCTCTTTCACGAGGGGAGGAGTCCGGCTACCTTCTTCGTCGTCGCCGCCGTCGTCTGGGGGTCTCGATCCGCCTTCGGGGGTCTTCCGGGGGTCTCTTCTCTTCTGTTCTTGCGGCGGTCGTCGTCTTCCGCGCCGCCGGCGCCTTGTCCTTCTTCTTGTCCTTCTTGTTCTTCTTCTTCTTCCGATGTTGACCCGTCGCTGTCTCTGCCCGGAATGCCTGTGCCGATCTGCGCTCGGACTTATATAGGGACATGGGGGACAGGGTCACATGCACATGTCACATGGTGACCCCGCCCCCTTGTGTTGTCACAGTCCCGGAGGATGCTGGGACTGTGACATCGCAAGGGGGCGGGGTCACCATGTGACATGAACATGTGACCCTGTCCCCCATGTCCCTATATAAGTCCGAGCGCAGATCGGCACAGGCATTCCGGGCAGAGACAGCGACGGGTCAACATCGGAAGAAGAAGAAGAACAAGAAGGACAAGAAGAAGGA